>JAHREE010015910.1:982695-1425066 GCA_033628505.1 Tringa tobata
CCCTTTCCCCCCTCCTTCCTTTGCACCCCTCCTTTAAAATGCACTTTATTTTTTCAGTCTGCCTCTGAGGAAGGTGGAAAACATGTAGTTTCTGTCTGATACAGAGCTGAGCTAATTGTGTATCACCAGGGACATTGACTGCTGATGTATTAGTCCATATTGCTGCACAAGGCTTGTAAAGATGTTGAACAGTACAGAGAACATTAACGATTTCTCCAGGAGAAAGAAAATCATCAGGGGCGATTTGAAGGTGGAGATATGTTGGTCATGGAATACGTCAGATACTACCTGAGGGAAAACAATTAAACCACTTCAATATTTTGCCATTTAGTTTGCTCATCTCTGATTGTCAGGCAAGAATTACTGGAGTACTTAAAGGAAACAGAAATGTTTCTTCATATGAATGCACTGGAATCTGGCTATGCTCAAAATAACAAAAATGCACTCTTTAGACATTAATACAAAACAATAATAAAAAGGATATATAACTTAGAATTTACTAGCACATACCTATTTATGTAGCTATGGTTTGCAAAGTTTTTTCCAGTTGTTCAGTGGCCATCTTTTATATTATTTTTTTGGTAGTCACAATATGAAGAAAATCCATTACATTCACCTTGTCCGTGGACTTATTTTATATCAACTTTTAGTAACATTGAAAATTTTAGCAGCAATATTTAAGTATCAAAGATACAAAAAGATATTTTGCAAAACAATGGGGACATTTACTCCAGTAAACAAAATATAAATAGGAAAAAAAAAGGTTAGGATTTTTTTTTTTTTAATGTTGAAAGTTCAAGTTGCCCATGAAAGGACAAGAGAAGTTCATGGGCAAGTTGGGACTGTTAAGAGAAATACAGCAAAAACAGTAACTTTATTTTCCTTAATTTTCCCAATATTGCACATGAAACTTGAGGCAGAATCAAGAATTTGCACCTCTGTCCAGTACATCTATTTGTTAGGTATGTCTTTTTTTTTTTTTTTTTCTTAAAATCCATGAATGTTTCTGAAATATACTCTCAAGAGGAAAATCAACATGCTTTCAATGGAGTTACACAGCCTGCTGTGTAAGGTAAGTACCCCATAGACACGATTTCATATAATGTTTTGTATTTCGTATTTGTTTTCATACAGCTTTTTATATATTGTCTGGTATAAAAACTAGGACTTATTCCACATATCTTTCCACAAAATATTTCTCTCTTTTCCTATATTTATTTTTTTAGCAGGCCTAGAAATTTAAAATATTTTCCTATCCTATGACTGAGGCCAGGGCTGGGTGATATTTCATCACAATAGCAGATCATGAAAAATAATGGTTGAGTCAATGTTTGGAAATGGCACATTTGAAAGTGAAGTCTTTATTTATAGGATCGGAGAGGTGCCTATGTACAGTGATCTCAGATCTAGAAAGTAAATTAAATAGATATGGGGTGATTTTCTCAGATGTGATGCCCTAAAGTTCAGAGAGCAGAAAGCAAGCCTCTTGCCTTCACACTGAAATACTTCAAAACAAAATTGTAGGTAGTCTTTCCATTTTACATGTAGTTAGACACTTCCTTGAGTCATACATTATCCTATAACATGCTTTTGAAAATCTAAATGGTTTAACTGGCAGAAGCTCCACAATACATTATTCCTGTATCTTCAAACACCTATATGACTTCAATAAGCTAGAGGAGACAATTAGAATAAATATTTTCCTAAAAGTGCTCTAAGATAAATAGTTGGCTCTGAACTATTCTTTCTTTCACTATTCTTTCTATTTATGGCTTCCTAATGAACATGAAGAATATGTTGAAATTATTCTAACGGATCACAAGGAAGTTCTGTTCATAATTTATGTTAGCATACTTAAGTTGTCCACAGCAAAGCAGAAATTTCAGAAAATTAAAGTTTGCTGTGGTTTGTCTATACAATCTTGTTGTATTGGGGGGAAATAGTCTTGTCAGTTCTTACGATTTTACTCAATTTCTCATGATAATTGTTAGTTGCTGAAGATAGCTGCTTTTAAAACTAAGAGGTATGAAAGAATTTCCCATTTCACTTAGAAGGAAATGAAGGAAGAGGAGGAAGAGGTAATTTTCTCTCCTTACTAATCAGAAGCAAACATCAAATACTCAAAAGACAGACAACACAATTTTCTAGACCTTGAAGAACAACTATTAAAGTCTTTAGTTTATTACTAAAAAGATTTCCAAATGCTGAAAACCTAAGAGTATTTCATTCTTACAGTAAGGACGTTAAATATTTTAAAGTATTAGAGATCTGCAGTATTACAAATAGCAGATTCATGTCTTTAGGAAGTCTGAATATATGCCAAGCAGAGGAGACCTCACAGAGTCTGTAATTATTGTCTTGTCTGGTAGCTCTGAATTTTTTTAACCGGCCAACACTAATTCATTGCTGAGGAAATAAGCAGCACACGGGTATTCTGTAGATCTGACTGGAAAAAAGGAAAAGCAATGAAAGTAGAAAATAATAAACCAACCACAACCTTAAGTCAATAAACTTCTAATTGCAACAGGGACTCACTGCAATTAGCAGCTTTTTCCTTAGATGCGTTAATGGCCTGCGGGCAAGAAGGCTGATTCCCTGTTCAGTGAGTCTCCATGCAGCATATACAGTGTAAGGTTTAAGAGAACTTTTCTCTAGATACCTAGTGCATTCCCTAAGTATAGACATCCCTGATTTCTTCTTAAAATAGATGTCTAAAGTAAGTCAGATGAATTAATCCCTAAAACTGCGTATTTCTCTTCTCTGGCATCATCATGACCCCAAGAGGAGTGTTTGAGGAGGAAATGTAGATGCCTGCAATAGATGACACTGTTCGTACTGTGAATAGGAGAAGTCTCCTTGCTGAAACAAGCCTATGCAGGCCACTGTATCCCATTTCTTGGTGATAATGCTGCTTCTAGTATTTGAGTTAGCACTGTCACAGCTGAGCTGGTCTATGCTGACTGCTTCCATCATGGATTATCTTTATAATTTCTGTGACTAACAAGGTAGAGAAGCAGCCTCAACCTGTCAGAATTTGGTATAGTTTCTAAGCAGGATAGGGCCTCTAAATTCTAAAGGAGCCAGAGACTGAGTGGTTTCTTACGCAAATTTACACCTTTGAAAGTCAGGTCATTCTTAATGAGATGACAGTATTTTCAAATCACTGTTTCATATCAAATGCCTGTCAGTTCCATGTTGGCCTTAGTTCTTTCAAAGCTGATTCTGGGATTGAGCTGGAAACTTACTTTTTCTTGCCATCTAAAATGTCTGTTGACATAGAATAACTCAGGAATGTACTTTTGGTCTCTATTTTATAGTGTAAATCTGTGACTGATTTTGACAATCTAAGTAATCTCTTCATGATCATTTTTTTTCTTTATGTTTCTCTTCTCACTTGTTTTGATCAAAAGTGCAATAGTATGTTCTTTATTTGGTTTCAGCAGTTTGGCCATCTTGTCTACTGGCCTGGGAAAAAAAAAAAAAAGGACAAGAAAAACCTAACAGTGCAAGGAACTGACAGATGGTTACAGTTTCCTGACAAATTATTTATTTGAATTCTCAAACACTCAGCTCTTACTTATGACTTTTTCACTTAAGTTTTAAGAGTTCATTTATCAACAAGAATGACCACATATTGACCATACCAGTACTCAAAAGCAAATGCATTCATTTGTTCATTATACGGGAACGAGTTAGTGACAAGTGAACTGATTCAGACAAAACACCCAAACTAAGGCTTCAGTCCAAGATTTAAACTAGTACAAAAAGCTTGCCTATGTCCTTTCTTTCTGCCTTTTTCTAAACCTTTGTTGGTACTTACTTGGTATAGCATGGCCTCATATGGATGTCTAACTTTTTCCTTTCAGAAAACCAATTTTAAAAAAATCTTTGAAAAAGGATCAATTTTTGTCAAACATATATGGTATTTGCAACAGGAAACTGTTCTAACATAAAATAGTTTTTCATTTGATGACAAGTTTCACCACTAGAGTTGAGAAAAAAAGCTGTTGAACACAGCTTGTAAACTTTTTTTTTTAATAAAAAGAATTGGCTTTTCACACAAAAATAAATTTTAACTGTTAAAACCAGTTTGAAATTTTATGTTCCCTCCCTTCTCTCTCACTCTGTTAAGTGGTGTCTTTTCAGTAGGCAAGTCAAGCAATCCTGCCTGGTCCCTCCTTTTGCTGGTACCCACAATGAGTCAATGTCTCAATCAATAGCTAAATGTTTTGGTTAAAAATAGTAACAGCTCAACTTTAAAGTAGCTACAGCATAGGTTGTTGTTGTTATTGATACTACAGTTTAACATAAACAAATCTCTCAGCTTCTTGGTACGAATATTTCTTTTACAGGTAAAACTATACCCCTCTCAGAAGGGACAATTTAGTTGTGTAATGCAATTCATGGGTTATATATGTGCATATATAGATACATATATGTACGTATATGTATCAACTCAGGTCTCTTAATGTTAATTGAAATGTAGTTTACCAGTAAACATACACTTTAAAACATCACAAAATTGAAACACTGAATCATTATATTTTCCTTGCGTGGTTTCTCTTCCAATACAGTGAAGTTTTGCTTCTTTTCTTAGACATATGGTTCAGTGCTTAATTTGTAAGTATATCTAAGACCCATTCAGGCCTTCAGCTTGTGTTTTATCTCATTAAACAGTGATTGCACATACATCGAATTCTTATGCTACACAAATGGAGTATTTACTTTGTCCCAATGGAAATATTTGAGAGTCCAAGCTGAAAGCAAGATCTTCTAAATGTAATATTAAGTGACTGAATGTGTATGTGTGTGTGTGTATGTGCGAGGGAAAGAAAGATCTTCACTCACTCCACAATAGACACTGTGGAATGGAGGCAACCTGCATGTAGACAATGTAACTGCAAACTATTTGATTAATGTGACGTTTACAAAACATTTTATTTGAAGCAGGCATGTGGAAAGCTCCAGGTTTCTGATTTGCTTGTCCTAGATTAGTCTACCGTAGGCTGTGAGCTGTAGTCCCTTTTTCCTCCCAAGCCTCCATGAAATCTGCAGTAGGATAAAACAGATGAAAGTGATTGCAGACTGAGGGGCAAAAAAGGTGTTTCTCACTCAACTCTGGACATGGTGTATTCCTTCTGAGTCTGCAGGTATCTTAAAATTTAGGCCCTTCACAAGAAAATTTATCTCACATGTTGATGGCCTCAGCAGTGAAAATAAAAGGCTTGTCACAGACATCCAGGTCCTATCAGCCTAGTAACAAGAATATCCTCTATTGATTTGAGTAACCAGCATTTCAGTGACACAGGACTTAGTGCAGAATCAATATTTAGAACATGATGAATGGGTACAAAACTAAGAAAACACACCAATCAGCCCTGCATCTGAAGGCCTTCTCTAATGGAAAAAATAACTCAGTGATGTAAACAGAAAGGGCAAACCAAGTGACAACCTGCAAGACCACCCATCTGGACCAGGCAGCTTGTTTCAGGGTTATCTGACTGCTTCCTTTGTGCTGGTTCTCACAGTGACTATTGCTCTAAGTTTTGTTGACAGTGACCACAGATTAATTAGATCAGTGCTTTTTTTAAATGTAAACATTCCCAAGTTAGAAGACATAGTTCTCAGTATGTTTGCTAGAAAAACCCATATCCTCATAGTTGCTTAACTGTTGCATTTCTACAACTTTGCATTGTCCAGCAGCAGAATATGTGTGATAGATTCTGAAGCTATGCCACAGCAGCTACTTACACGACTTTTCTATAGTGAACTTTTAGAAAATTACTTTTAACACAGTTTTACAGCTTTTTGCTGATTACTGCAAAAGATGTCCAATGTGAATTCAAAAAAGAAAACTAAGCATAAGTTACATGCAGCCACTGTAGAAGAGGAACATTACACTATAAGCAAAACCAAACACACTAAAATATTTAATTGAACATAAAAAACTTCACTAACACTCTTTATGTTATATTGGGCTTTGAAACAGAATGATCAGAGGACTTGGATCATTTCTTTTTATTGTAAGCCATCAAAAATTCAACCATATGAGTCAGACTCTTCCTCACAAGAAATAGTACTATGCTCCACTAATAGCCCTTATGATTTCAATGGCCTACTTTTTGAAGAAAAAAGTACTCAGCATGCGTCACAAGCCCTAAATAATGCAAAGAGTTCTTGCATCTCTTTAGATATTTCTTTTAGATATTTGTTCTCTTCCCTAATTTCAAGTGCTGGTTGCTAGTTGCTAATGAACACCTGATCTTTCTATAGAACATCCATCTGTTCCGAGCTAAATGCCTGGTTCTTCCCCTGAAACTGTTGAATTATTACCTTTCTTCCCTCCTCTGGAGTCAAAGAGAAGTACTAGGGGAAAGTGATTGAAAGCTCCAACAATCTATTTAATTATTAAAACTCACAATAATAAGGGGTTGGGGGCAGATAACTGCCCTTCTTTTCCCAGTTTGGGAAATTCTTTCCTGGCTTTACAGCCTCCTAGACTGTACTGTTTCTGCGTATAGAGTGATGACCAATAAATAGTTTTACTGATCACTGGTTGAGGTCTAAGCTATACAATTATTCCTGGTTCTCCTGAGACAAACACACAAGGGAGGGGATCAGCAATACACTAGGAGCCAAAGGAACGCCCTTTGCTTTTTGAGAATGATATCCATCTCCGACAGCAAATATAAAAGCAGTTGAAACAAGATTTCATGGGCCTCAATTCCCACAGCTTTTTCTGGGCATCAAATTTGATCACCATTGTAAAACATTCTATGTGAGTAGCTTAGACATTGTAAAAATAAATAAAAAAAAAAAAAAAGAAAAGAAGTCCCAAACCCTTTAGTTCTGTGTGATTTAGAAAGTAGAATGAATCAGTTTTGTAGAAGACATTTTGATGTGAACCAGACAGCTTTTAAATCAGTTTTCTCCTAAGCAAAGAAAGGATCCTATTCCTCTTTGTTGAGCTATTTTACAATTCTTTTACACTGATCTACCTATTTTGACTCCATTTTTTTTGATTAGTGGAAAATATGAAATCATTATAGGGTTACAGGAAGAAGATAGTGACTATATTGTAAATTAGTTTCTGGGACTGACACCAAAACAATTAAAATACCATGTAAAATAGTCTTTTAAATCCAATATTTCTGTTTGGTTGGTTGGTTGATTTTTTTCCCTTAATGGAAATGATGCTCTCCCAAAACAACATTGGAAGGAGAAAAAAGGTTAGAGATTCTTCATTAGTCTTTGAATTTTTTTATATTTTTTTTCTTTTCAGAGAACATAACACTAAAGCTTAAACCCACAGACTCCATATGTGCTTTTATTCCTGGGCCAAAGGCACAGATTACTTTTTATTATTACCAACATGTATGCATAATGGATGGCTACCAGATAACCAAGACTCTTGTTTTTCTCATGTCATTGACAGATGTTTGCATAATAATTCAACTAGGTTAACCTCACCACATTAAAAAAAATATTTCAGTTTGCTAGACATCACAAGCCGTAGACATTTCAGAATACATTCTTGCATGTGTTGAAACAAACCAGTACGGAGATGTATCTAAGACTCACACATAACTCTGAGAATGTTCTCTGATGCTGAATTGCATGCATTTAATGTCTGAAAATGGGAAAATTCTGCGAAAGAAGGGGGGGGAAATAGAGGCTTTCTTACGACAGGCATGGGCAATTACAGAAAGATTTACTTTAATTTACTGCTTCTAGGTACTCCAGGCAAATGAGCTCGACTTGAACAGGTCAACTGGGTTTAATACTCTGCTGAGTCATATGTAGGGATTTCGATCATGGTGATACTGAACATCCTCCTCCAATAACTACGTATTTCAGCTTGGACAAGATTTGGACTTACTGCAACAGTAAACAAGAGGTTAAAGATAAAAGCTTTCCAGTCCTTAAATTAGTACTATTTCCATTCCACATCCACTCAGGCCTCAGAGATTTCTCTCTAAAGCTGCCAGTGTTATTTTGTTCTGCTGACCCATAAGTAGCTAAAGTTTGGGTTTAATTCCGTGTGTGATTTAGAGGTTACCCTCCCACTCACAAAGCTAGCATGTGGTCTTTTTTTTGCTGTAGAACTCCCTTAGCAACCCACACTTCTCTCTTTTCCAGGCTTTCTCTTGTGGATTGCGAGGGCCTGAAAATACATGACATCCAAGAGCTGCAAGGTCAGAGCCGGCAGACTGTAGTACTTTGTTGGGAAATATTTTTTTCTTGAACTCTAGAAGGTGAGGATTTTGCCATTTTAATTCTCCAAGTTCTGCTGAGTTTTGTATGGAGAAATGTAATTTCTCTATATTTGGAAAAATTGTAAACATTTATTTCCCTTTTCTCTTCATACAATAAACTGATATTATCTCACAAGGTTTTTGGGGAAATGTTTTGAGGTACAAGGAACAGTTTGCTTCTCTGATCATTTTATGAGATACTATTACATGATTCCACAGAACAATTTAAACTCTTCCCTTAGCTAAAATGCTTAATTAATAATTTGGCTGCCTCTAGACACCTTGCAAGACTTTGAGTTTCTTACACTTATTCTTGCTGAGATGTCATCCTACAAGTGCACTGAACCAACACCATAGAAAGACCTGACTGGCTAGGATATTTCTAATGCTTGGTAGAGTCTGGTTTTACACACTTGAATGTATACCTAAATCTACATGAGAAAGTATTTTCATATGCCGAATCTTATGAGATACCCACATGTTTCCAAGTTCATCTGAAACTCTGGAGAAACAGAGTCACAGAAAGCTTCCTCCAGAAGCCATGAGTAGGCATCAGGATAACGGGAGCCAAGCTGACCTGTCTGCAAAGGCTTGACTTTTATTAAAAAAAAAAAAAGAATTCTTACACAGAAGTCTGTACCTATAGTCTATTGGCTAACCAACTTCTTAGAGTGCACCGAGTGTTTTACTGGCTCATTCCCCTGCCTAGACACAAATTAAGGGAGAAAAATTGGTGTACTGTGACTGGTAAGGAGCTGGGATGTAACTGAGCACATAGCTAAGTGTGGGAGCTGGGAACTGCTCCAGCATCTGATATTAGGTAGAACATAATCATATCTGCTCTGCATCTTTACTGCTTAAGGAAATAGAAGAATGGGTTTAAGGCTGTTAGTGATTTGAGAATATCAGGACCAAAAATTTCTGTGAATTTATCACACTTCTCTATAATGGCCAAACATTTTTCCTCTAATTGTGTGTATCTAGTGGCTCAGTAGCTGACATTCAATGGAACAATATGCTATATGTCTAAATATCTGAAGTCCACATGTGAGAACCGTAGCAACCAGAATCTGCAAAAGTGATCATACTTACAAATGTTATAAAATATAACACAAGCAACATGGTCAAAACATTATTTAAACCTTCCTTACTATTCAGGGTTCTATTATTGTCTTTTGTAAGCAGTTCATAAGAAGAAAGTTTGATTTTCTGAAAGTCATCAAATACTGACTTTTTCACTTGTTCTATGATTACTAGTACATAAAAACTATAAAAGTTTCCTTCAAATATAAGTTAAATCATTCAGGTTAAATCGTGGCACAACTGAAGTCAGTAGCAAAGTTCCTGCTGACTTCTGTGTTCACAGATGCTTCACAACCTTCATTTTTGAGCATTTCTCAATCTTCAATGTATTTAGCTTTACAGCCTCCCGGTGAGGCAGAGAACAGCTGTAATTTTACAGATGGCAAAGTAAGTCATGAAGGCTAGGATTCATTTAACCAGTTCCACCTATTGGAATTTAGGCATTCAGTCTAAATTGATCACTTATGCTTCTCTAGTCAACAAAAACAGATTTTTCCTTCTAGGGGAAAGCCTAAAAAAAACCATCCTCCCGCCAAAAAAAAAAAAAAATAAACCAAAAAAAGACCAAACACAAGTCCTGTTCAAGTAGGAAAAATCTCCTGATTTGCCTCTGGCAAACACAGTTATCTCGGGATGAGGTCTCTTACCCCCTGGAGTTGCCTATTCATCTCCACTGATAACGGGAAGAGCTCTAGATGACAAGTTTTCAGAAATCAAATTAAAATTAGTTGAAATCTGAATCTGCAAAGGAACTTAGGGATCACTAAATTTACTGGTACAATGCTTAACTTCCAAGTGTTTACCCAAGGTGCAGTCTGTGGTTAGACCTTTGGTTAGATATTTGAGTTCCATGTGCAGTGCTCCTCGTGGTGAAGTGCAGAAGCTACCTGAGATCACCAACCAAAACAGAAAAGAGCACCATATCTCTATTCCTTCTTAGGAGGCTCAGATACTATGTTCATGACAAAATTCATTATAATGTTCAGGTAGAGTTCAGTTTGGATTTGTCTCCTGAGGCTGGACACCCAAGATTTCAGTTTCTAGAAGCACAGTATAATTTCTTCTATACGTAATCTCCCTGTCCAGAGAACTCAGAGAGGAATCATAAAACTTAGGTTCAAAACTCATCCTCTCATAAAAGGATTAATTTCAAATCCACACCTCACACTCCCCCAGGGGAGAACTGTATGTGAGCTGTTTCGGGTGAAAATGGTTAGAATAAGATTCTAAACTTCTTAGAATGAAATTCTAAGAAACAACAGCAAATAAACTTTTCCAAACTCAGTGATTAGGATAGTCATTGGGTAAAGTGGAGACCTGGACTTTGGTCCCTGCTCCCTAACCTGTCTCAGATATTAGGTTTGCTAAATATTTTCTCCACATCTCTACTGTCCCACATCTAAAGTATTTTTAAAGTTTCTGGGGTGGGGTGCACTACAGTTTTTAGAGACAAAATAAAGAACAATATACCTTAGGAAAACACTCAGAAATGCATAAAATCTAATTTGTTTCCTTATAAAGGGTTTTCATAGAGAAATAATTTGCTGAATCTTTCTTTTCTGCCCATAAACCCTTCCATCAACATAAACACTTACAATTTTAATGTTCTAACACAGACAATAGCAACTGTTTCTTCCTGAATTACTTATGCTTGCTAACCAGTGGCTGCAGGCAGATGTGTTCACCCCATCAACAAACCAGTGAAAACTGGCCCGGAGGTTTATTTTCCAAGGTGATTGATAACCACAAACACCTGTTTTTAGACCAATAGACTTTTTAAGATCTATGTGAAGTAATGAAGAGGCAACAAATCTTACCCTTGCTGCTGAATTACTTGACAATTTAATTGTGTTTGCCTGTGTGATATTTTAATCATAAGACTAGGATTAACCTGGTCTCTCTTCAAACAAAGAAGACAGTCAACTTATGTCAGTTTTTTCATCTATGAGGGATGCACACCAAAATTATGGTTTTCTTTTCACATGTACAGGTTTGGTAGCTTCATTTCACTTAAAAAAATACAACAGGAAAATCTAAACAATCACACATAACAGGTAATGTAGCCTTCAGTAAAGGTCTACATTGGGCATGTACCTTTTATAGCTGTGAACTCAGAGACATTTGTCAATAGGAGCATGTAGCATTTCAGCTGTTGATACAGAACCCAAGGTGAGTGTCCTATTACTCACGTCACATCTTTTAATGAGATATAAATTAAATTTCTATCTTCTTTTTTTCTTCCTATCATGCATAAATGTTAGATATACAAAAGATAATGTAAAATTTATTTTTTTAAAAATATGCAAATATGGACAGTAAGCTGACTTTGCTGTATTTTTCTTCTTTAATAGCAGGAAAAATCTAGCAGAAAAAAAATCTCATTGACATAAATGTATCTAACTTTTGCTTACAGGACAGTTATGGGATGACGAGTCTTCTATCAGCACAATTTAGTATTGAAATAATGTTAGGAATGCAAGGCCTACTCAATTTAATAATCAGAAAGCTTATGTGCTATTATGATCCATAATTATCAATGCAATCAAAGTGTTAAATTAAGAAAAAAGTATTTTATTTATAAGGCAAATACATGAACACCATTATGCAAACACCAGATTCTACGATACAGTACAAACAGTAAGATTATTTGTCACTGTAATAATTTTCCTAGGATTGTGATAAAGTTACCAGAACTTTAAATATAAGGTATTATTATATATATATATGGTGTATATATATATAAGGTAGGAGCAAAATATGTGCCTGGGTTGGTCATAGTGAGCTTTGCAGGTGAATTATTACGTAAAATGATGTAGCTTTTGTGATCATAATTCCTCTTTCTACTCATAGATCCAGGAGTCACTGGAGATCTACCCTTGCTTGACTTCTTTGAGATGATGATGCTACCTTAACCATTTGGTGCAAATGAGGTAAATGTTTTCCCTTTTTTTTTTTTTTTTTTAATCTGTTAGTTCTTCTATTTGGATATCTTAATATGAATAACTGGGCAGGGATTTTACCAAAGTCACTGCCACACAAACTGTTAAGTAGACACCAGAGTAAGAACTAAAAAATCCACTGCCTGTCACTACTTACTTGGTTTAGAACTGAATTAATCACCCTTTGTATAATTCAGTAATTACATTAGAATATTAAGTTAATTTAATGCTCTCCTTTGCTGATTAGGATATTTTGTCAATCTCTCCTTCATTTAGGTTTACGGTGTCAGGTATTACAATCAGTGACATTTAAAGATGTCTAATTTCAACTTAGAGGTGCAATCAGTGATTTTTCACAAGCAATCACCCCAGTATATTAAAGAGGTTGACTCTTTTGAAAACTCATTTTCTTCTCCAGCATTTTCTGGGAAACAATCTGGTTTAAGGATAGTCAGTATTTTGAATAAGACTCAGTGGTCTTGCCCTCTGGTATTTAACTGGAGTGTTATAAAAACATGTGCTAATGTCAAGAACATTATGTACTCGCTCCCCAGCAGTTGTTAAGGTGATAGATAGAGTGGTGGAAAGCACCTCTTGGCAGATGAAATTTCCTGAAATGTCCTTGTATTCCTTACTAGCTCTGTAAAAGTGGGGTCAACAGCCAGGCCTTGTGGGTTGGGATGAGCAATTCAGTTATGAAATATCTCAGCTACAAAGCTTGGAGGCCAAAGTAGGAATGTGAGGGAGTGGGTGAAATCCCACCCTGATAGAGTCCAGGGGAATGCTGCTAATGGTTTTAGGAAAGACCAGGATTTCATTCAGTGTGTTTTAGTAATTCAAATCAGCTAAGGGATTCCCAAAAAGACTGAAGCTAAATGAACTGCTTTGCAGGTTACAGGGCAATAGATTTTCTACTGAGAACCATTCAAAAACTGACCAAAAACTTATGTTTGCCTTCCTTCACAAGTTTATATCTTCTAAACTGATAAATAATGTCAACCAAACTGTAATTCTGTCAAACATCATCCTGATTTCACCCACAAGACAATAATGACTTCAAAATTTTGGCACAATCCAATTTTAGCATTGGGCTTTCTGCACAGCCTAATGGCAGGTAAGGAAGGAGACAGGGTGAGAGGAGGAGACACACAGGAGCTTACAAGTGACATTGCTGGAACATTTGTATAGAGCAAACAAGCACTCAGATTGCAGGGTCAGTGCCAGGATGCCTCTCTTTCCAGATGAAGGGTGATACAAGGTCACTTCTCTGTCTCCAGACTGTTATCCCTTGTGAAGGCTGCACAGCAAGCAGGAAGCAACAGCTCCTGCTCTCAGCCACCGACTTAACAGGAATATGCAGAGTTGGCAGGATCAGGGTCCAGCTTTCTCCTGCTTCAAGCGTTAACACAGACTTGTCTGAGTGATTGCACCATTATAAACCATAGCTGCACCATGAGGTTCACGTTTTTGTGAAATATGTTTCCCATTGATAGAGCTCGTTCAGAAGTGCAACTTTTCTGCCTTTACTCTCTAGCCTTTGACCAATACTGTCATTTAAAAAAATGGATATGGAGAGGAAAGCTCCTCATATTCAGGCTGAGAGAGCTGGGATTGTTCAACCTGGAGAAGAGACAGCTCCAGGGAGAACTTATAGCCCCTTCAAGTACCTAAAGGGGGCCTACAGGGAAGAAGAGGGGTAGTCTTTATCAGGGAGTGAAGTGTTAAGATGAGGGGTAACAGTTTTAAACTGAAAGAGGGTAGATTTAGATCAGATATTAGGAAGAAATTATTTACTGTGAGGGTGGTGAGACACTGGCACAGNGGGCCTACAGGGAAGAAGAGGGGTAGTCTTTATCAGGGAGTGAAGTGTTAAGATGAGGGGTAACAGTTTTAAACTGAAAGAGGGTAGATTTAGATCAGATATTAGGAAGAAATTATTTACTGTGAGGGTGGTGAGACACTGGCACAGGTTGCCCAGAGAAGCTGTGGATGCCCCATCCCTGGAGGGGTTCAAGGCCAGGCTGGATGGGGCTTTGAGCAACTTGATCTAGTGGGAGGCGTTCCTGATTGTGGCAGGGGGCTTGGTCTAGATGATCTTTAAGGTCCCTTCCAATTCAAACCTTTCTATGCTTTTATGATTCTATGAATATTAATTTAACTTATCATATATAAGAACCATAATGCTATTTCAGGGGACACTTGTGCTAAGTAAACAAATAAATGAAAAAGAAACAGAGAGGTTCTTTCCAACGCATGACTGCCAAGGAGATATTTCTTAGGACTGTCTCCCAGCAAGAGTATTCATTCAACATCAGAGCAGTGGCTGGTTTTTTTGGAGTATATAAGGAAGGAGAGGTGCAGTAGAGGGACTTGAAATGCATTCAAAGCTAGAAGGCGTTCCTTTAAGGGAATGGTTGATTGCTAGAATATTCAGGACACCAAAGCTATCTCCCCCGAGCTTTAAATATGAGAACTCATTTGAACTTCTGCAGGGTTTATTTTTACTGAGCAGAAAGCTACAGTATAACACTGCTCCATGAAAGAACAGAGATTCAGGCTTAGTGTTCACAACCTTGACCCTGTGGCTTGCACATACGTATTGTGAGAGGCTCTTCCATTACATGATCACATAACAAATTCACACCCCTATTCCCTTTAAATATTTTGCAACTGTTTGAACCTGAGATTTTCTCACTATTCAGCCAAGCCCCGTGCCAGCCGACCACAAGTGTGCACCATATGAGGAGCTGAGGCTGTTGCTGCTCCACTGGCTGTACCACCAGGATACACTCCCCGTTGCTGGGTAGCACATGTCCTGCTTATATACTTAGACACCTTGCTTTTAAGACGTTTGGGCAGGTGGTGGTGTTGTGGTCTGTGAAGCAGATGTGCATCTATGACTAACAGATCATAAAATGGAGAGGTTAATAAAGGGATAAGAGGTGTCACGCTTGCAATATCAAAGGTGAGGTGGGCTCGATGGGAGTCCAAGGTGTAACCATTGTTTAAAGGATATTATGATTTGTGAGGCTTATTAAAAAGTAAGAAATGTCTCAGCCATTCTCCACAGTTCTCTCCCACCTTTCCTATTGTCTCGTGTTCCAGGCCTCCTGTTTCCTTCCTGAGTGGGGTCACATCTTCCCTAGTCTTTCGTTTGTCATTGACATACTTATAGAAGTCTTTCGTGTTGCCCTTGCTATCCCTGGCCAGATTTAATTCTATCTGGTCTTTAGGTTTCCTAACCTGGTCCGTGGGTCCTCAGCCAGTTTCTCTGATAATTGACATAGAGGGCAACACCCCCTCCTCATCCCTTCCTGAAGAGCCTGTGTCCTTCCATTTCAACACTCCAGTCACAGAAGCCATCTCACAATGTCTCCATGATACCAATAAGATCATAGCCCTGCAGATCGAATAAATAAATGAGTTCTTCAGATTAAGTAAATTCGGATTAAATGAATAAATGAATAAGTAAAATCAAACTATTTGATAAATTGAAATAGCTCAGGAAAGCAAATGAATAAAAATACCACTTCATTACACTGAAGCTGAGTTTCAGAAGTCCTTTCCTGGAGTTCACTTAAGGTCAATCGTTGTTTAATAGATAGTTAATAGCAATAATAGTTGGAGTAACAATTAATAACAATAGCAAATTAGGAAGAAAAATGGAATTGTGATGAGGGACCAATAACAGCAAACTGTGCACGATTTAATGAAGTAAATTAAGGGTCAAATTTTCAAGTGGTGTGAACTGATTTCATGAATTTTGGATCCAACATTTTATTAGCCTTGCTCTTGTCTTTGATTCACAACCGGATCTACAGTAAATTTGATCTTAATTTTTCTCTACCTCTGTTCTCTGGTTATTTCTAGCTGCTGAAAAGCAGCTGGTTCTGACAGAGCTGTACGTACTTAAGGATTTATAGTGCACAGAGAAGTTTGGAAAAGCAAATTGCTACAACAACGTTTTTGAATTTTTGTAAGTCACCTCTTAGTGACTCTTAGTCACCTCAAATTAAGCATTACATGTCTTCACCAGAAATGGCTGAGCTTTTTAAATTTATTTATTTTTTTCAATAAACCTACACTATGATAGAGTATAGACGTATGGTATAAAGGTATACTACCGGCAGAGTATTGTTAAAGATATTTAAGTTTCAGGTTTGAGCACTCCCAGCCTCAAACTAGGTAGGTTAGTAAGAATTTACTAAGGTTAGTAAATCTGATCTCCCTTTAGCTTCATAATTTAAAGCTCCCACTTTGAAAGTTTAGAATCACAGGGTAGCAATAGGATCTTAACTGCATTCATTTAAAATGCATATTTAAATATCTAACTCTGAGACTCAAACCAGGAACTTTATTTTAGCTGAGTCATCAATAAAATATTCTCAGCTGGAAGTCAAACTTTGAAAATCTTACGGAACCATTAATCTTCATCTACGGATTCACCAGACTGAAGACATAATTCAGAAACTTTCCAACTGACTCATCAGTCCCCAGGAACTTGTGAACTATTTGACTTTCATCCTTCATGAAGAAAAAAAATTTAAAAAAGAAAAGAAAAAATGATAAAAATATGAAAACTTTTAGCTACAACATCCAATTTCAAAGCTGGCCACAGTATCTGGACTCTCCACATTTCCCTCTCAGATTGTATTTAATTTAATAGGGCTGACATGTTTGGAGTATCAAGTGTACCCTGCCCAAAATTTGATATCTAATTGCAGAAAGTGACTGAAAGCCAGAGCAAAGATTACACCAATTGACAGTGATTCCAGCTCCTTGGCTTTGACACAACATTTTTCCTTGTTCAAGTACTAAATATCAGTCCAGAAAACCTGATGCTTCCCATTTGGACTGTGTAGTAAACGAATCTTGTCCTCCAACACATGTGCTTATGCAGTGTTTTGCAATTAAAGTGTGTGAGTAATAGAGTGTAAAAGAGTATCTCAGACATAAATCAAACATGTGCCCTCTGGATCATGTGAGATTTTGCCCAGACTTGAATGATCAGGAATGCCTCTTGGCGAGCAATCTGCACTTTCAAGACAAGAGCAACTGCAAATGGCACAACTGGGTGCTGTGGAGAGTATCGGTTAACTTTATGTGGGAATACACTAGTATATAACACATCATCTGTAACTTATTCCCCTTCAAGAAAATGCACAGCAATTTTAGAAGGCTTGGTCTAAATTACTGTTAGAATGCAAAGATGAACTCTGAGTCCATGAAATATGGAGACATTCATGTTTTTCAGTTTTGACACTCTGCTATTAGGAAAGGTCATGAGAGATTGTGGCCATATCTGCTTGTTTTGCTTTCAGCAGAAGTTGTCTTAGCCCTGCGCTGATGGCTCCTGAAAATCATGCCTCCTTTAGCATGCACTTTTGTGGTACTTAGTGCTATAAGGGCAAAGTTCTCCTGTTTGTGTAATTGCAGTGGGACCACATACACCTTTTACATGTTGATTAAAACCTTTTTGTAGGACTTCAGGGCAAATTTCTCATCTTTTCATGCTTTCTTCCTTCCTAGTGATGTCACTAGGGGTTGTGTACTGGGATGAAGGAAATGGATTCAACCATACAGAATAGAACCCTTAAAAATAATTGAATTTTCACATGCAACTTGAAGAACAATAGTCCCAGGGAAAAAGGAAAAAAAAAAAAAAACAAAAAAAACCCATAACCTTTAATTTTCTGAAAGGTTTTATGTTTTAGTATAGATTCTTTTTCAGTGGAATTTGAAATAACATTTCAATAACCCAGATAAACACAGAATACTTTTAGTCTTAAACCATGCTGGATATCGGCAACATTACTACTTTATGAAGCTGATAAGAAAGGAGGATAAAATCCTGCTTATGTTACTGGAAGTGACTACTGAGATTTATAATTGATTAGTCAAGTTTCAAATTATCTGTATTTTAATGAAAACATCCATAACAATACTGATTTAAATTTACAGTTTTTCCCCATAATTTGACAGTTCCAGACTGTCACAGAAAAGGTAGGCATTATTTTTTTCTGAAGGAGCAGTTTTCCAACAAAAACATTGCCTAGATTAGCTTGAAAATTTCAGAGGAACATGACATTTTTATCAAACATTTTTTTGAGGAAATCATCACAATGCTTGTTTTATCTTGGTAAATAACCTTCAAAATGCAATCTACCTTAGAACATTTTAGTAAGGTCAAAACAGAAATATTTCAGAATATTTTGTTTGACATAAAGTTTTGAAGTGTTTGATATTTTGTAACAATTCAGAAGGAAAACAAATGTCAAAATGTCAGAATTTCCCATGGATTGGAAAAGTGTTTTAGAGCCCATTCTTAGTACAAGTATGGCAGTAAATTGTAACAATGAAGACTGATGTGAGGTTTGGGAATACATCCTTGTAGATAAACTAATAAGCAGTCTTTTCAAAAGATGTGTTAGGACCTGGAAACCACTTATGAATGGAATTGTATGGAACTAGATTGCAATTATCCTTCCACTCCTTTGAAAATCTTAGCCACAAAGAACAAAGGAAGGAAGACCTTTGAGCAGATTGTACCCTTAACTTCAGCAGTTTGCTGAATTTTTGGCCATAGAATCATGAGGAAAAATTAACATTGTACATCCTGATTCCACCCAATAATTTGAACATCTTCAGTGACATTTGACCTTTATTCTTCTTTTAAGTAGTAGAAACATGCGTAAGTAAACTTCACAGTGTCACAATGATGTCACTGGGGGTCACTGAGCACTATCACAGAATCACAGAATTGTAGTGGTTGGAAGGGACCTCAGAGATCATCAAGTCCAACCAGCAAAAAAAAAAAAAAAAACAAAAAAAAAAAACACCACAAAAAGAAAAAAAACCACACAAAAAAACCCCACTATGCATTGTTTCAGCTTGAAATCCCTGAAAATTATCTTGGCATTGGTACCCAGACAAAATAATGTTTTAGAGTAGCTGCAATTTTGGTCAAATATAACTGAAAATACTGGTAAAAAAAAAAAAAAAAAAGATTATAAATTGGGGTTGGATTTGTTTTAGGTTTTTTTATTATTTTTTTTTTAATCCATGCTTTTATTCCTCATTTTTGGCTGCCTTTTGTTTTTTGTGTTTGTTTCTGCGCTTTGTTTTTATTGTTTTCCTGGCTGTATCTTTTTCTTTTTTCTTTTTTTTTTTAAAGGATAACAGTGTAGGAAGTCTGCTTAAAACTACAGCCTTTCTGTATCTGGAGTTCAGATGTAGCAGCATTTTGAAACATGGCTTCTCCGAGTCTTCAAAATTAAAGGATTGAATAGTTACAATGTGAATTCAGTCCATAAGCCTCAGGGTATAAATTGATCACCAGATGGGGTAAGGGAGAAATATCCCCTATGGTATAATATCACATGCACTAAGTGGATTTAACACCTTCCTCTGAAGTACCCAGAATTGAGACAAGATGCTGGATAGGATGGATTATTGATCTATTCCATTAAAGCAGTTCCTCTGCTGCCATATTCCTCCCTTAACCTGATGACTCATTTCATGCAATGGATTTCAGCAGCTCCAACTTGAGTGCCTCACATATACAACACAGCAAGCCAGAACAAGGAATCAGGAGACTTCCTTGCTCAGCTCATGGCAAACGGGAAACTGTTCTTTCATTTGATAATTTTGTAAAACATTGGGAACTTTATTTCCAAAGCAACTAAACCCTCCAGTTAGTGTTAACAGAAGCAGATGTTCAAGTCCTCTGGCAAATTCATCCCTTGGTCTACAGCACACATTAAATATGCTGTAAGGGGGTAGGCATGAGGAAGATAAAGCAAAAACACAGGAAAAAATGGTTAAAGAAAAAACAGAAAGCTTGTGGTAAACACTCAAATACTCAAGGATGAGCTCCAGATGGGCATTGTATGGACATCTAAGAAATCAGAAAGGAGATTTTCTCAAGAATCTAGAAATTTAGATCCCAAATAACAATTGTTAAAAAGTATGAGGGCACGGTTGTCCACATGCCTGTAGCAGTCTCACTCTCTATTTACTCTAACTAGTTTTAACCTGAGATAGACTTTGATTGAAAAGCTGACATGAAGACTGGTATCAGACACAGGTAAATTATACTGTGTGAACTGAGTTCACTGCCACTCTTCTGGTCAATTTCTTTCAGTACTCCTTACACTCAAATATATTAAGATCTGCTGGGAAATACATGGTAGGAGGTTTGTTTTTTTTAATTAAGTAAACGCAGCAAGCTCGCATCATTTGTAGCTATCAAAGGAGCAGGGATACTTAGAGGATTTACAAGAGGTGATTATTTGATCAGATTATCAAGTTGACAACTGAGATACTGAGATTCTGCGCTAATCAGTGTCCAAAACATGGACCTGTAAATCCAGGGACTTCATCCAACCTTCTGCTTGACTTGGCACTGATGAGTCCACTGATAAGAAGCAGGATTGCACAAATACATACCTTCTTTGGCAGTGGAGGGATAGCAATGCAGCCAACAGACTTGCTGGTGCTCTGCAGCTAAGCATCCTTGGCAACAGGAGGCATCAAGAGTCACATTTTGTCGTTGCACACCAGAACAATAACTAAGACATTGCTTCTGCTCTGACAGGCTGCCTCTTGAGCAATTTTGCATTTACTGTTCACCAGCACATCGAGTATTCAGTGAACTAGGTCATTGTTTTTAATTTGGTTGCAAAAAATTATGTCTTTTGGATACAAGTCTTATTAGCTGAGGAGAACAAAAGTAAGAAAGAGAAGTCTATCCACCGACTTTTTATGGACTTACTCAACTAAAGTGATTGTGGAAAGATCTTTCAGATAAGACAGCTCTCCCAGTTTTTCCATGGAGACTTTGCATTCCTATTCACATCATGCTGCACTCTCAATCCCTAAACACAACAAATAATCATGCTTTAGTAAGCACCTGCTTGGCTTATTTGAAGAATCCTTCTGTGACGGCATTAAATCTTGACCTTTGACTTTTCCTGTCTGATGCCAAAATGGTTATTTCTGCTGATTCTCAGCTTGACATCAGGGAGCAATTGGTTAAGCCTCAGATCCTTCACCTTGTTATCTGCCATTCTTATAGATGTCTGTCATGTTTCTGTACTTCAGATTTATAAAGACAGATCTAATATTCTTACAACTATAGAAAAAGATGCCTCAATTTCAACTGATGTTAACTCACCTACAGTGCAAAAAAAAAAATCAATGTTTTTTTTTTCCCTATTTGCCCACAGAAACTCTGATGAATGACAAGCAGAAAACAGTTCATGGAAACCAAACAGGCAGTCACAGACAAGTTTGAACCCTGTAGAGTTCAGGTCACCTCTGTAGAACAAACTGTTAATGATGATTCTGCTATTGCTGATCCCATCTAGATTCAGACAGAAAAGAAAAATTTTAACAGTATTTTTTGTATTAAAGCATGTTGTAGTTTTGTGCTGTCTTAGGTAATGACAAAAAGATCTGACAATAAATATTAAAACATTAAAATCCTGAAACATTAATTTCAAAGGAAATCTTATTTTTCAAGTAAGACATTTGATTTCATATAGATATATATATTAACAAAAGCAAGGTGAACATACATGCCAGGTATATATTGGAAATGAAGTATTCTTTGTGAATGAATTACTTATATTTTGAAGACAACATGATGTTTTTTGAATATTCAGTTTACCAGAAATGTTGCCAAACTTTCTTCTAAAACAAAGTTGAAAAAAACTCTCAACCTGCACTCAAAAAGTCTGAGCTTCCTATAGGGGAAAAAAAAAATAATTATACATGACAAATTTTAAATTTTCAATATTAAAGTTGCCATTACTAACAGAGACCCAGATCGAGGGCTCTGGCCCCTGAATGAATGCAACTGCCACAGTCATGCTGTTAGAGCCAATAAGTTTGTGCTGTCCTGATGTACCATGGGTCAGCATGGACCTCCACTAGCTCTTGCAACCTTATTACACACTCCAGTGATGGGTGATCCATGCTCCAGTGATCTCACATCCCAGTGAGATTACTATGAAAAGCTGATGTTGGGAATGCTTTTGCACTTGTATGCAATGGAAGCTAATAAGCTCAAACACACATCAAAGCCAAGAAGCTAATGCCTACCATGGGCAATAACAATGGCAATGTTCTGAGTGATTTCCATTTGTGGTGTTGTGTTTTAGGGCAGATCCATTGTGACAATTTCCTAATGCATGCATTCAAAGAAGTACAGATTGTTGGGAATGTGATGTCTTAATTGAATCTGTTCAATCAAATCAGTTTAGATGTCATTTGTTATTCAGTCAGGACATTGAGGTTGTTTCTATCATTGCTGATTTTCTCCAAATGCAGGTCATATCATTAGCCAAAATCAGTGCAGGAGCTTCATTTTACATTAACACTTTGTCTTCTTCATAAATGTATAAATTCTTTTGGTTTTGTATTGGTGTTTTCTTCCAATACAGTTGGAAGTTGTTTCCAGAACCTACCTTGCTCTATCCACTCTTGGGTAGGCAGATGTTTTATTCTGAATTTGTAGATTATTACTGTGGTTTATCCTACAGTCCATAAGAGTAAAGAGTTCCCTAGCAAAGTAGCATATTTTTGATTCTCACCTATGCCTACATTAAGAGAAATAAGTAGAATGTATTGTTTTAAATTTTCCATTCAACATATCCTCTCCAGGGCTGCCCCAGCACCAGACTGCCCCTGCCAGGAGCCAGAACATCTCTGCTGTGCCACTTGACTGGTTGGAGACCAAATCCCTTCTTTTACAATTAGATGTTGGTTTCATTCTTTCTCCACTCCATCTTTTATTATCTCCTTCAACTACCTGCTGTCATTGACTCTCTATCTTGAACTGTATGTTGCCCTTTATCGTTTGGTTTAGCCATTTACGGTTCTGATTTATTTTTCCCCTGCACTCTCTGGCATGCAAATTGCAAATTTTCTTTCCAAAGTACCAATTCAGCACTTTGTGAATCCTACTTACACAGTAGCTTCTGGCCTAAGCCTTTTCCCACTGAGGTCAGCTGGCAGCTTGCCACAGATTTCAGTGGGAAGAGTATCAAACTGTTATTTTAAGTGCAAATTCAGTCCCAAATCTGCAATTTGAAATATGACATTATGTCTCAACCTCGCTCAGTTTGATCTGTTGACGTATTAGCCAGTTTAGCAACTTAGATCATGTCCTTGGCATGTTGCTCTGAAGCTGGACACTCCCCCATCTTTTGCTAACCATCATGATTATATTCTCCATGGGTTCTTACAGTCCTCTCATCACTGTTGTATCTGAGGCCCTTCCAATTATTCATTAAGTGACTAACATCTGTCACATGTAATTCATTCCTGGTCTCCCAGGAGGAGCTCAGTGGAGAGTTTTGCCCTGGCTTCCTCTTCACCACATCAAACGCAAGCTATCCCCTGCCTTACCCATCAACTAAAAATTAGAGCTGGTAAGGCAATTCTGTCTAAAAAATCCCTTTCCAGCCATAATGAATGTTTCCAAGGTCAAGACGTAGCACTGTTCCCTATGTAAGGGCATGTTTTTGCTCCAGGATGTATCCAGATACAGATGTCTGGGCTACCTAACTCTGCAGGAGGGCATCTACATTCCAGATGTGGATCCTCATTCATATCACACTGGCATTACATGCCATAGTCTTGATAATTTTACAAATGTAGCTATAGCTGCAATCATGGCACAATTTGGTGCAAGGAGTTTGAGGTGTATAGTCTAAAACACTTAGATATATGTGCTGCAGCTATGGCTAACTGTCAGCCAATGTCCTTGTCCTCCCAACTCCATGCACAGAAGTTTCTGTTCCCTCCCTGTCTTCATATACCCCTCATTTTTGTCTATTGACATAACACAGAGCTAGGACTGCAAAGTAAAAGAGTGACTTGCTCATACAATGTCTCAGGTTGAATATTGTACAAATGCTGAGAAGTGAAAGAAAGAAGTGAGAAATAACATCATTTAGAACAGTAAGTGATATAAAAATTAGAGTATTAATTAAATGAAGGCAAAAATGTAGCATACTGGACTAGCACGTTCTTATCTATTA
Organism: Tringa tobata; assembly: GCA_033628505.1. Lineage (NCBI taxonomy): Eukaryota > Metazoa > Chordata > Aves > Charadriiformes > Scolopacidae > Tringa > Tringa tobata. The sequence continues at coordinate 1,007,020 of JAHREE010015910.1, forward strand.
GAAAAACATTAATTCACTATAAAAATACCTTAGAGTCACTGAATACCCCAAAATAAAATTGATTGCAATGAGGGATTGAAATTGTCTCTCACAACACTGTTCACAATGTTCTCTTTATTAGAAAGGAAAACAAAGCTTCACAAAAACTGCAAAACTTAAAATTGTATTAAAATAACACTTTGGAAATGAAACCTTCAGGATCTTGTCTCAGAGGATGATTTCAAACCTTAGTCTGAACTCAGTGTGCATATAGGGCATTAACATGGGATATGAAATATTCAGATTTCCAAATAATCTTTCATGCTCTGTAGATATGCAAAATCAGTCTGTTGCAAATGGATTAAACTTACTTCTCATCCCTGTGCACTGTCATTATGCATTAATGCATAAGGCCACTATGCGCAAAGAAAAGGAGGTTAAACAGCCTCTTCTTTCTTTTTTTTTTCCATCCAAAATCATATTTTGTGAAACAATCCAAACCAGTATGAAACTGAATAGCAGGGGGCTTCTGTCTTAATGAAATATCATGTTTTAACAATAAAAACCTAATCAAAAGTACTACCCATCTTTTTGGTAACAATTGGTATGAGAACCTAACAGTTGCTTGGATTTGTGGTTTGGTTTGGGTTTTTTTGTTTGTTTGTTTGGGGTTTTTTGTTGTTGTTGTTTTAGTTTTTTTAACAGTATATAAAAAGTGAAAACATGTGAAAATAAAAACTATTTTTTCCAAAGAGTTCGTCATTTAACATCACAAATCCTGGCTGTGGCAAATAAAATGCTTTGGGATGATTCAGTCTGTGCAAGGGAACAGCAGAGATTGTACAATGCCACTTGTCCTTCTGGCTCTCAGAGGTGCTATATTTGTCTAAAAATAGATTGATAACAGTGCTAATGTAAAATATTCTCATCCCAGACGGTCACAAGATTGATTCAGCAGTAATAAGATTCTTTTAAAAAATACCACCACAAACCAAAGAAAAATCACTTGAAGTTAGAGAAGTAGTTTGGGGGGCTTTTCTTTTAAAAACTACAAGGTGAAATTCTTACTAATTCACTAAACAGCATGGCTTTAAGAAAACATCTGATTTTGGGAATACCGCAAGGAAGTCTTGACAACACCAGTGTCAAGTAAAGTAGAATCATTATATCGGGAGTAAAAGAGTCTATTTTGGTTAGTATAAAATATACTGGATCCTCTGAAGAAAAACATTCTTTTCATTAGAAGTCTCTATTTAAAATCTGTGCAAGTTTAGGAGTGATATTTGTATAAAACTTTCATATGTTTCTTTTCATTAAAACTGTTGTAACCTTTCTCTGTCCCCACTGTTTATGCTTTTAATGGGTTCCCTGAATAAAGCACTCAGATAATATAAATAATCATTTTTGCAATTAGCCTTACAACTTTCAAAAAAGTTATTGGATGAATCAGGAATGCAATATGACCAGTTAGGTCATTATGGAATCATTAATAGGCAAATAAATTCTAAGACAGCATGGGAATGAAAACCTCTCCTCTTTCAGAAATGGGCTTTATTTTTACTTTTTGCTAAAGTAAATTGTTTTAATGATTCATACCACAATAGTCAAATGTCTGCAGGAAAGTATTGCTTTTGAAGGTTATCTAAATAGTTACTCAACTTAGTATAAGTTCACAGTGGAAGATGGAATCTACATTAATAACATGAAATATGGAAAAAAACCTGTGATCTGTAAAAAATCTGTGAGTGAGATTAATTATCCTCAAATAAGAAGCTTTCCCATGTCATAAAAAACAGCCTGTAAAGTCATACACATTATCAGTAAAGGAAAGAGTTTGTTGTTCATAATGGCACAACAATTCAATGAATATGAAATTTGACTCCTATCGGAAAGCAGAATTTTCCATTTCTTCCACTAAAATGCTACCTGAGTACACCAAGTCTTGTTCTAGTACATCCTCTCTCTCTCCTTTCCCCCTCCAAGGGGCATAATACATGGCAGAAATCCAGGGTATTTAAGCAGGCAAAAATACCCTTAAGTAAAAAACATTTTTCTTATTCTTCTTATTCCAATTTTTTCCTGATTTGTTTCTTAACATTTTCTTTAGCATTGTCAGTATTGCCACAGTCCTGGGCTTTGATAGAGATGGCAGAAGAAAGGAGGATATTTTGAAAAATGGAAGTGTCATTTAAAATTATTTTTTAAATTATTTTTATATGTAACTCGAAGAAGATTTTTATTTTTATAGGAATTGCCACATTAGAATAGATTAGGCACTCATCCTGATGTTAATAATTTGTCTCCAGAAGTTGAGATGTCTAGCAGAGGAAATTAATAGAAATGTACCTTACTATTCCATACTGTCCTACAGAAAATAAACAACAAAAAGGTTTCTGCTGTCAATTGGAACTTTTTCTGCAAAGATAGTAGAGTTAACAAAATTGGTCTATGTTCTAATTACTAAATTATTCAGTGGTATTGATAGGCATTTGAAGAGAGTGCACACTGAAGTCTGGTCTTTTTCTATTTATAATATATACTGATATATCGTCATGCCAGACTTCCAGCTAGAGAAGCTGAGAAAATTGTACTGTTGACAGTCACATCTTTTACCAAGTAAGAACAGAAATTCTATGCCACAAATCCAGATTTGAGGGTTATATACCTAAAGCTTTCTGTACCATATGTTTAGCCTGAGATCTTGATCTAACACAGTGACAGTTGGATATGATCTTTATTGGTCTTACCTTTGCAGAGGTTAAATGCACAAATTAAACCAGTCTGTGAGGATTTAACTAGATTTTTAAAATGATATGAACAGGGTGGCAAAATGCACACGCAGAAAATACAAGCATCTTTCCTTTGGTGACCCAGGTTTGATCTGATTCAACACAAAAGCAAAGAAAATGTTAAAGGTCTGGGTTATGTTTTTGAAAGATGACTCCATAGAAAATATGCACACAAATTACTATAATGAAGGACAGTTGGCAAAAATGATAAGACGGATAAGAAAAAAGGGTGAGCATATTTTAGTCTGTAATAGTCTTTCACTATCACATACCATCTGTTTCCACAAAGCATTGGAATGATGCTTAGTAGTGTTTTCCTAGCTGGAAATAAGAAAAAGGAAAGTATTTCTGTCAATTCCTCACAATCATGCTAGCAATTGTTTAATGCCATGGTTCTGAAAATCTTTTCTTTGAAGTCAGACTCCCTGGAAACATTGAATTCACAGTTTATGGCAACATCATAATGTAAATCATCAAGCTACTCCTCTGGATTCTTATTCTTGCATTCCCAAGCAAAGAGAAATATTCTGTGTTCAATACCAAATCATTGCTTTTAGAAAAAAAAGTAAACAAACACATGAAAAAGACATTTCAGAGCAAGTTTCATTTTGATCAGAAAATAAGAGTTTGGGATTTTTGTTATTTTCTTCCCCGGCTCATCCCAGGCAACACAAGCTGCTTGATATTTAGACATTGACATATAAAAATACTGAAATAGTAAGAAATACCATATTTTAAAAGTCTTCTATAGAAAGAGATGCAAAATCAAATGAATTACTTAGCACAACATTTAAAATACTTGGCAGAATGTCTAGGATTTTTTTATTATTATTATTTTATTTTATGTTTACGTAGTTCCATTTGAAGCTTTCAAACAAAAAAATTGTATCTACTACACTTTGTGAAATACCAGAGTTAAGTATAGGTTTAAGTTTAGCTGAAACTTGCCTGAGCCTTTTCAAATGCTGGTATAGAACAGAAGCTGCTTCGTTTTAGTCAATTGAATTATTTTCTGACGCAGGAGACGATTAGTGAGGAGTAATGTCAGACTATGACTTACAACCCATTTCTTCAACGCTGCTTACATCATCTCCTAACTAATCATGGAGAGGTCAAAAGATTTCAACAAGACAACTCCCTTAATAGAGTCCTACTTAGCACAGGTCAGACAGCAAAATGGGATTCTAAAATTATGCAGTGAAAGTGTGTCTTTGGTCAAGTCACATGAAATAACTGTGCAGCTCTGGGCCTTTTTTTTTCCATTTTCAAAATTAATTTATTACCATGCTCATGTCCTGCATTAAGTGTTAAATGAATGTACAAAGCAGCAATCTTTCAGTAGTACAAATAATTTTGTACTGTGCTGACACATACTGCATCAAAGTTAAGAAGAGTGTTGTTTGGCAAAGCAGGAGACAGGGACTCCAAGTCTGTTGTATCTTACTATCTCTCTTAATCAACTCAAACAATTAATTTGGAAGGAATTTTTAATAATAAAATGACACATCTTTAGCCCTTTATCCTCAGTACATGGCTTAGGCAATTTTGGTGTGAAGTTTGAGAGATCACTGGCTGTCCATTCTCGGCAGATTTCTGTGCCGTTTGTGAATGAATAATGTTCACTGGCATCTCACAGGTGGGTTCATCAGGAGAAGGTTTTCAAGTAAATAAATTTGAACAAACATTTCGGCTAGGCAGAGAGAGTAAATTAATATTCATGGCAGTCAGTGGAATCGATAGAATGAGTAGAATTAAAGCTGGAGACAGATATATCTAAAAGAGTCTTCAGTGCTCCAAAATACCTTTTTAAAATTAGGGAGTTTAGGTTAATTACAAACTTGGACAAGTGGTTGGGAAGAGGGACAGAGGGTTAACAGTTGTGGAAAAAGATCCATTTATGGGACTAACTTTCAAATAACCTATGAATCGCAGCAGTATTATGAATCTTTCTCACTTGCTGTACTGGTTGTTTATTATAATCCCCATAACAATGAGAGTCCAAAAGATCAGATTTTTGGTGCTGAATCTGTAGAGGAGTCAGAATCTTTAAATCAAAGGTTTCTTATTTAGAAGATGTTAAATATAGGCCTCTTGCAATTTGAAAAGAGATCAACCTGCCTACAGAGAAATCGCATGCTTTTCAGTGACATTCAAATTCATTTAGTCTGTGACCAAGTTCAATGTGATTGATAAGTCATGGATTTGGTCTTCAGTGTGCCAGATTTCATAGCTATGGTTCTTCAAACTCTGTGATACCATCATTTCAAGGTTTAGTAAAGCTGTCTTTACAGCAGTAAGCTAAAGCACATGAGTCAGATTCAAAAGTATCAATGCAGCACTGAAGTGGGGCACAAGTTTAAATAGGTTATTAGGAAAATAAATAAAGGACAATGTGATTTTTAGGCATGCCTTAGAAATTTTGAGTGGATCAGACTGAGTTTACTGAAGCTGGAATTCAGTCAATATGCTGTAAGCGTATCAGCCTGGCCTAAATTAAGTTCACTATGGATGATTTAAAGGAATGACCAAGGGTTGAGATTGCACTCCATCACATTTCTCGTACTTTCAGATATATCATTTATGGTAAAAAAAGTGGGAATGATGGCTGTTATCCTACAATCAGTGAGCAGATGGATCCCATATTTCAATAGGAAGTAAAGCTACAAATGACACAGCCAGATAATGATGACTTTTGCCAATAGCCTTTGATAGAATGTAATAAAATAAGATCCTCGTGTAAAGGTTATAAAATGGCATTTCAGAAAATGCTTTGAAAGATTTTTATTTTTTCCTTTTAAATATTGTGCTCCTGCAACTATATCTACAAAGACATAGGGACAAATATACAACATCTGTGTATCTTATATTTTTTTTTAATAGACAGCACGTTCACAGATGTATTTTTCCAAAAATAACACAAACCAGAAAACACGTTATCATTTCTATCAGTTCTTTATCAAGAGAAAGAAAAAAAATTGCTATTATTTTCATTTCAGCGTAAGATTTTTTATTAATTCTGCTACTTCTGAAACATTGATGTTTATGACACTCAGCATAACATAGTCCTAGTCACTCAGCTAATGTTCACTCAGCTAATGTTCTAGGATCTGTTATTAAAAGCCATGCATACATCTCTCATTGTTCCCAAAAAACTATGATCAAGATTCTGTATTTTGGATTTCCCTCTCTTACAGGTATCATGTATCACAGCACTGCGAAGAGGGTGATGTGGCCCCTAAAATATTGATTATTTCCTCTAGACTAAGATTTCTTTAAATCTTCTCGAGTTTCTTACCACATGTATTGCTGTTAGTATGTTCCTTAAATAGTTCCAGTTATTGTAATTATTTATACGTACGCCTCAAAGTTCCAATTTTTTATTAAATATAAGCCTGTATTATGCAAAGAAAAAAGATTCATCTTTGAAAAACAACAAATGCAAAATTGACAAAATGCAATATAGTATAAGCAGCAGTCTTCCACATACACTTTCCAGGTCTTTGAGTTCCTGTTTAGGAACTGGTTGCACGTTTAGCCAACTGGTTGCACGTTGCATAAAACAAGCTTCCCATATTATGTCTGAAACTTTGGCAGTTTCTTAGTATTATGTTTTCCTCTTTCAAATAACTCCTACCCATAAATGTAATCCTACATTTTGCTATGAATAAAAAAGGTCTCCTTGCAGTCTAAACAAAAGCAGAACATACAATGCAAACAACAAAAGCTAGCAAATAAAATCCAGAAGATTTAGTGTCGTGTGTGGAGAAAAATGACAAGAGCACTCTTGATGAAAAAAATTCTTTTAATAGGAACAGAATGGAGTTGCATCAGTGCGTAAAATAGCATGTGCTTCCTACCACTTATATTCCAGAGCGTTTTCATTTATCATAGAGGACTTTTATATGCTGCTTTAGTGACATCGAAAAGGACCAAGAAAGGAAGTTGAAGTATGCAACAAGTGAATTGTGAATTCCTGAGATAAAGGCACCACTACAAAATGGAGGTTAGATGTATTAAGTGAAATAAAACATTTGCCCTCTCCACCATGTTTTAAATCCTTTAGTCAGGAATGCACTTTGAAGCATGCTCCGCATGAGAATATGCCATCTCCTCAGGAATAAGAAAGAAAAAACATAACAGGAAATAAATATGCTTACAAGCTGGAAGAGAAAGACAAAGGAACCAATACACAGTTTCAGAAAGGTTGATTGTTGCCTGTTCATGTTCTTTTATGATTTTTTTCTCACAAATGAAAGCAATTTGAAATGAAAGGTGCAATATGCCTGTTTTGTGCAACATACTTCACTCATAGTCGATTCTATCAAAAATGAGAATAAAATTATAATTTTCTGACCGGCAGCATATTCTCTTCTGCCATTACCTTCTGTATGGACAGGAGGTATGTCAGCAGAGACTCAGGCTGTCTCCTTCTGAAATTGCCTTAATGGTGGGTAAACAGATTCTCATGTTTTTGGTTTCTTCCACAACTTCGTTCAGGCAGAAAAATTTGAACATTCTGAAACTGAAAGATTCAGTTATATATAGAAGCTATAGAACTTCTTATATTGATAGAAGCTATATAACCTTTTAGAATCACAGAATCATAGAATGGTTGGAGTTGGAAGGGACCTTAAAGATCATCTAGTTCCAGCCCTGCTGCCATGGGCAGGGACACTTCCCACTAGACCAGGTTGCTCAAAGCCCCATCCAGCCTGGCCATGAACACTTCCAGGGATGGGACATCCATGACTTCCCTGGGAAACCTGTTCCAGTGTCTCACCACCCTCACTGTAAAGAATTTCTTTCTAGTATCTAATCTAAATCTCCCCTCTTCTTATATAGATAGGAGATATAACTTCTTCCCTCTTTAAAACCTTGGGTTTCAATCTGATTGAAGCAATCCTCCTCTTTATCTAGTGACATCTTGCAGATGACACTGCAACATTCAACTGAGGCTCAAACATATTGAGAAGTTGACTTTGAAATAAAAGGAGGATCATACAGAAAAAAAAAAAAAAGGTTAATTCAATAGCTAGGTTGCTAACCAAAGTCTTAAGACTTAGAGTACTCTTATTTCTCTGTATCACAAATGTTAAATTTGGGATTTAGGGCTACATCCTTAATAGGACTCACTGCCACTCTGTAACATAGATCCTGAACTTTAGCTGCTTAGTCTCCAGAATGATTTTTTTTTGTTCTGGGTTTTATGACTGGGCTGACTACACAAAGCTGAAAAGGTGTTGGAAAGAAGTGGAGGAAGAAAAGAACAAAAATGGGTTAGATGGTTGGGTTAACAATGACTGGCAATCGTGCTTGTTCCCTGGAAAAGCAGCTGGTAAGTTTTCCCGTACCATGCTATGTTGGGTTTACTCTCAGCGCCCCACTAATTCACACAAATCCACAAAATCCTGTGTATGCCACAGTCACACAGCCTGTTTATGTCACTTAGGCAATTGTTTCACACAGATACATATGTGGAGAATCAGAATTATGGGCACTAAATCTGCAATTTTACATTAGCAAGGCCAGATTGCTGTTTCCCATGTAAGTGGGAGCAGTGGTACCTTTTTCATATAATAATCAGTAACAGATACATCTTCTTGTTTGGCATTAGTTAAAGTAGGTCTCAAACAGAGCAGCCAATGCCCTTGGTTTACCCTAGGTATTACCATGTATACTTTTTTTTACCTTAAAAATATGTTGGAAGACACAAATTAAGACACACTTAGAACACTGACTTGTATCAGACTGAGGCAGGGAATTTCTAGTCTTTCCTCCATTAAAGGAGAATTACCAGTGTTTCCTGCAACTTATTACTTATCTGCAAACCAACGCTTCCAAAAGCTTTGGTCCACTGTTATTCTTTGGGAAATGGAGCAAAGTTTATCTTAGCTGCTGACATCTAAGGGCTTTCCCTTAAGAGAAGCAATAATTTTATACTGTGATCAGTCTTCCCTGTAATGCAGCATTACCCAAAATATATATTACTTTGATTCCATAACAAAATTCTATGTTTTCTTAAATAATAAACCTTAATGACAGTGACTCTCATGTGAGTATTTTTAAAAAACCTCCTATATGCCCAAGCTGTCAAGTTGCAAAGCTAAAACAACAGTTTCAGTGCTGCACATGCCAACTTAATTGTGCTCAACTTAAAATAACTGAGAATAACCCCAAACATGGAGAGAAACAAATCTAGTATGTGTTAGCAGATACTGTCCAAGCACTGAGTGTTTGTGGTTGTTTTCTTTATTAGTGGAAAAACAACAGCCAGGTTTTCCCGGGAGGAAGTTAGGGACCACACCTACCTGTAAGAGAGAAGCAGAAAAGGAGCAGCTTGTTCTTTTGCTGTTGATTTTCTTTCCTGCATGTGGAAATGAATCTAACACTTAAAGACGTAATTGTAATATAATGTAATTGCAACCCTGGAAGAAGTAAAAAATGATAGCCATTAACACTTTTATTGCAAGGCAAAGAGGCAAACTTTGGCCAAAGAGTCAAGGTTTGTCATTTCCTGTCTTAACAACATTTCAGTTTCATCTAGCAACTCTTAAAAATGCTTGTTAACTTTTTCCGTTATATATTCAATTATAAATCGTCATAAAGAATTTTAAGCAAAAGCATGGAGGGGGAATAGTGTGTATTAGCATTTCATAAATTGTCCTCTTTAAGCTGGTGTACATTTTTACCCAGTATTTGATGAGCATTTCTGCAGAAATGGGCTTGGGAACTGCAGATTCTGTCATTCTGCACCAATAAGGTTATTATTCCACACAGTAACTACATGTATGCAGTGGTGCAAAATATACAAACCCCTAAGTATCCTCTACACCATGCTTTACTTTGCAGAAATATAAATGATTATGAACAGGCTGTTAACTCCCAGTCGCTTGTTTTCACAGTACATATGGCCTCTGTGTGTGAACACATCCCAGAACACTTCCCGCCATTTGAATCATGAAGGGCCGGATTTTACCTCATACCTCTTACTTTAAGCACAGACTTCCTCAGCTAACAGCCCTTCTGCTTTCTGAGGGCCTGAGAAGAGGCACCAAGCACTGAAAAGTGTGGAACAGAGAGAGCTCAAGAAGCAAAACAATTCTGGAAATGTTTGTGAGCGACTGCGGAAGAGCTTGTGTGCTTCTTCCAGAGACTCACCACTAATTGTCTTGAAGTTTGACCCTGCTAAATCCTTCCAGAGAAAATGACAGATTTCAGCTTAATTAGCTTTTGTTTCTCTGAATGCATACCAAAGAGTGCTGCATTTAAGCTCTTACTAAGTGGTGGCAAAAAGAAGCTGAAGGATTTCTTTTTCTTTCTTTCTTTCTTTCTCTCTGACACCTGTCTCTGCTAACGAACCTGGATAATCAGCCAGCCTGTGCAGAGCACCTCTTCTGCAGGAGCTAAAAGTGCTTTACCAGCTGGATGCAGGACCAGAGCTGGGACACGCTGGCAGAATTCCCACTTACTTCAATGGGACCAAGATTGATCCTACATGAGACATTATCAAAATGCAGCCACCTGTGGGGAGGGAGCAGGGGGGACACAGCAGCTGTTTAGCAGTGCATGGTAACACAGAAACAAGAGTTCAGCCTAGGAAATGAAGAATACCATATCCAATTGCAGCTGCAGGTGGAATTTAGGTGAGCAGAATGCTATTGCCGCAGTTGGGATTCGGCGTCAGCTTTCAGGCCAGCAGTACCCTGGGACGTTTCCCAGCAAAGGGTCAGAAGCATCGTGGTTTAATGGACACAGCATGGGACTGGGAATCAGGCATCCTTGAGTGCACCAGTGAGAACGTCCTTGGAAATAACATGCTGGTCGTCTGTTAACAAAATAGCCTTTTTAACCTCTAATAAATTCCCTGAAAGACAGGGGGCTGGGCTGCAAGCTAGAAGAGGAGGTGGACGAGTGAGCCTAGTCATTTTTCTGCCTAAAAATTTTAAATATTTTGTCATAAAAAATTCTCTCTCCACATACCTGTGGAAAGAGGCAACAATACCAGATTTAAAAAATGAGCAGCTCTTCCTTCTCCCCAGTGATCCCCTTCCTGAAAACACTGGGAAGGGCAGGAGACAGTCACATTCCTTAGAGCCCAAGGTTCTCCTGACGGATGGGCAATCAATTTGGCTTGAGGGTAACTTTAAAACACAATGTCAGCGCGGTGTTTAAGGGCAATGGTAGTTGCTAATCATCTAGAAATGCACGCATTAACAAGCTATCATTGAATTTAAATTTATACACATAGAGCTGCCTATTGTGTATTGCTTTGCATGTATTAATCTAAATCACTGTGAGGCCCACCGCTGGTAGACTCACTCTGCTGGTCTTAGGCGTGTCCTCAGTGGAGGGGTGAATCTCAGACAATCCTCACCCAGATAAGACTTCTGAAGTAAAACACTTCAGATTGTTGAACTTTGCCATATCCTTGCCATTTCCATGACAAGCTGCAGACTTTGTTTCTCTGAAATCTCATATTTTACTCCATAGTTTGACATGGGTTTAAAAAAGAAGCAAACCCTGAAATTTGCTGTTTATTATAGTATGAACGAAATACACATTTGTTTCAGTTACCTTTGCATATAAGGTTGGAATATTTAGTAAAACAGCAGGCATGGCAAACACATAGCTTATTTAAGCTATACTTCAGTTATTGTATCAACTTAATGAGCTGCACCATTTACAAATAGATACTCTTATCAAAATGTTTCAGTCTTATTACTCTATAAACAGCTATACTACAGAGTGAAAATCAGCCTTACTCACATAGTCAACCTACTCCCTCATGCCTTACAAATTAAAACAGAAGATATATGGCATACAATTCCTGTGCTGGGCTTCTGAAGGAGTGATGAATTTCACATTAGGAGAAAACATAATCTTTACTGGTCAAATGTGAGGTATTAATCATAATCCTTGCAGTCAGTCCATTCAGTGTAACTTTTCATTTTGGAATTTGGAATTTGCTTTTATAATATCATCCTCTCTTCCCAGCCAATATACATCCTGGGATAGTCACTGAGGGAGAAGGGAATTGAATTGCAGGCATTATCAAAATTGAAAAAATTCTGTAAATATTGGAGAGAATCTTTTTCCTTTTTTCTTTTTCATTTATATTTTCATCGATTCACATGCTTTGCATCCAGATTTTACAGCTGAGATATGTTCACAGGCAGCCTTAAAATGTGATTATTCTAATTAATTTCCAGAGAAATGTCATTGAAGGAAGTCACATAAAGTCTCCAAAAGTGGCCATGAACAACCTCTGATGCTGCTTTTTCTTTGTCTTTTTTGAAAACACGTGGAACTATGAGATATTTTCCACTTCTGCTTAAAACTTTCTCACTTTTTTGGATGTTTCTGCAAAGAGAGACTTGAAAGGGCAGGTTTTAAAATAATTTTATGGAAAAAAAAAAATTTGGTGAAAATATTTTTAATAAGCATATTTTAAAATAAAAATGAAAACTTTTTTAAGTAAAGCATTCTAAAATATGAAAATAAATTTAGAAAGTGGAAATCTGTGAAATTCTGGTCATGAATTTTTATTTTGATATTTCTGGCAAGTGTAGATAACAGGCCTAATAACAAATTAGATATTCTGGATGTGTTTATATTGCCAATATTTCAGAAAATAAAAATATATATCTGCTGTAAATCTACGCTCAGCTTCAGCCTGGGCCAGAAAAATGGCACAATGGTCTTTATGCACCTCAGCATAGTAATTCAACCCATAGGACTTTGCCCCCTGCAAATGTATTATATTGCCTCCATACCAAAATATCTGCCCAAGCCTTCTGTTCCTCTTACTGCTTTGTCATCTGTTGCACCACCAGAAAGCATCTGGCTTTGGCCATGGTTCCTTTCAGTAGGAGAAGTAACATGAAAAACTGAGTAGAACACAAAAAACAAACCAAAGACACACAAACACACAGAATAAACAAACAGAAATCTCACCCTAATATATCAAACAAAAACAAAACAACAAAACAATGCCCTCCAAAAAACCAAACCAATAAAAAAAAACCCCCCTCCACTCCTCCCCTTACCCCCCACAGAAAACCCCAAACCAGCCAAAACACTTATATACCATAAGAGGAAGGGAGCAGAATATGAAACACCACCAAAATTGAGATGTGTCTGGGTTCTTTAGAAATATCACAACCATCTATGGCTGGACAGGTGATTTCCTTGGCTTGTACCGTTTGAAACTATTAACCAGCAGTCTATATCAATCAAAAAAATCACCTGGAAATGTTCTTCTGTTTTTTACATCACATGGAAAGTCTTCTGCTTTAAAGCTCAAAAGACTTTGATTTTTAAATTGGAGAATTATACACAGCAACCGCATAAGCAAAAGGAGAAAAGAGAGCTCTAAGCAACAGTCTCAAAAATTTCCTTTGTAAATGAAAACCCCATCTGGTCTCCAATTGACCTCACAGTGTTTTGTTTGCATCTGCAACTGAATACAAAATCTAATGCTTAGGAAATTCATTGTCTGAAGGCAGACTGTGATACTATGACTTTGTAGGGTTGCTTATATGTTGAGGAAACACCAGATCTTGAAGTATTCCTCCATATAAAAGTGGGGTTACCTGACAGACCGGAGAGTTTCAAGAGCAGTAGGCAATAGGCTTAACTGGTGGAAAAAAAAACAAACAAACATCAAAACCAAGTAAGTAAAAACCCAGTCTTGCTACAGCTGTCAGACCAGATGTTTCAGCCACACATTGGCAAGTGATAAACTCAAGATTACAATTAGTTATGTATCCTTATCAGACCAAAAAAGAAAAACAAGTACTGGCATTTCTAAGACATTTTAGAATAAATACTATTTTGATATATTGAAATAAAATTTATAGAATTTATAATTACACTCTTTTCCCATGTCTTTTTTTTTTTTTTTTTTTTTTTGTTACTGTAATGAACTTATTTTACAAACCTTGAAATCTGGATTACAATGGGAAAGGGTGTCACACTTCAGCTAAAGACAGAAGCCTAGTTCAGGGTAATATTAGCAACACTATGGTAAAATGTTACAAAGGAGACCACTTAAAGTTTATAAAATGTAACAGAATATATTAGAGAGACACATGGGCTTAATTTTCCATTCATGCAGATGTAATTCCTTAGACTTCTACATCTCATCTAAAACCGTGTGCGAGAAGAACCAGGCCAATATACTCTACAGAACAACACATAGTTTTGGGTGTGTGACTACCAGACTATAAATAGATTATGGTTTACTTAGGCTATGATTCAGTTTCAGAAGGATTTTAATTGCTGCTGTCAGTGGGAGCTGAGCTGAACCTTGACTCTTGAAATCACATTTGCCTTTTGCAAATTAACCTCTATCAGAAAACGAACAGAAAATAAGGTATTTGTATATGCACTCTGGTACACATACGCTCATATGACAAAACAGTACCAAACTCAATTTCTGTTAGTTCCTATTAAATATTGTGACATTAGTATGAGACATGAGCTCCTTACATGAATAATGAATAATAATAACAACAAATAATTATTAATTATCTGAAATGCTAAATGCAGATCAATACTCATAATGGTTAGATTAAAGGATTCATAGCATTTAACTGCAGGAATCTTCTGATTTCAAAAGCACATGAACCAGAGGAAATCTGCTGAATTTAACTCATTACTTGAGTATGACTGACATAAGAATCAAGTCAAAAATCTACGTATGAATTGGAAAGTATTCGGGTTCTTGAATACCTTGAGCAATGTAAGTTTAACTGCTTGGAGAGAAAAGTATTTGCTTATGGCATGAACGCACATTCACACCTGTTGTTGGAACACTTTCCAGTAATGGAACTAGTTTATCACAATAAGTGTTAATACTTTATTCCTTTTCCTGCTAATCCCATTTTCTGTTTTATTTTAACTGACTGCAAGATCGCTACAAAATTTAGGACCCTGCTGGGCTTTAAAGCTAATGTCAATTTTCAGCATTTTTTGTAACTACAGCTCACATTGTGCTGGTTATTCAAAGAATCTGTTTGAAACCACTTCAGTTCAGTCCAACACTGTCTTTTTGCTGAAGCAGGGTCAATGGAAAGGTTTTGTTGAAGGAAAAGATAATGTATTAATAATTGGACTCCTGGTTCAATGCATATGTAAATAAATATCTATGTTCTATCATATGTGCTAAGGGATTTGTTTAATACCTACAGTTATTAAGGTGGATGCAACTTTTTTCCACTCTGGACCAAAACTTTGTTTAACTTCATTTTTTTATTGAGCTCTTGAAGGAGGCAAGGCTCAGTTTCATTTTAACTATGAGCCTGTTGTGGCTCATAGTACAGCTCACAGCAGTCCAACTGACCCCCAAATCATTGGTTTGAAATTTAAGCAGACTTAGAGTTGAGCCTGTAAATTACACAGAAGATTAAATTTTTTGAAAAGAGGGAGATCCTCTCCTGCTACAGTTTCTGAGCTAGCTCATCCTCTGAATTCCTCCCTGGGATTGCAGGTTGTGGAAAAACCCACTGTTCCTCCTGCTTCTACTCCTAGGTTTGCATTGCTGAGTCCTGCCTAACAAAATCCTGTCTTACCTTCTGTAGTGAGCCCTGATCTGTCTCCCTCACTGCCTGGTCTCCAAGGTCCCCTGGCCTCCTTGCATGTGTGATACCTGCTGTGCATGAGGAGCTGGGCCAGCCCTGCCAGTCATGGTGGACATCTTGACCAACATATCAAAACACAGACTTTTATCTATGCAACATTATTAAATACACTCCCTGGGGTGGCGTGAACCCAGTATATTTGAAGGATATTGAATTCATTTCCCATGATGGAAGAAGCCTTATATCTCACTTGTGGTTTTACGCTACCACTGTACCCCAGACTGATGAGGTAATTTCTTTAAGAATCTCATTGCAACAGTATTTGAAATAAAAGAAATAAAAGAAAGTTGAAAGTTGTTTTTAAGAGTAATAACATTTTAATTCAACCGTTTAAATCTAATGCTCCCAGCACTGAGACTCTCAGTCATCCCAGACTTCTCCTAAAGTCGTGGGGGAGTTTCATTTGTAGAATACATACCTCCAATCATATCTAAACATAAATCAGACTATTTAGTTTTCATGGAGGAGAAAAAATACAGAAGAAGAAATTGATCTGATTACTTGTGACAGTGGCAAAATTGTGATGAGAGCTGTCTGAAATGCAGTAATTGAAGTACTGCATCACCACCAGGGAGAAGAGTAGGCCCTTTGTCAGTGCATGCAAATGCAGACCACCTGTTACTCCATAGCTTTGGTGTGGTTCCACTCATTTACTTAATGTCCAAGTCAGGGAAATGGGACTTTGTGGACCGATAAAAATCTAATAAAGAATAATTGTGCAGGTTCTGTTTGGTGACAGCATAACCTTCCAGCCAAGAATATTGAGTATCCCCGTCTTAGGGTGCTTTATATGTAGTATTTTAATACCCCCTCATACCTCCTTTAAGCAGTCTTAATTGGCCTTAAAATCAAGGTACCCAAAATGACAAGCCTCTTGTGAAATGCATGACCTATGTTATTTTGCAGCAAAAATGCCAAAAAAAGTTCTCTGTGTGTTCTCAAAGTACTGTACGACTGGTTAGTGTCTTCAGCATTAGTCTCTCTGCTGATTAAAGGTCCTGTGCTGAGAAATTCCCTCCTCCCCACAGACATATTTTATAATATTTAGCACTCAGTGCTTTACACTATCAAAGCATTGTATGCATGCTATCTAATATCTCCTAATTAACTCATACATCTCCTATTAAAAAAGCATCTAAAATTAATGACATATGGTATCGCTGGCTTTTATACAACACATGCAAACTCAGCTTTTGGTTTTTACAAGAAATGTGGGTAAGCTGAGATTCCTTTCTGAAATCTGACAAACATTTCACCATATCTGACTTTCAACAGAGAGGAAATGAACAACAATGCAAATTGGATCCACATAATTATCGATCAGGGACTGAATGCGCACACAAACACCAGCATGGGCAAGGGCAAATCTACAACTTTCAGAGCCAACGTTTTCGGTTCCTTAATGAGGTGCACACCAATTACATGGGTTTCCCACAGACTTTGCTCTCAAGATTTGTAGAATGCATGAGAAACAAGTAAAGTCTGCCGTTTTAGTATCCATCAAAGCTCTCTTCCATGTGAGGAAGTGGCTAATTTGTCATTTCACACTCAAAAAGGCGTGAAAGGCAAAACGGAGGGAGGTTAGATGGAAAAGGGAAAAGGGGGGTTGTGACTCATGAGAAGAGACAGTAGGCCTGATTTGGAGCTTGTGTTTGTTGCTGCATATCAGAAATAAACTCAATGAAAACACACTGATGTAAAATAGACAAGAATGAGGCAAGTGTTACTTGCTTATATGGAAAAAATTACACTATTAAAACCAAAATATGAGCCAAGGAACAACAAACACTTTACAAATGAAATTATTGTATATAGCAATTTTCTAACTTACAAGTTTTATTTACACATGGACATCTTTTGTTTTATTTAATTATAATAAAAGTATTAATTCCAACAATGCAAATTTTCAACTTAAAAATACATAAGACCTTTGGGAGAAAATCCCAAAGAATACGCACATCTGAGGAATGTCAGGTCTGTGTCAAGAGCACTGGTCTCAGCCACTAACTATTTTCCCTCATCGTCTTTCATTTAGCTTTGTTGTTGTCTTTTATTTTTCTTTTCCTCTGCATAAAACAAAGCAAGCAAAGGGCCAGAGAAACAGTCAGAATCAAACCTTTGGAGAGATATGAGAGGTACAGGCAGGAATCCCATTTTTTGTTAATAGGATTTGTGCACATACCTCCCACAGACCACTTAGGAAATTTACTCAGAAGCATCTCAGAGGCAGTTTCAATTAGAGTCAACATTTCATTTCAGCAGATGGACTGCAAACTGGTGGCTATTCAAACTCTAATGAGTAACATTTGATAATTCCCCTCTCTTGAACTATGATTATGCTTTCTCTCTTTTTTCATGGGGAGAATGAGTGTTGTTTCTAAGCCAATACTTAATTTACTTTTTTGCTGAGCCTCTCTGTGCTATCAAACCCCACCCATGTGCCTGTACACAAAACCAATGGGCAAACTAGCGGGTATTTTTGCAGATTTGTCACACATTTCTACCATGCTTTTTATACAGAAAGATGCCAAAGAACTAGAAGTACATCTTCCCTCCCCTGAAATGTAGCCACCTCTGGGGTGGAATATGGCAGCAAATATTAACTTGGGAACATGGACACTAAATCCTATGTGAAAATTATGCAGGAAGCACAGAACACAGCTCATGTAGCCTCAGGCTACCCAGAAATTAGCTAAAAGTGTACATCTCTTCTTTTTAATGAATGCATTTGAAATTATTGCCTGGTGTGTGGTACTCCAATAAGGAACATCTCATTTGGTATCAAATCCCATTGTACAGTCTCATACAGATTAATAGTGATGGTGAGTTATCTGATTTCAATAAGAAGCAGTACTAATTCATAGGCAAGATGCACAAAACCAGAACACAGTATTTATCTTTCATGGAAAACGTCCTTTCTTTAAATAGCATTTACAAACTACGTGGAAGGTGGCCTGGCTGGCTCATGGTGCCTTCGGTTTCGCTTTTTTTTCATCTCCTGCACATGCTTCCATTTGGCACCACCTTTGTTCCGCTGCCGCCGTTTCTCCCGGTGCCACATCTGTTCACAGTACTCGTCCAGGCTAAAGCTGGGGCTGCTGACGAGCTGAATGTAGTCCTTGTACCTCAGCCGGGACTCTGTCAGCAAATCCCTCACCCGGCCCTCCTCATCCTCAGTTTTCTGAGTGCTTTCCATTTGCCCATTCTCAATGACATTCAAATTCAGCTTCACAATGGTATGGACAAAGGTGTGCTCCTGGGCTTTGCAGAAGTAGGCTCCTGCGTCCTTTCTTTGCAAGCTGCGGATCAGCAGCCCATGCTCTGTTTTGATGATCCTTTCATCAGCCTTCAGCTGTTGGGTCAGACAAAGAAGAATGATATACGTGAGTTTCATCAGCAAAATCAGAACGTGTCAGTACTATACTGAGGTGCAGAGAAGGCTCAGCTGGCACATGTCATGCCCTATCCCTTGGGTGCCAGCACACGTTGGGGCACGTGCAGCTCAGACACATACCAGGAGATCCTTTAAGCGCTTGAGTTCTGCTCCTGACTATAGCATCTGTATCACTGACATTTCAGTAGTAAAATACATATGCTGGACAGCTGAAAGGACAGGCATTAACACACATCCCACCAAAATGCAATAAGTTAGATTACATTCTCCAAGGAAGGGTAGCTATTTAGTGCCACAAATCCCATTCATTAACTGCTTTTTTTGAGTATCTGTAATGCACCCAATATAGCAGGGTGCTTGTATAGATCTGGAGTGCTGAGGCCCTATTATACTAAAAATAAATACTACTGCTGATTTTTAAAGTTAAATACTGTGATTTTGATCTTTATCTGGGTTTTACAAAAGGAAGGCTATGACTCATTGAGGAGTGATTAAAAGCACCCTGTGAGGTTACATGAATGCAGCACAGTACAATTCTTTTACTGTTAAGATCTCTGACAAAGAACTTAGAGGGGAAAGAAAAAAATCCCCCCAAAAAACCCCCAAAAAGAAGCAAAGAATGAGATTGCAAGTGAGAGTTGAAGTCTGTCAGTGTGGAACTGTGGTTTCATTTACGAATGGAAATACTTCAAAAAATACAGCACGTTCTCACATGTTAATAATAAGGTGCACCTTACAGTAATAACACTGTCAGGTGAGTTACATATCTGGTGATCTGAAAATTATTTCCAAAATAACCTAAGTCTAAAAAGAAGCATAACCCCCTTCCCAGAAAAAAAGCCCAACAGAATGGGGCACTGGGCTCCTAAGTATTTTTGCAGCTGTGGAACAGAGAAGGTAAGTGATTTGCCAAAGACCATATAAAGATTAGTAGCAGAGGTGGAAGTAGAAAGCAGAGCCCTAACTCCCAGTGTCCAACACCAGCATTTCCTTTGAAAATGATCCTGGTCTAGTCCAAAGTTGTCACCTCCCAGGCATGCTATGTTCTGCTGCCACACAGAGGCTGCAGCAGAAAACGACACCAAAAGATCTTCGTGCTCAGCCCGCAGCAAAGCCAGGGCCTTACTCACAGCCTCAGCGCTGCTGGTGGCATTGTTATAATGTAGAAAAACTTCAGCACAAGGCTGAGTAGCGGGTTTAAAAAGGAGAGGGTGGGGGCAGAGAGAACCAACACAGAATCTGGAAAATTTCCCGGAGTGCACATCTGACCCTCCAGCAAACTTCAGAGGATGAAGATCAGGGAGGCATAAAGATGACTAAATTAGATTTATTCACAGTGGGTAAGCTACACACTGTTTCTTTATGTAAAAAATCTGCACATGATTCCCTCTTCTACTCCATGGGAAAATATGTATACATACATATGATTCTCCATCTGTTATGATTCTAACTCACTAGTACTTTATCATAACAGGGTATCTTGGAGCAAAGAGATAGATGAGATGACCTCCCAGGGCTTTTAGCTTTACTTTTTGCTAAGATTCTATGTTATTGGATTTGGAAGGGTTAAATAATTTGAGAGACCATTTCGAGAACACCAGAAAAAGCAATACAGATACATACAGTACATGCAGAGAGAGAGAGTGATTTTGGCTGGCTACTCTATCAGCTGTAACCATCTTCAGTAACATACAGACTAGGTAGGTAGGTATGTAGGCAGATGGACAGATAAGATATACGAATGGATGGATGGATATTGGCCTCTGTACTACTATTGATATTACTGCAGCAGAGACAAGAAATCATCTGCTACAAAAGCCTGTTCAGAATGTGGCTCTGGCTGCCTGGTTCTGTGGCCAAGTATTTTTTGGCTCCTGCCACCAGTTGACAGTGTTGGGTCAATCCTGAGCTTTAGTCTCCTTGTTTGTAAACTGTATATAAGCATGCCTACTTGGCACCAGCAGTGTGAAATCATACTAATTTCAGGAAATTCCTGGAAAATCGATTGTCCTGACAGCAGGTGTTACATGAGCACAAGCTACTTTTGATTTACTGCATAGAGTTTAAATCAGAGAAATTATGGTTGAGCTGCAAACACATACACAGAAGATAACAGGGATACAGACTAGAAAAGATGACTTTTCCACCTCCAGAACCTACAGTATAGGGCGGTAGTCCTCAATTTTATCAGCTAGTGACGCTTCACTCCAAGTAGATGTACCTTTCTTACAGTAAGAACAGGAGCATAAAATGCATAAATGAATACACAAATAAGTAGCTGTAGGCAGAAATATGTCTAGGGCAGGTGTTTCCTTGTGGTGCTGCGTCCACAGAGAGAAAGAAGCAGGAGCAGGGCCCAGGTGGAAGTGCTTGGAGGCTTGGCTGTTGCAATATAACAGGGAAACCCCTCTTTCTTCTGCCCAGGCTTCATGTCAACATGAAGACCAAAGATTGAGAAATTTAGGGAAAGCGATGGGAAGAAGCAGCTAATTTCCAGACATTTGGGTTTCATAAGGCACTGTGCAAAGACCAAGTTCCCACATTGTCTGAGTGAAAACAGGACGGATCTCTTTGAGCTCGGGGCTTGATGCAATTGCAGCAGTAGCATCTGCCTATCGGTGGCTCTGCCAGTATTGTAGTCTAGAGCGTCTTGACAGCTGTGTACCTCCTACACTTGGAAGACCTCCAGCTGGCTGTTTCAGCTGGCTGCGTGCCAGTCCAAAGAGCGTTCACTGGTGCTTTGCCTATTTTCAGTGAAAGGAAGGCAGAATAATGGCAGATCTAGACTTGAAAAGGTCACTGGACCCCCAAGTCCAGCACCCTGCTACTCATAACTATTTACCATTTCTGTAGCAGCCGTCACTTTCTAGTCGTAAACGTGTTAACTTGTGGAGTTGCCTCCCCATCTGCCTTGGGATACTGCAGAGAAAGCTAACAGAGTCTAAATTGGTTGTGTCCCTTAATCCCAGCCCATCACGACTCCTATTTTTAATGAAGCAGCATTCTTACAGAATGTCCTGTGTTAACCTTGGATATTGATTTACGGTGACTGTCACCTCTTCCTCCTCTGTGCCTTCATTGTTCATTCCTTTCTTATCCTCTGGCAGGATGAAATTATGGCTCTGATTTCACACGTATTGAGCAACACTTCATTACTGTTTTCCCTCCTCACTTCTCTTTTTGGTATCCTGTTTATGTTGTTTTACCCATAGGTTCAGGACTCTTCCTGTCTTTGCTCTCTACTTTTTCCCCCACAGGGCTCTGGAGTTTCATAAACACCTGGCATTTCATTACTTGGTAGTAGATCTTTAACCTTTCACTTGAATGCTTAATGTGCTCTTTGGTTCCTGATCTATAGATGTAAAACATGTTTTATTAAATTTTGAGGAGAGTGAAAAGTCTAGTTAGATAAAAGATGTCATTTTGCTTTGGTCAACTGTGGATTCATTGCCCCCCCTTCCCCTCTCCCATGTCATAACAACAACTCTCCTAAAATATTTGTAAATATGATTTAACAATTCAGAAGCACAAAGGCTTTAATTCATAAAAGCTTGCTGACATGTGCTTAAATTTGAGCATACAATAAAAATTAAACATGAGAGACATTGTTTTGTTCAATAGGGAACCAATTATAAACCACACAAATGAAGCAATTGATTACCATTAACTTTCTTTTCTTAGTGGAGTGATATCAGATGCTTGATAATATTTTATCAGAAAACAATTTTTCATCCTTCATGATAAACACATAAGTATGTCTAAAATTACATTACCTGAAGTATGGCACATGCCATGAATACTGACAATATTTGACAAAGGGAAAAGATTTCCATGCAAATCAAACACTTGATTTTTACAACCTGAATTTAACAATGGGGGAAAAATAGGCATTGCCAATAATGATGGCAAATCTTTAAACAATCAGTAAGTTGGAAAACAACCAAGGATTTGAAAGTGCTGTGGCACCAGGTTAGGTCAATGCCTTTTGTCCTTTGCTAATGATGTGTTTAGATAGCTCCCTCTTTACAAATAATTCACATGTCAACTCTTTCACAGTTAAAACACTGCACCTGTCTGGGAGAAGAAAGTGGCTTCAAAGCCTGCCTTCCCTCATTAATCAACATGTGAAAAAATGTCAGAGGTAAAGCTGGAATAATCATGGGTTAGTTACAAGCCCTGAACAAATTGAGAGGGGGAGAAAGGAAAATGAGGAACATTTGCAGAGCATTCACATTTGTCTTTGTTTTTCTATTGTTTTCCTCTTCATCCTCACCATTTAACTGGAAATAAAGATCACTCTGGGTTTTTTCTGGCATTATTGTTACACATGACTTTATTTCTCTTGTACTGGGAAAATAATCATTTAACTTCAACACAGCTGTAATGTTGTAGAGTCTCTCCTTTTTTTTTTCTCCTTTTTTTTTTTAACATGTTTTTTTATTTATCAAGAAGCCGTAGAAAAAAATGAAGAATGTGTTGCTGGTATAATGTCATTATGGAAACGCATGATTCCTATCATTTTCAAGGTGAAGCTAACTTCTCATTCTGAGACTAAATTTTAAAGTCCTACCCCCCCAGTATATCCAAATCAAAGCAGAAATGTTACGTGCTATATCTCAGTTCTACATTACTTCTTTTTTTTTTCCCAGGAAACTGTCAAAAATATTAGTCTTATTTAAGAATCCCAAGGTACTGGGGGTGGGGGGAAAACCAATGAGTCATATAACAAAATACAAGAGTGAAAGCATGAGAGCTATAAGCAGTCCCTAGGCTGCAGAATTAATCTCTTCTTATTTTTCCCACCTTCTTTATCTCTTTCTCATTAACCTAAGGATTCAAATACTGAACTACACTCCTCTAACAGAAGGTACTACTGGAAACTCAGTCCTTGGTGTAGGTCATCTTCCTTACTTAGCTCTCATCCAGCCTTAGATTTCATGATTGGTGTTTGATTTGTGACCTTTTCTCACAAGATGCTGCTGCTGACCAGATGTTTATAACAAAGAAAATTGCCATCATGATGCAAAAATCTATGCAAAAAAGATATGGAAATTGATGTCTTGGATAAATTGAAAAATGTCTTCCTCTCTGGCTAAAATGTGGAATGGAAACAACATCTCTTTGCTCTGATAGGGGAGCTAAGTCACAATCTTGTGCATGACAAGGTGTCCTATCTAAGAGTGAGTCAAACTCTTGTACCTACCAAACCATCAGATGGTCATTAAGCTGGCTCTGTCAGAAAAACCCAGCCCGTGGCTGTGGGGCAGGAATATAGAAAGGGTGAGAATTGCTGAAGCAGAAACTGGAATGTCCCCCTGCATTTTAGTGGATTTATTTTCACTCCCAGTATGAATAGAGGCTAAAAGTGATATGTACCTATTCTGTCACTTCAGACCATATGGTTTGTTCTGTCCCCTGCACCTTGCAGGAGGTGACAGCTTGGCAGACCTGGAACCACAGGAGACTCAGGGTGAAGTGCAGCCTAAAGGAGGGGGGCTAATACTTTTTAGAGCTGTGGGATACTAAAACTAATGGCTTTGTAGGGAGCCATGCATTCGCTTTTTGCAGTCCTGACACCTATTATATACATAACATAACACATAGGAATTTTTTTGAGAAATAAATAAATATCTGTTTTAAGCTTGAGCAAACTTCAGCAGTTTAAGACATTATGAACAGATGACATCCCCACTTTTTTTTTTTTTTATGAACTCCAGCCACTGAAACACTCTGCCTCATCTCAATGAGTAACCCTGCACGCACAGGAACAAGCATGATCGATTGCGTGAGCACCACTAAACACAAAAGTACTAGATATTTGACTCCTGACCTTATAATGGCCCCAAGCTACAGGGAAATGTACTCCCACTGGCAGCAAAATGACCTGGTGACAGCTCCTGTACCACAGGAGATCCTGTCCCTCCCCACAGGTTGCTCTGCCTGGAAGTCACTTTCTGAACTGTGACCCTAAGGGTGAAATGTTGGGGACATCCTGCTGGGCGAAACACTTCCCATCTAGTCTGGATTTTGCCCGTTTTCTTCCCTCAGGAAGCTGTAGTAGCATGTCCGGGACACTGCATAACCATCTATTTGTGAAGTCGGGTTTAAAGACTTGCTGAGACATTACAGTTCCAGCCCTGGAACTAAAAGTCCGTAACCTAAGTTCCAGGTGCATGGAGTCATTTGCAAAGCATGGTATCGTCATCACAATAAGTTACACCACTGAGGCATGCACTAAAATAATGTACAGTGTTATTTGAGAAATCTGCTGCAGGAAGGGAGAGAGAGAGCAGAAAACGTAATTGTAATGGGAAAAGTTATGGTAAGGCATGGGCTGAGCAAAGATCAAGCTACACATTAAATATGACCACGCTGTTTGTGTCACATATGGTATTTTTGTCAAATTGAAGTACTTTGAAAAGAAAGTCAATTATTCTGCTGGTCTTTGGATTTTCTAGGAAGGCCTCCAATTAAACTCCAATACCGATGGTAAGTCAAATTAGAAAACCTGAAAATCTCAATTTCTGGATCCCCAGATTAAGAAGGGATTAACATTTTAACCTGAAAATACCCTTATTTTATCTAATAGAATAAGTGATTTTGCAGCATCTCTACAGACCCAGTCATTTATTTAGGCAGCCATGGATAAAATTAGGAATCTAGCTTTAGATACATGAATTTGAAAACATGACATTTGTAGATTAATATCTATCTTTATCTTTAAAAATAACCAATAAATCTTTTTTCCTTTCTTCTAAAATTTATACCTCCCAGTATGATGATTTGAGATGTGCAAGTTGAATTTGCTTAGAAGGATTTTAAATTCTTAAGACCCTGGAACTAATCTGGGTCAGAATACTAGAAACTTGGTTACTATAAGAGTTTTGTGGCAGGAATCAAACAAAATTAATAGCTACGTACTGCTTTTAAGTGACCTGGTACTGTAATCATCAATGTATGCATATGCGTTTATATAGACTGTTATCTTCAAAGACTGCAAAAAATATATATAAAAATAAACTAACATAACCACCCCAAGGAGCGGCTGAACATGTGCTCCAACTTCTATTTTATCAAAGCTAAATCACAGAAACTCTGCTATGGCTTTAGGGACAATATGTGGTTAGAATCTATTTGCCTACTGTTAGCATTCATAATGTAGAAAATCTGTCTGCAGATTTCTCCTTCAAATTTTCTTCTAAATTTGCCTCAAAGGTTAATCTAGCCTTTTAGCAAAGCTTTACTTTTCTCATACAAACAGATGTCAGATGGTTTACACAGAGCCAGCCCAGTAAACATTGCTGCTAGTGGAGGGCTGCTAATGTGCAAAGATGTATGCTGTGTGCCTGCTGGAGCTTCAAATGCCATCACACATATGTACGCATCCCCTTTCCCTCAACGTGCACACCTTTGACATGTTGGGCTGTCCTGCAGCATGGGACATCACCGGTTACCTGGGTAACTGGCATTTGGCCCAGAACAACCAGCATGGGCCAGGTCGCCACCACAATGAAGCTTTTGGAAATACAAAGCATGGCAAAAAATTAGATAGCCTTAATTTAGGCTATGCTGTATAGGTTAGCCTGCTCTAATTTTGTTCAGAAGTTGGTTTGACCTGCAGTTTGTTCTACAATCAGATAAGAAAGATAGCTTGAGCTTGGCTTCCTGACCTTCAGAGGCCTATCTCAACCTGTGTTTTATGAGAAAATCAACTGATCTTTTTTTCACTAAAAAGACAGAGATAAACTCAAAAACAGCCCTTCAAAAGTGGCTTTCAAATCTTGAAAGTATGACTTCTTATGATACAGAAATATTACATTCTTCATAAGGAGCTGGGTGATTTATGCAAAGTTTGCAGCTCTTTTTGAGACACTCAGGCACATGTTCTGGTTGCAACACACCGTTTTAAAAATGTTGAGTCTCTCTAAAACTTGACATAACTTTCTGTTCAGAAAAAAGAAAAAAAAATAAAACAAAACACACCAAAAAATACCCACCCCAGAAACCCCCGCTAACTATCTGATTAAATTTACTTAAAATGAGTCTTAAACAGATGGTTAAAATTAAGCAAATACGTGTTTCCCCGATCAAATATTTAAGTACATTTACAAACTGCTGCCTTAGGGAAGTAGAGCGTGGAGTCTTCTGTACAGAACAGTTAAAGGTAAATCAATTAAAGCACAAACAACTAATGCCCATAGGTCTTTAAAGGCTGATACACTTCTAGCTGAGTTTTCACTTCAACCACCTGTGGCTGAGAGCATGCTTGGCCAGCTGATCAGAAGATCACAGGTTTTTTTCCAAGTATGGACTGTAATGGAGGTTAGAGGTGGTATTTCAAACCAGTAATCTTTCTTTTGGTGTTTAGTGCATGTTGTGGAATGCATTGTGTCTACAAATTAATGAAGTTTTAACTCTAAGCAGAGGAAAGAATCTTTGCCAATCCAAAGCATGAGTGAGAGAAGGGGAGTAAACAAAAAGCACTGCAGTGTCATAGTCAATATACAACCCTGAGGGTTTTTTTGTCTTATCTAGTGGGAAATCAGAAGTGCCTCATATCCCCTTACTCTGGCTTTCTGGGCCAAGACATAACTGGGTTTGCAACTTTGGGACTACTGCCATGAGTCACATCTCACCCAGAGGTGATGTTCTCATAGCCACCTGCCCTGTCCTGCATCTCCCCAGCCTTTATAGAGAACCAGCACATTTTCTGCACTCAGAAAATCTCTTAGGATGAATTACCATTGGGAGTGGAAGACAGGTTGGGTGTTTGATAGTTTCTGTCATTTAAACTAATTTTTGTCTCAGATGAACATTTAACAAAAAAGCGTACATAACACCTGGGACCAGCTCACTTGAAAGGGCAGTTCTTTTCCCTTCTCCTTCCCCGTTGCCATGGTTGCCATCACAGCAGGACTCAGCCTCAGACACAAAATCACTCATGTAAGAGAAAGGCTATGAAAACTCCTGAGGTTTGAAACTTACTTCAACCCAGTCCAAATCAGCCCCAGCACGTTGACCTTTTGGGCACATGATAAAGTTCCTTTGTCACTAGTTCAGAGAGGAATCGGCAAGAAGTTGTGCAGGGGGTATGTGGGGACATGGAGGCTTCTCCAGGACTCCTCTGCCAGTGAGGACCCCAAACCTGCCTCCTGCAGGAATTAAGGGTCATCACCAGTCTCACTGCTTTCTACTCCACATGCAAGGTACAATTCTTTAACCTGACATCTCTGCATCAGTGCAGGGTGCCATTTAAGAAAAATTCTCAATCTACACTAACAAGAAAAAAGCAAATAAAAAAGATTTTACTGCGCAGACAATTCTTTCTCTGGGGAGAAATGGAGAGAAGCAGCAAGCCATACATGCAATTCTTAGCTACGCTGCTTAACTTGATATTGGAAGGCTATCAGTCACTACATGGAGCAGAGATTTTACTAAAAGAAAGGAGTTTAAACATACGTTTACCTATAGAAGTAGTTGTGTTCATTTCTGGGCAAAATGGCGCTTTTTTGTCAGTACTTTGATTTTTTTAGCACTATTTTAAGCCTAATTTCTCTTTTCTTCTTTTTTTTTTTTTTTTCTTTCTAGGAGAATGAGCACGTAAGTCAAAATAAATATCTGAATCTGCTTATGACACAGTGCAAATGGCTTCTCTCTTCCCCACTGCATGCCCCAAATGGTGATACCAGAATGCTATGTGATACCTAAGGTGAAGCAAGGAAAAGTAAAACATTGACTAATCCCAATAACTCCTGCCTTTCAATGCTCAGCTGAATTCTCTATAGAGGATACTTGTCTTGATGACTATAACTTACCTCTTCTCGATGTTCTTCTCCAGAGCGCTGAATATACCACCTAATAGAGGCTTGCTGGGACTTAGGAATACATTCCAGAAACGTTGAATTAAATTCAATGCCAAAAATCACCTTTTCATCAGCAGTTTCATGACTAATGCCTGGAAAGCAAACATGGTACAGGAGATTAACCCTGACCTGGTATTTAAAGCAATGGGAAAATAGCCTGATTCAGAACAGATGCTATAAGAGCGAGTGAATTATAAAAAAAGCAAAAGGGAACTTAACTTTTAGCTTAAACTATAACTATAAGGATTTAGAGGCGGCTGCTAACCTTCCTTCAGTGCAACTGGTTTTTAAGGAGGTCAATAAAATCTGTATCACGAGCTTGCTCCATTTTAAAGTTGAGGCTTTCACCTTTGAGGAATTTAAAATCTGACCTGTATTTTTTCCTCTAAGTAACACAACTACTAAACCTGAGGCAAAGCTGCTAAAGGTAGATTGTATGGTCTGGTTTGTTCATCTCAAACACTTTAAAGGAGTCACAGGGCTACAGTAAACTGAAGTTTACCTTCCTTCAGTACAATTTGAAATGCTTTGTAGTATGTTTTAGACCAAACAGTGAAGGAGCCATGAGCAGATCTAGGGTCCTTTCTTGGCCTTCTGTAGACCTGAGCAAGTAGTTTCTAATCTCTACATCTGCATTTCCTTTTCCAGTCTCTTATCTGTGTCTTATCTGTGTTACCCTCAGAGTGAAGCTGTTCCTTACGCCCTGCCAATAATAGGAAGGGAGGTGAAAGCAGTGGTGTCTCCGAAATCAAAAGTTAGCTCAATAACAAAATGAATGCAATTTTGGGTTGTTTTTTCAATATAATAAGTACCTATATGAGATCTATAGAAATTCAAGCTCTCCACATTAAATGCTTTTCTTTTATTTCACTGTGCCACTGAGATTTCAGTAGAGCCAAACAACTTCATGCAGCCAATGAAGTCTCTGTGAGGGAATCTCACACAGTGGAGCACTGAATTTAAATGGGTTTTGGGGCCATAATGTTATTAATTATTGCAAATGGCATAAGTAAGCCAAGAGCCTAGAGTGGCACAGGTCAGCTTCATGGTTTTATGGCACACAGGGCTCATCCCCAGCTGGATAAAATTTCTGTCGGTGGTGTTACATCAGGGCAAAGGATTAATACCAGTTTCTGTGCTAAGCCGTTTTACATTTGTCGAGTAAAGCCAACTCTTCCAGTATCTCTTTATTCTTCCAGGAAAATGTGACATTGTCAGCCTTTCTGCTAGGGTTTCTATAACCTTGAGCTTTGCACAGTCTCAGATACCGCTTTTTGTAGAGCCATGGTAAGCAGCAGGTGGGGAAATTCTGGCCGTTTGGGAATGAACGGGAGTTTTGTCATTGACTTTAATGGAAAAGAGATTTTACCCTGACTTTTTAACTATGTCTTCAAGCACACATGTACAGTCAGAGCCCTCTGTGTTGTGCAACAGACTTAAGGCTCTGATCCTGTGGCAAGCAGCTCTGACTTCTGCAGTGTCTCACGCGGAGATCTGTGGCAGGCAACCAGCACCGCAGCGGCATGAAAATAACCAGAGATCAATGGAAAGTGGTGGCTCGTCCCAAATCAAATGTGCACCCCAGCAATACAATCAATACTGTTTTGACTGGGCTGTTCCTTTTAATAAGTGGCTAGAGGAGCCCCAGACAAACCCACGCTTGGTTTTGAATGCTTTTCATTTAGTTTACGCTGCCACAGAGATTGCCGCGCAACCGCAGGATTTCATACTGACAGTGCTCG
This sequence comes from Tringa tobata, assembly GCA_033628505.1. Taxonomy (NCBI): domain Eukaryota; kingdom Metazoa; phylum Chordata; class Aves; order Charadriiformes; family Scolopacidae; genus Tringa; species Tringa tobata. The sequence goes on from JAHREE010015910.1 coordinate 1,037,428, forward strand.
CTGTAAGAGAAGCGCTGCAGTTGCCAAAGGAGAAAGCCAGACCCTTTGGCATCTGAAAAGAGGGTGTGGGAAAAGGAGGAGGGTGCCGATGGGGAGCGGGGGGGGTAGGCTCTTGTTAATAACAGGAGTATTTAAGTAGCTGGAGCGAGGGGAAGGGGCTGGTTTGGCAGCAAGGCTTTGGGACTTGTGTCAAGTGCATGCGGCGGAAGGGGAGAAGATGATGTGTTCCCCATTCACCCCTGTGGGTTTCCTCATGGGATTATCTCCCCTGTTGCTGGATGAACAGAGGCCCTGGTAGCTGCTTGTAGGGATGTGTGTGATGTTTTTGCGTCACAGGTACATTTTCCTCCCCTGGTTGAGTGCTGGGGAGCGTTGCCTGTAAAAGGTGTGGGGGTACCGTCCCATGCTGGCTGCCTCTTATTAGCCCTAGCTCCCCAAATTTAACTGTGGGAGGGGTAATGTATATGAAGTGTGGAAAGGCAACTGTTTTAACTGTTATTCTGTCAGGCTCAGCAGGTTTTCGCAGACAGCTGAAGACCCTAACAGCAAACTCTGTTATCAAAGCAACTAAAGAGCATGAAAGGTGCAAAATACTCACTGTCTTCCACGTCCCAGCACTGTGCAACTGGGTCTCCATATTTGACATCTTGCCTCCTGGCTCGCCTATGGGAAGAGCATGCAAACTTGTAACACTTCAGGCATAATTGCTGGAATTCAACAACAAAATACAGAGAAGCTCAGCAGATGTGGACTCGCATTGCTCCCACCCTACTGCTGACAATTACGGTCTTAACTAAAACCAGCCTCACCCTCAAAGCAGCATGTGGCCTAGAGAGATTTGTACAACTGACATCAAGAGAAGGGCCTGTGATTTGGGAAACCACTGGGAGGGGAAAAAGAAAAAGCAAGAGAAAAAAAGTCTGCCTAGAATGAAGAGCCTACAATATAGTGACAGAAAGAGCATCTAAACCTGCTTTAGGACCACGGGATGTGAGTCTCCTGGTGGGGTGGACTGTCTTGTAAATAACTAAAAATGTCCTTAATGTTGTATGTCATGGAAAAGATCTGAGGTTCAACAGGTGATATTCAAAATTGAGCTCAGGACCAGCCCAAGGTAATACTGACTAGTAAACCAATCATTAAAATGAAGAGAGAAAAGCATATGTTTGAGTTTGGTAATAAACAATCGACAAATCTGATTATCTTTCATCTTTATGAACAGAAAAAACACTTGAGACAACGGTCTGAGACGATCTGTTACCTTCCACAACTATCTTGCCTGCTAATGTCTGGTGTGCTACTTAAACTCACTGTGACTTAGTGTAATTCCAGTGTAATAGCATTAAGAAAAAAATAAAATAAAATAGCAAACTCTTCCTCTGTGGATGATTGCTTTTATCTCCCAAGAGCTACGAAAGAAGTTGCATTCTAATTTTTCAGTAATAGAGTTGGAGATCCAGGGAGGAACTGTTTCCTCCCTCACAGCCACACTGGAGATAACAGGAGTGGGATATCCTATGTGCAGAGCAATGTCTCGGCAAGAGAGCAGGTTCCTGAGGCCAAGCTGTCCACTGTGGTAAAAGGTACAGACATGCTGAAAGCACAGGCTACTACACGGAAGGAAAATATTCCAGTAACTGATCTACTGGAGGATTCCCAAGGCCAGTCACCCATTCCTTGTTTTGAAACCACAGACTTTTGGCCTTCCCACCAAACTGCACATCTGTTAAAAAGCATGGACCATCAATCTCCATGTCCCAGCCCACCTCAAGCTTCAGCAAGCCTCACGTGTCACTAACTTTGCAGTGAGCCTGAACACTTACTTTTCTCCTTTCATTTATGCTTCTCTGAATTTAGTTTGCTTTGGCTTTGAGGGAAAACACATAAAGTTCTTTGACACCATGACACGATAACCTATGAGTCATTAACTTCAATGGTTTGTCTAATTGCTCAGGTTAGAGCCCTGCAACTGCTAAGGTAGCAAGCCTTGTTCCAGAGCCTGAGCTCAGACTGCAACCTTTGACAGTCACTGCAAGCATTACTGTCAGGAAGGCTTTGTCCAAAGGGGAATGAAGAGGCTGTGAAGGACTCTGGCTCAACGAGCGAACTCAGAGCTCCAGCTAAATCAGCCAAAAACTCCAAGAGACACATCCAGCAACTTAGGTACTGCACTGCCAGAGCCTGCAGCATGCTCTCACTCCTCTTAGATTCATGCTGCTGTCCTAGCTGGTGAGTACAGAAAGTTCAGATGAAGCTTCTTTCACTGTAGAAAAAAACTGTCCCAATGCAGTCAGATCACAGTACTTAAATCTCTGTCTCCCTCTCATGGCTAGACCATGAATACAATTGATGACAGTGACATGCTTTGAGTCAAGTTGTCCAAGTTATTTAAATCAGACAGGAGAAGCTTGTTCTTTCAGATCAGAGAATTAAATATATTTTATTATTGACCACTCTGGGATACTATGTTAAACTCTGCTTTATAACTATGATGGTGCCCTATGCAAAAGGCAGAAGCTTAAGAGAAGGTTTTGCACCTTGGGCAGAGTCAGCCACAACCTGGACCTCCATCTGAGCCTCTCGTGCCTTAAAGCATTTAGCATAAAAAATGGAAAGTGAGGGATTTATGATGTTAGCTGCAGTAGCCGAGTTACTGTCACACACATTTAAACAAAGCTATTGTCTTCACAGCTCTTTGAGCACAAAATGTGAAACACAGCCAGAGTATGATCAAATTTTAAGGCAAATGACATGCTAAGTAAAAAGGCAACATGTTCTGATTGGGAACTTCTGAAATTCTTGCAAACAGCAAGATCTTTTACAGCATGCTGTATTTTTTTTTCTTACCTTTTAGAAGTGGGGGCATATCTGGAACAGGAGTTTCCATCCCAGGCACAGTATGGGTCTCTGGCAAGGCAACAATCTGCACAAGCCTTCCCATACGTGTGACATCTGTGCAGAGAGAGCTGAACCAATCCATCCCTGGAACCAATGTACAATTGTTGCTGCAAATCAGGCAAAGCGAATGAATTAGGAGCGAATCAATTAGGACCGTTCTCCAAGTAGCCCATTTAAAAATTTCCCCTCTTCAGTGCCACACTTGTAGACTTTCAACTTTGTCCCAGATTTTACAAAATAGGGTAGAATTCCTCCTTCACCAGAAAATGTTTTTCAGGGCTCAGTGTGAACTGGCCATTCCCCATCAGTCCCTGACAACACAGGAAAGGGGGCTGCAGTCCTGGAAAGACACCAGCACTCAACACCCTTACACCTTTGGATTTGTGCTGCAATAAAAAGTCAGAAGCAAACCATGGAAAGAATGGTTTAATAACACATTTAAAAACAAGTGGCTGGATAGCCATGATGTTAAGAATCTGGAAACTAGGGATGACCTTGCGTGAATAAAACTCCATCTTCTGCTTCTGATTCTTAGGTAAGGCGGGGATAATATTACTCCCCTTTCCCCAGTGTGCAAGTAGATTGCCTGTTGAGACAAGGGTGGTCCAAGTGCTTGCTGTTGAGCCAGAGCTGGCTCATGCAATGCTTCCAGCTGGCCTGCCACCTTTTTTCAGGGGAGATGGGACCCAGCTGTGCTGTGCGTGCCTGAATGGCAAAATACCTCCTCCCATGTGAGGGAGGCGTGTTGTGCCGGAGCTGCTCTGGCCACTTCTCTGGGGCAGGGAGGGATGGCTCTGGTGTCATGCTGCCTCCTAAACGTGCATGTAGCCATCATAGAGCTTGGAATTGCCATAAAACCATTTCCCATCAGGAGATTCCCAACTGGGACTGGCTCCTGTGACTGCCAGAATTGGACCACCCAGACTTAGCCTGCAATTTTAGAGGAGGGGGACTGGTTTTCAGTCTGTGTGCACACAAATTTTAGTACAGAGAGGCCCTGATCTCTCCTGACTACTAATAAAAATAACAACAATAATAGTAACAATAATTTATTACTAGATTGTAAAGAGACAAGTATTTCTAGTGTCCGGAAAATGAATGTGTGTTGACTTCATTCACAAATCCCACTACCATATGACTAAAGATTTGTTTTCATGAATAATTACCAGCTTGGGTACACAAATTACTGTTTGTAAGCAAATGTGAATTAGACAGGCAAACAAGTTCAAACATATCTCCATCTTTCCAGATATATTTTAAGAGTCACCCATGGAAAGCTTGGCCAGTAAGTAACAGGCGTCACCTGAAAATAACAAGCTAAGTGTTCCATGTACTGTGTATCCCACAGTAATTAAATGAGCTTGTGATTACCTGCTTCTGAGAAATCTCCATGGTCGAGATAAATGAAGGATGCTGAAAAACGAATTAGTAAGGTGCATTAGTTTACATTTTCCCTGTTCTTAATGAAAAAAAGAGAAGAACTTAACGTCAAAAAGTATTAAATAAAATTACAGGTCAATTTGCTTGGTGTAAATAAATGTTAAAAACAAAAAAACCTGAAAACACTGAACTCAAACTTCCAAAAATACCTCCCGTAATTTTTTTCTGCTGCTCATGAGGCAACTGACTTTAATTCTTAGAGTTTGCAATCTATCCCATCCTGACTGGCAGTGAGCCTTCACATCAATTCATGTTCTTATTAAACACTATTTGAAAGACTTAGGTGGCATTTAAGGGATACATAGGCAGATCCTCTGCACCAGGATGTATTTCACTGCTATGAGAGACAGTGAAATTTTTGCCAGTGACTGATGTAAGAACGGACAAAGCTCAGAGTATTATCTGTTGCCTAATAGAAGATGATTAACCTAAGCCCATTGTTTAATGTTAATGCAGTTCAAGGAAATAAGGGATGTTTTTTCAGCCCTTCATCCCCTTCAATTTTCTTGATTCAAAAACATAGAGGTAACAGTTATAAATGTTACCAATAAAAACGTGAAGGAATGTCTGCTGAGCAGGAAAAAAAAAAAACTTTTTTTTTTTTGGTTTTAAATATGATATGGTACATTTGCCCTTGACGTTATGGTTTAAGAATGCAGCAAATTGGTGCACATACTGAAACTGCTGATTACTTGGCAGACCACTGAGTAATCTTGAAATTTTCAAAGTGATGTTTGTAATTGGTGACCAAGACAGTAGAAGAAGATACAGAGATCCTTTAAATCAAATTTTCATCATACATATAATATCAAAAGGCATATGAAGAAATACAGTCTTTGAAATAATTATTAAAGATACTTTCCTTACACTTGGAAAACACTGCCTCTAATTTACAAATTCATTTATTTAATATGGGCAGAAATTCTGGCTAAGACCTCGTACAGCACATAGGAGACAGGATGTGTGAGAAAGTAATCAAAATGCCACAAATGCAGACAAAATTTGATGAAAAAGCAAGGTGAAAACAGAAGAACCACACAGAATGAGAAAACAAAAGCAAATTAAGAATGCAAAGAATGAAGAAGGAACTACTAAATGAAAATCAGTAGGGAAGATCTCAATTGACACAGGTCTCAATTTTCCTACTGTAACGGTATGTTGACGTCAGCTCCCTCACCAGGACTGAGGTTAATCAGAAATTGTGCCTGTGCAACAGAAAGGAGGTTTGGGCTTTTTACAAGCTCTATTTATGAAGAAGTCATTGGTGTTAGCAGGGTTCTGGTTACTTTTCTTCTTTAACACTCAGCCAGAATAACCAAAACAAAATGGTCAAAAAGGTTGAGTCAGCCTTCACCAATAAAATTAAAACACATTGACAATCAAAACTAACTGTGTTTTATTTTCTTTATGTTTTCAGTTCTGAAAGTTGTTAAAGAATCCTCTGCATCTGTTGAATTTTGTTTGTTTGTTTAAAAAAAAATATAATTGTACGAAGAATAGTCCCAAAGCCGAGACAATGGAAAAAAATCACGGTCTGTTTGGTTCTGGCCTTTTTTCAATTGACTTTTACCCAAAGAATACCAAGGCATTTAAAAATTTACATAGTGTCCCTTTGGAAACTTGAACTAGTTCCAATAAACAAACAACCAGACTGACAAAGCCAATTTGGGCCTTAAAATCCCCTGGATAATATTAATTGATGTTGTTGCTGTTAATGCTTACCTTGAATATCTGCAGCTCTTCCAGGACCACCTCCTCCTTAGTCCACTTCTCCTTTGTGATACTCACAACTTTCAGGACTGTACCTATGTCTGAAACAAACATTTATCATGTAAAACCCACAGTTATGTTTCAGTACGTATGTGCCACTCCATTTCTTACTTCATTGCAACTTGATCTCAGATTCTTTTTCTGTTTTTAAACAACTGATTCTGTAAACTTATGTTAAAAAGAAAAACTAAAAACAGCCCTGAAGATAAATCTAATGTATCAAGGATGTAGCCTGCAATCAAAATCCATCCCTATCTGCATCTATTGCTGCCTAGATAGCTCTATACAATACATTTATGGTTTTACCGTATGGCTGATCCAACAAAATTGTAGGTTGCTCCTGGCAGGGATGGTCTTACTCTCCTCTACACCAATGCAAATGCACAGGCAAACACAGACAAGCACGTGAATTGGGGTCCATCTGACCTCAAAGAGATTCAGCTCAGGGAACTAAATTGACAGAAATTTTTTTCCTCTTTGTTATAGAATTAATTTTCATCCAGTATAGCACCTTAAACAGAAGTAGTTTTCATTTTCATGTGGTGAGTTAAGTAATGCATTTTTTTAATTTATTTTTCATTTTTAGGGAAATTTTTAAACAAAATCTCCATTCAGTATCAAAATCTTGATTTGCTCATTACAGAAATTACTTCTTTGGAGTTATCTGGGGAATTTTTAAAAGTTAAATATATCAATCAATTTTAACCTGAACTCCTACTTGGTGAAAAATATAGTTGCTCATTTCATCTCAGACTATTATGCAGTGGTGAATCTTGAATGGCCTTAAAAAGAACCCTTAAAAACTGCTCAGAGGAAGTGGATGGGCTGTGGGGCTGTGCAGTGTGGAAATGACATGGTGCAGCTTAGTCCTAAGCACTATGCATAGTATTGAAATGATGAAAAATACATTATAATGGAAAGAACGAGATTTTCATTCTTGTTTTCCTAAACTACTGAAGATCGCATTACCAATCAAAGCCAAAAGTATTACAGTTTGCCTTATGTATTAGAGCTTTCTTTTTGTTTTGTTTATTTGACTTAATTGCCAAAGCCTGTATGTGTACAAGTTGGTTGCATACATTCAAACATATAATAAGCTTCTGATCTTCTGCTACTCAAAATCTTCTGGGTTATTTGGTATATCTGTATTCAGTCTCTCTATATAATATTTGAAATTTCATCTTTGAGTTTATTTTTTCCATAGGAGGAGTTTAAAGGATAAAATAGAACAAAAACATGTGCTTCTAGAAAACAAAACTCACTTTTAAGGAAAGTATTGCAGATACTTATCTGCGTGTTATGGAGTGCCACCTAGTGACTGCATGGTACATGCTGGCCTTGACATCTCTAAACCAGATCATTTACTCGGCAAGAATTAGTATTGGTGCGGGGTAGTAATTTATTGGAATATTGGAATTGCTAGTCTTTCAAAATAATTTCATTCCTATGAAAAATTTTATAGTGGGGGGTAGAAAAGATTTAAAAGCAATGTCTATAGCCACTAAGATAATATTGTGTACATTTTAACTAGTGAACTCATCTTCTCAGACAGTTAAGTTTTAAATTACTTTTTCTCACTATTATCAGAAGAAAAGTAAGATTTAGTGAGTACTCCCATATTCTAGGCATCTCACAGCTTGGGAACGTGCTTCCTTTCCTTCTCTGTTGACTATATTAAAGATTTTGTTCAGAAAGCAAGAAGTTTTTTCCGTCATCATGGCTAAAGCTTATTCTCAGCCTTCTCAGGCAGCGGGGGAGCAAATAGCACTTTAATCTTCTTTTTTATGAAACTATACTCCCTGACACCACTGTACTTGACTTGTGGGGATTGTAGAAGGACTCTCACACCATCTTTTTTTTGGAAGACGAGTTGTGAGAGGGATTAAACTGAGAGACATAAGTGGTCCAAGAGAGAGTCTATCTCTGGACTCATATGTGTGATAATGCAGCTGGGAAGCTCTTGAAGGCTGAGACAAACCACCCTTATTAAGAGGTGATGCTCTGTGACAATTCACTCCTTTCCCCAAATCACCTCACAATATCCATACCTATCAAACTACATTATAAGACACCAAATTTGCTTATAGACCAGATAAAATGCTGTACAACCCAACAGCACTGGGGTAGCACTTCAAGAGAAATCTCATTTTCCCTGCAGCTCATGGGAGTAGCTCATTCACTGCCCTTGGAGAAACCTTTTCACCTCTATGTACCTTAGTTTCACCCGCTGTGAGATGGGGATAGTGGCCATGACCTTTTTATTTAAGTGTTGAGATCTACCAGTGTTTTATAAGACCTATTACTAGTGAGAGAATGTCAAACTGTGGATTAAGAACGAGAAATTCCAGTGGAGTAAGACGGTAGATTATTACTTCAGAAAAGTTATGAATAGGTATGTTAATATTTCTTAGCATACCATGCAGTTGGGTTTCATCCAGTGATTCTGAATTTAATTATTATGGTAAAACTAGACTTTTTCCTTAAGGCATATAACTATCATAAAAATGTAAATAGATACATAATTATACATAGAAAAATCTGCAAAGCATGTTTCTTCCCAGACAGAGTAGTTTAACGTCTCTCTGTTCAATCCTGTTCCTCTTGTTTGGAGCCATTCATGCTGCTAAGTAATATCTTTAAAAGTATTTAAGTGGAATTGTTGTTTTCGGTTCAATTTTAAATCTTTCTTATGTAGTCAACGTCACATGGGATTTAATGCCAAAGTACCATGTCACTACTCACAACAGGAAGTACTCCTTGAAGTTATTAAGGTTAATTATTTTTTCTTTTAATTGACTACAAACGTGCTGCCAGCCAGAATTTGAGCCAGATTGCCACGTAAGGTCAGGACAAGTACTGAATGGTACTCAGAGGTTAAGAAAGTCCAGGTACTCTGACCCTTAACTGATTTATCACCTATGGACAGCGGCATTAAAATCCCAATAGTAGCAATCACTTGAGCTGACAAATTAATCTAATCTTTGCATTTGCATGAAGACCTGGCACAGAATCAGGAGCATCTAAATGCTTCCCCCAAGTTGCATGCGTAGTAAAAAGATGTTAATCAACAGGTTTATTCAGGACCTGTTGAGAGTAAAAGTGTTCTTAAAGAATGTGTTTTGTGCAAAATGATAGTGGAAGTCCTTTCTCCTACCTGTTCCTAGGAAAATAACATCATATTGCCCATCCTCTGCCATGACGTGATCCACCACAATCTGAGTCAGACGATAGTCCACGTTGATTCGAGTGAATACTGGTCCTCCCGTCACTGGGTAAACGGATTTGTACATCAGTGGATGGCGTTTAATAAAGCTAATGACTTCATCGGGAAAGTCTCTGGTAGACTTTATGAGTGGATCATAGGTTTTGCTTGGACACTGAATGAAAGGGAGAGAACAAGAAGATGAGACGAATATTAGGAAAGAAGTATAATTAATCTGCAGGTTATTTGGTGTGGCAGGAAAGGTGTCTGGTCCAGATCAGCTGTTTCAGTTTGCAAAGCACATTTGCCAGCGGTTGGTAATTTGATTTACAGTTGAAAAAGCTCAGTGTTGATTTGAAAGTGTGGGAGCACACTGGTAGTGTGTCCTCCTCTGGTTCTTCAAAGGGTTGTTTTCTCCCTCATTACTCTACTCCCTCCCTTCTCTTTTAATGTTAACCTCTCCATAAAAGCTTTTCCCCTTCATCTTCATTTTCCTTTGTCCTGCTCACATCTATTCTCCTTTATCTTTCAAAACCACCCCAAACTTTTTAGTTTGTTCATCTCTCATTAGTACTACTACACAGAATTATAATTCCTCCATTCCTGTTAGTTAGATGCCCACACCTGCAAGTACCTATAGATATATGCAAGCTTTGAAGAAAAATTCTTATAAGCTTTTCTTTTTTTTTTTTTTTCTCTGTCAGAGATTTTGACAGTCTAAATTAAAACATAGAAAGAGGGTGAACTTTCTTAGCTTCTCTAAGATACTCAGGAAAAGAAGACAACATTAAAAAAACAGCAAAATTTAGCTGTAAACAATCTATAATATAGGAATCTAATTTTCCTTTAAATATTTAGAAATTACTTGTATATAATACCATACTCTCAGCAGTGTAAGCCACTTTGGAAATTTGGTCTTATGAATAAGTCACAAATTCAATCCATATTCAAGGAGAAATCAAGTTTTCTGTGAGAAAACATGAAGAAATCCAGTTGTCCAGTGATTTTTTCTCATCCCAAAACAGCACTTGGTCACTAATACTACATTTTTTGAAAATGCTGCTTTAAAAATGGAGAAATTCTCATGATGGGCTCAAGTACATCTGCAATGAATTTCACCTACTTGTTCCCAGCTCCACTTATGGGCATCTTATCATGTTGGATATTTTACAAAGAAAATTAAGCCTGGAGTGAAGGAGACCTGTCATGCTGTCTAGCTCTCATTTCAAGGCACAGGTACCAACATGCAGTTAAATTTGCTTCATGCTGATCAAATTAGTGGAGGTCTGTGTAATAGACGTCCAACAGCAAGTCTAGAGTGCCCTCCGGTGGCTACCAAGAGATAACCGCGTATTGAAAACAGAAGATCTTCTCACAGATCGAAGTTTTTCTGCTTTTAGTATTTCTGCTCCTCTTAGGGAGGCTGAGTTTCTGTCCTGTCGATGTAGTAAACCAGAACTGGGCAAGATCCTCACCAGCATTCCCTAATGTTAGACTAAAGGCTTGATTTCTCTTGACAGCTTCACTCAGAGCTGCTGCTGCGGAATAACCATGTTCATTTTTCCAGACTGAAACACCCACATCTACCTTTTTGCTGTATACGGCCTGCAATCAGAGGCCATAACTTTTCAGTAGACTGCATCTTCTATGTCTTCTGTTTATTTTTATCTGAATAAAGGCAGATTCTCCAGATGCCAGATGATCCCTGTAGCTCTATATTTCTCAGAAGTGATTTTCCTTACTCATCCAAATAGCTGAAACTCCTGCCCAGCCCAGGCCCATGGCTTGGCTGCTGCAGCATCCTTTTCTCTGGCTTTGAGAATCTCTACAAACCTACAACCTCCTTTGCTTTTTGGGATGAGCCTAGGAACATACTTGCAAGGCAGTCATGTTAGCGAACCATCATCTCTCAGGGTCACCTGTCTGTTCTTTCTTTCCCATGTCTGTTTTTGTCTCCTTTCCATCCCTTGTTTTACATTTAGTCTCTCATCTGAGTTTGAGCAAACTTCTCTTTTGAATCTGGAGGAACCTAGACTTGTTAATGGGGCACTACAAATTCTGGATAATAGTAAGACTAACTGGAAACATTATTTCAGTTGGTGACAACCTTTTACATATTAACTGTTGATTGCTTCTTTGTTAACACTATTTCCAAGTAAGTAATCCCTGTGTTTTCTGCCAGGTGGAGCCATAACACAGTCTGTGAAAAAATGTGATTAAATAATGCCTTTGTAGTCTGCCAGGAGAAAGTTAAGATTTGATGTGAAGTTACTGTACAATCCTCCTTCATGGCTAATTTTGTCAGAGAAGACTTCAGTTCACATTCCCAAATCTCCAGTTTGACACGTTCAACTTATGGTGCCAGTTAAGGTCTTGCAGTTAGGATTTGTTCCATGATGTAAGGTTTGGCATTATCCAAAACATTTGCATTAGGAACAACACACACAGCACCAAGAGCTGAGCATGTTCCTCCTCCGTGGATGGCAAACTCGCTTCTCACAGAAGCCACAACTTCATCCATTAGCAGCAAATCCTTCCCCACGGGCTCAGGATGAGCCTGGACCCTTTTCTCCCTTGGCTTTCCACTGCTCCTTCTCTGCCTGGGCTGAGGGGCACACACAGCTAAAAAGGGAACGTAGCCTCCTCCCAGCAGGTACAGGTGTTGAGTACCCATGCCTAAGGATGAATTCTCCAGGCAGTAATTACAGCTAATAAAATGCAGAATTATCTCATCATATACAGTTCTACATGAACATGCACCTATATACATACCCTAAATGCAAAGACAATAGCAACCAATTAAACAAAAATTTCTGACTGAGGTTAATATTCTTAGAAGTATCAGAGGTTACCTGTCTATTGAGAAACAAAACAGGCCAGTGAAGCACAGACCAGCTGATGTTCTACATCCATATCTATGGCCACACCTGAAATGCCTGTTGAGGGCAGTCCCTCATCTGCCTTAGATCTCAAACACTGTCACAGCATTGCCTGGGAGGACATCAGCTGGAGCACGCATAAGCTATGGCAAAGCTTGCACTAGCATTAAACAGTGACTGCGGGTCTGCATTTGAACCTGATTTCTGCTTTTCTTTAGTAGAGATGTAGCCTCAGCGACTTCTTTTCAGTCCTTGCTTGGACTGATTTTTATTGCTGTTTAGAGACCTAACAGGTTTTGTGTAAGTGCCACTTGCTTAGCATTGTTTCACTCCATTAGAGTTAAGCCTCTGCATCCTTATCTTCATAAATGCTCTGAAATTATTTGCTGAAAATAGGGTTTAGGCTCCTGAATCACCTAACAGATTTTGAAAATGTCTCCTGTATATAGTAAACCTATGCCAATTTGCATTAGGATATATTTCATCACATATTCAGTCATTTTGTTCCAATATACAATTTTAATGTATGGCTGTGAAAGTACTGATAAGAAAACAAAGATAGGTTTGTATTATTGTCCAGTGATAACTGCTCAAAGGACATCCTTGAAAATATATTTTAATACAAGTAAAAAAAGTAGAAGAGGAAAGTACTATTGAAAAAACAGTTAAATTGGAAACATATATTGCAGTGAGTTATCCCTAGGGGTTTTATGCCAGCATTTCTGTAAGAACTTCACCCTCTGGCTTGCTGAGTGTGATCTCCCATGTTCTATTTTTTGCTGTGTTTTCAGAAATTGAAGTCTTTGCAAGGTTACAACTTGAGGTGGGCTGTAGTCAGCTCAAGTTTTGAAGATAATATCAGTTGAATAATTTCACTAAGAAATTCATACTTTTGAATTATATAGCAAAAGCGGCTACAGAAGGGGTGTGACAAAAAAAAAAAAAAGAAATGACATTTTAGATTTTAGACTTTGTGGTAAAAAAATACTGAACCATAATACAGGAGAATAGATTTAGACAGTACAATAGCTACACAGAAACCAAATCACATGCACACTTTCTCCAGGAATGAACATTTCTCCTTAGCTTTAGAACAACCAAGGTCTGAGCCTTTGCCACTTATACTAAAATCAAACCTCAAAAACCCTACTAATTTCAAAAGCATGTTTATCTTTGCAGGGGCTGTTTGTAGGGATCAATAAGATTGATGTGTGTTTTAATTGTCTTTGGACCAAAATTTGGATCAATTTACTCTCTATAGGATGAGAAATAAATTCACTTCTTCCTGTCCCCAACCATGCAATAACTCTCTTCCTTCTCACTGAGTGCTAGAGGTTGACTTTTCAGCATTTTCTGTGGTTCTTGTTCTCACTCACTACTCTGAGTTACAGTCTGCATCTCTGGAAATTTGCTGATTGCTTACCTATTCAAAGCTCAATCCCACAAGTCCATTTCTACCTGAAAAAGGGAAGTAGCCCCATGCGTCTTAAAGATGTCCTAGATGTTTGCCAAAAATTCATCAATGGAGGAAGATGAGAGCAATGACATCACTTACTAAAAACAACTAGCATATAACGTCTACCAGTATGGAACTATAAAGTTGTTATAGTAATCCCAAAGGCCCAAACCCTACCATGCATGATACCGGGAAATCTCTGCCAGCTTGCACAGCTAATTTACTAGAAACAAGGACGAAGGGCCTGATCCAAAGATCCGCTTGAGTCAACAAGCTTTTCAGTGGGCTTTGGATCCCATCCTAAGACAGCATGACCACCAGGAACAGCTGGGCAGGTGTGACCCTGTTATGCTTGGCCAAGGGAGCTATTTCCAGAGGCATCACTCACTGTGGCATGATGGATGGAACAGGGGAATGAAAAATTCATTTTGGCCACCCTTTGGCAAAGTCCTCAGGCAGCTGTTTAAAGCTGTGTCCACCCGGTATCGCAGAACAATTCCTGTAGGCTTGTGCTTCCTTTCATAGCAATCAATAGGATGTATGATGATAAAAGTAGGTGAGTGAAGCAGCCTTTCACCTCTGAAAATGTGAGTTCACATCCTGTTGCACGTCCCATGATAAGGGTATCAGTGTTCTCTGCCCAGCTCATAGAGGACATTTATTCACATCATCAGCACCAGATGCTGTCTCAGATACGTGACATCTCCCACTGGAGACAATGAGAGATTTGCATTTATATCAAATGTCACAGGAGTAGGTTGCATTACTCCCACCTACTGTTTCATGTGGACTACAAGATAATCCGTCTCCATAAAAGTTCTCGCAACACCATCATTGTGCTATCTCATCATCTTCTGCTTATGCAACAGGGTGGAATTCATCTCACCTGACCTAGACCTGATTCTTATCTTGGCTACGTGTGAACTGCAGAGAGGAGGTGCCCGTCTCTTTCTTTCTGATGGAGAAGTCTAAACAACTACCTCAGATTTGATGCTTTACTTCTAGACAGCTGACATCAAGAAAAATTAAGCACATTAACTTAGTAAAATTAGTACTTCTAGATAAGAATCCTGCAAGAAACTTATTCACTATATAATTTATTCTTCTGATGTTGCTTAGGCCTTCACTGTCATGAATGATAACTCTATACAAATATATATGTTAAGAAATGAAAAGTAAAAAAAAAAAGGAAAAAAACAGAACAGAAACAAATTTAGAAGTGTTAATAGCATCTCTATTCAACTGCTGTATAAACTCTGTGGCACAAAACTTTTAAAGAATCAATTCAATTGTTACTTAGAGTTCTTCCAGTGCCTTCTGTGTGAGCTTGATTTGACAATAATCACCCTGGACAAAGTCCTAAAATCTCAGATGATCTGCAGAGACATCTTTTTATTCCTCCACCTTTAATTTCTATCCAAATGTAATCAGGAGGTGGAAAATTGGGGCTAATATCTCTAAAATAAAAGCAAATACACCGTAATTTAGCAATACTGTGCATATGTAAGGTTTTCTCTTTTTTTCACTTGTCTTATTAAATTTGCAGCTTAGCAGAATTCTGGATGTGTAGATCTCACACAATACTGACACATACAGTGTGACTGTGTTAACATTATGTGGGAAGCCTGGCCAAGATTTTCAAAAGCTGGTGCCAAAGTTAGGCTCCTAAATAAACCTCCAATTTACCAAATGTGTAGTGCTTCACACCGTCCAGTGAAGTCAGTAAGAGCTTCTGGATCTTACACCCATTGAAATTGTGACAATTTTTTGGGAATCTAGCTATAAGGTATGTAAAACGATATACTTTTAATTTAATGATGCAGCGTGAGTTCAGCAGTATTGTTGTTGTCTACTGACAATTTTAAAACAGAATGCTGTTCCCTGTGAGCTTGAAAAGGGTTTCTATTTTCAGTGTGTTGAAAATCCCAGTTTAAAAGTGACTTGTCATATTGAGCCTTAATAATGAGACTCAAACACCCATAGCGTAGATACACAACAGGGACTTGATAATATTGAGTGCAGCAGGCATCTGCTTGGTGGATTTTGCAATATCCAGGCTGGGAAATTTTATACATTTCACAAGGAGAACTAAGCACCACACCAGTAAGTCACTGTCTTGGGAGCATCTCAAGTAGTCAGTGTGAAACATTAAGGAGTGAAATATTTCTTAAATATCTCCCATATCATGGAATTAGATGTCTTAGTCTGGGCTTCTGTCCTAGGGGAGGTGCTCCTCCATTCCAGGCACATGGACCAGAGCCATCCTGGGAGCTCCTCACACCTTCCTACTGAAGGTGTTTCACTCTTCATGGGATAATTACCTCTCAGCTTAGCCGAAAGTAGTAAGAATGTTGCTTAGATTTTAACCAGGGAGGGGGAAGATCGGTTTTCCTCTGAAAAGTTCTCTATTTTATGTTAAATGGAGCTGGAGCACCAGACCCTCAGAGGGAATGAATTAACCATGAGTCCTTTTCTCCCAAGCTCTCAGTGAACAAAAATTTAACCAGCAAGGAGATATGGCCTTGTAGTCAGCATTCTCCTACAATGTAAATAAGTTCCCTGATCACTGATGCCTCAAGCAAAAAGCAGAGAGACGGAAGAACTACCTTCAAATAGTTATTTCTGTGTTAATTGTGGACCTACCACACATCCAACACATTTAACTTTATTTGTAGAGTTTATAGAAAAACGCAAAGTCTGAATCCTGAGGGGTTAAGATGTAACACTGAGAACTCGTGTGAGTTTCCAAGAAGTCCACAAGTACAAATGGGTACTTATGGTTTATGACCTTCTGTGGATTAGATGACAGCTGAGAGATGACTCTCAGGGCCTAGGCAGTTATCTGTCATTAGAGATTCAACCATAAGCTATTCTGAAGATAAAATTTGGGTTCGTGAGTGGCCTAAATACTATGTGGCTTCTTTTCTGTAGTCTGATCAGAGCTGCACAATATATTTTGCATTTGGACATGCCTGCAAAAGGCCTTAGTTCTTCTCTACAGGATGGATTGGTTGTGCCAGAAGGACCGGGCACTCAGCAGTGAGCCTTTCATGCTAAACTTGCAGCTACTCAGAGCAAGCCTGGAAGAGGGTAGGGGACAGGGGAATGAGTTAAGTTCTGCAGGAGACAAGAAAACAGCACAAATTTTAAATCAAATTAACCTCAATCCACCCGCACCACAAAAAGCACAAACAAAACAAACAAATCCCTACAAATAAATTGAGGTCCCTGCTATTTTTAAGATAGAGTTTGAATTCCACCGGATGAGTGAGATTTGTTCTACACTGTTCCAGTGTTTGTCTTGAGCACTTTGTATTGCTTTTCCGTTTAACACACCTGTGTTGTTGATAAAAAAGACTGACATAAGAGAGCATTAATCTGAGGCTAACTGGGTTGAGACAAGGTAGGTGAGTGGACTTGACTTTGCAGATGGCACTTTGCAATTCTCTGCTAATCTCTGCCAGTGGGAAAGTTGTGTTTGCAGAGTTTCGAGAGAAATTGAAAGGTGATTCACGGTGGAGAAAACAGGTTGGTAAGTAAGAGGAGGTGGAGGAGGCTTTCTCAGGAAAATAAACCCATAAAGTGAAACATTTCACTTAATTAAGCAGCTCCATTTACAGTGTGGAGATCAAAGGAGAGAGGAATCGGAGAAGCAAAGAATGCAGTCTATCCCATAAAAGATCAGGTGGAAGAGGAAGATAAGTCTAAAAATAACAAGGGAAACCTGTGCAACCCTCAATGTTTTATGAACACGCTTATTAAAGCAGCAAAACTAACCAGACGGGAGGACAGGGGGAGGCTTTTTGGCAGGCAGTATTTCTCTGTGGCTCAGCCAAGTCCCAATGGGATGGACACCACATCTCAACCAGCCTATGCACTGGATTAGCAGAAGAAATAAAGGACAGGGTTTCACTGAAGAAAGGGCAAAAAAGCAATAGAGAGAGAAAAAGATGAAAAAGATCACAGGAGAATCTGATGGCTTGTAAGGGAACTTGTTTTAAAAAAATACACTAAGAATTCAAGAGCTTAGGGCCGTATTCGGATCTGGAGTGGGAAAGAGCCGAGTCATAAAACTTTTCAAATGGACAAAAGTAACGTAATGGGTTGCTGCTTCTTGCAGCTAAGAAGTGAATTAGACTGCCAGAATCTTTCTTTGATGATCCAGAGCTTTGTTTTGAATCTTTGGCAAATCAGTTAGCAAAAAATCCAGATCCATCAAAATATTTGGTGTTGCCTTCGAGAGAGTTTAAAGTCCTAGGTACTTCAGCAGATCAGACCAAGTGTTAATCCGCATCTTTAAATACTGACATTCCTCTAAAAATCTGTATCTCAATGACATTTACTCACCTCTAGTGAAATAAAGCTGACTCCTTCGTATCCCATCAGAATTTCCAAATGGGCACTGTGAGTTGCTCTGATACTGCAACGTTGATGGCTAAACAAATAGGCTAGAAATGGGTTTTCATCCAAATTCACTGAAAATCTTGTTCAAATGCCTTCTGTGATTACTGAGAAGACATTATTAAAACTCTGTTTTGGAATTCAGAACACATTTTAAAGAAAGTCCTTGATGATTTCCTTATCAATGGATAATTTCCTGGGTAAAACCCTAAGAGACTGCAAGAAAAGCGGACTTGTTATCCGGGGACAGCTGCAGATATACAGGCCCAATCTGCAAAGAGCTAAAGAAGTCAGAGCAAAAGCTCCCTTGGCTTTCAAACAGCCCTTCATGGTGGGGCTGCCTGCTGGATTATTTTTTTTTTTGTCTCTTTTTCTTTTCAGTTTCTAAATTGAAATATATTCGAAGCCTTGCGTCTGTTTAGTTCCCATTATTTCTACTTGCTCTTTAATACCATTGGGAGAAGTTAAGGGTAAAAGAGCTATATATTTTGCAGAATCAATGGTGTGGAGCCTGCTGGAGAACCCCAGCATTCCTGTTCAGGGGTCTCCCAAGGACGGCAGAGGGCAGGCAGAGCCCACTGCAACACTGGGACCCCAGGCAGGCAGGGGCTCCTGCTGCCTGCAAACTGCCCAGCATTGCGAAGGCGTGATATCATGGTCATGTTGGGAGTTTATCTCTGACACAAATTGCCACAGGAAGCATTTTGTCAAAATTTCAATATCAAAGTGGTCACAGCCTCTATAGTGAACAGCTTTATTTACTTAGGAGATAAAGGCAGCTGAGCAGAAAGTTAAATTAGGCTAAGCAGTCTCCTGCTTCTGTATAAATGCTGAAAGGAAGTCAATGCCTCTCTCAAAGACAAACATCAAAGGAAGCGCATTTCCTAGTATAGCCATTTTTAGATTTTCCCAGTAACTTAAAATATAAGAAGTATAAAATCCAGGCAGTGCTGGCTATTCTAACTGTAGGCAACATTTAGGTTGAGCTTAAATTTCAAAAATGTTCTAGTAACTTAAAAAAAAGATAGATTATCTCTGTTGGTTTTGTTCTGAGCATTCCTAAACTACCCCATAGCTGTCAAGAAATGATGAAATTAATCTTCAATGAAGAGCATTTCAGCATTTGCACTTCAGTGTTCTGCAGGCGTGTAGCATGCTGCTTCTTTTCCTTGCCTTTAAGCACTGTGTTGCTTTTTTAGATCCTAGCCTAAATCTGTTTCTATCCAGAGGTTTGGCACAGCTCATTATAAGATAAGGCCATGGCATGAATCTACTTATTTCAATACCCTATATTAAATTGAGCCTGAAGTATGTTGAAGTCTGAGAGTAGTCCAGCTCACTAAGACAAAAGATAAATAACTATGCAGTAATACATTTACCTTATCTACATAGCAAAAATTACAGATATCTTTCTTCCGAGAGGTTTCTTCAGTAAAATCCACTTCCCTTTTCAGTCCTTTGTCAGACAAACTCCTACAGAAATCCACTCGGTATAAAGGTCCTCAGGATTTTTGCGACCATATTCTCACAACTGTTATCAGGTGCTTAAAGGAAGCAGTTGGAGAGATAAGGGCCAGCTTATGGAAAATATCCGTTTAGCTTTAAACTGTACAACTTTTAAAAAACTTGCAAGCATGGATATTCAAATCAGTGATAAAGATCAGCATTGACATGCTTCAGCATGACATGTTTCCTTCCTTATGAATCCCAGCTCAACCATGTGATGGCTAATACACTCAAAAATGCAATGAGCTTATGACCCGTCTATCTGTGCAGAGTGTTCATCCTTATGGGGCTCTCTGAGTTTTTCAAGAGAGTTATTTTAATCTCTTTAGATGCCATGGGACCAGCTATTGTTCTCACTGGCACCATTTTTGTACTTAAAACTAAACGCATCTGCACTTCTTAACCAGTAATGGAGTTGCACATGTCTTTTTAAAAAAAAAAAAAAAAAAAGTAATCTTCTTTTCTGGGGACACCATATATTCTGTGTGAGAGAGAGATGTGTACGCCTACAGTGCCTAAAATGTCTAAATTAGGAGCGCATTTGCTGCAGCAGCACAGATCCTAGGCAGGCCAAATCAGTTTCTGGAGCTGCCTCGGTCTTTGTAGAGAGAGCTGCCCTCTGCAACTTGTCTGCAGTTGAAAAGAGGGAATCGGAGCTCAGGGCCCGACCTGCTGAAGCCTGGGACCACCGAGCACAGGGAACAGCACAGGCTTCAACTGTGTAATTGAGTCCATTGGAAAGGTGATGAACAAAACACAGAGACGCAGGGAAATGTGTGAAAAGAAGAGCTAAATAAGCTAGATAATGTGACTTGAAGCAAAGGTTACACCGGTGCTGATGTCTGAGAAATAGTGCAGAAACAGCCAGGTGGCTTCTAGGCAACGTACCAGCCGCAGTCCAACATCAGTAACTCAGGCCTTCACTGGATTTATGCAGCTGCATGGTACTGCTTCACTGAATACATGATCAGGATAATGTAAAACTATCCTGGGCGGTATCTATCTTACTCTTAAACCATTGCTCTTTTACATTGTACATACGAAAAGTTGCTCAAAGTTGTGATGACTTTTTAAAATCAGATGCATTTCTGGAAATGTTATTTTCTCCCTCAGCTGTAATGTAGATCTGTTCTTTTCCAAATTTAATACCAAGACATAAGCGGGCTAATAATTCTTCAATAAACTTTCAATATTTTCTTCTTCATTTTGGCCTGATTGTTACATCTGAAAATCTGTTACATCTGAAGACTGGGATTTAGAAGTGCTTCCAGATGTTAAGTCTCTTTTCTTCCTATCCCTTATCTTTCATCAAATAACATCTCCAGCAACTAACTCCTTACTTTACTTCAAAACACGATACATGCACAAACACAAGTAATATAATCAATGACTATATCTCAAGGGCCAGGATTTTAACAGACACAAAGATAACAGAAATACAAGACTTCAAATAAAATGCTTCATCATAACTTAATACTTCATAAAGAAATGTCTTTCACTTTTTATGAAATGTTGATGCCTTAGAGGTGATCCCAACAGATAGAAATACAGCTGTACAGTAGGAGACTACAATACAAGAGACAATGAGGAAATAGACAGTCTGTACACAATGTTATCTCAGAGACATGGAAAAATGTATATTTATATACCTACAGGGTAGGTAGAAGGCTGAGCTGTCAACAGAAGGGAAAGGGTTGAGAGGATAATTTGAAACATCCTGAGTGGAAAATATAAATTACCAATCCAGGGAGGGGTGTAAAGTATGATTGCTTTTGAGTAAAAATAGAAGTATGTAATTAAGGAGACACTTACTGTACCAGGTCTGGGATACGGGATGCGACCTTCGTATTGTACCCACCGATGATCCACACTCTCTTTGTGAGCATAAGGGCCATTGAAAACAGCTCTGATATCTGCCATGCTGTACACACACACTGCAGAGCCCTTGAAGACAGAGCTGAAAAAGAAGGTGGGTAGTTATGAATGCTGTGAAGACCTCTTCAGTGCATGGCTCATCCAGTGAACTAGTTAATTCCACAAAGTCTGATAGGGTTTGGATCAATCCTACACCTGAGAGTTGATATAAGTGGTGCTAAATAACAGACAGTGTGTGCAGATCTAATAGCTACAGATATTTAGTGTCACCGTCATTAGAGTTTAAAGCTTTGCTTGGTTGAAACCTGGACTTACCCTTTGGACCACTTGATAGACTGTCATTTTTTCTAGTGGCTGGCAGTTTCCAGCCATCATTTATTAGCAATTTTGATTAGAATTTTCTGCAAATGAAGGACATTCCTTTACAATGTGTTCACATCTGGAAGTCCATGTACTAGTGATATTACAGGTGTTGTGCCTGAGAATTACAAGTTGCATTGGACAGACAATAAAAAAAGATAGAAATAAGCATTTATTTCTTTTTCTATGTGTTTTTCCTTTTTAAAAAATGTATTTTTCTTTAAAAAAATCCACTTTAGTTACTTCATATGCCATTTTGTTCATTGTGCAACATTTCATTCAGTTTCAAATATTTTATGTGGTAATATATTCTATGGAGCCACTGTGGTGCCTGCTTCTGAGTTCAGGAGTGCCTTGGCAATTCTTCATTGTACTCATACTGTTCAGCATTTGGCTAGTCTTTATTTACACTTAATTCAAAGGTAATGGAGACAAAAGCAAGAAATATTTATTTCCTTTCTGACAATTCTATACAGAACAGCTCACTATTGCATCTGAGAGGTTCATTCATTAATTAATCTATCCCATTGAGATAAAGATGGGTTGTTCTTCCAAGTTTCTTGCAGAAATAATGCTTCATAACAATGATTTATCTTAAATAGTAACTATTGGTTACTCAATATTACTTATAATGCTCAATAAATATGATTTAAATTTGTAAATTCAACTAGACAAGGTTGAAATATGCCAGCAGGCTTTTGATTGTTAATTTTTCATTATTTTTTACAATAATTCTCAAAAATCAACCATACAAAGGTTTGGGGACATAATTTATTATTTCAATTTCTGAAAATATTGTCCTTAATGACTACAGCCCCAATATTGCAAGCCTTATTCAGGAAGTCTCTCACTTCTCTCAGGAATCAGAGTCTAGTAATAGAAGGGTTTAATAAAAGGCCTGAGTAAGATCTTCAGCATTTGTTTCCAGAGGCAAACATGATCCTAACACATACCTTGTTGTAGTGAAGACTCCATATACAAGCGGGTTTCTCTCGTCTCTTGTAGAAAGTAAGAATATATCTTCTGCAATGGAAAAAATGTTGGGTTTTTTAATTAAACATCCACTGAATATTTCTGCAATTACCATTTATAAATTGGAGATTTGAAAATATACAACAAAACTTTATTTTTGTCTGAATTTTAATCTCTGCCATGTGAATTTGTGCTAATATTCTGAAGTTTCTCCATTTTCAGGTAGTTTGGTTTTTATAAAGAATCAGATTTTCACTTTCCAGCTTTTGGATTGAAAATATTTCCAATCAGACTAATTCTGATTTCTGAACAGACTAATTTCAGTTGTAATTTCAGTTGTAATTTCTGATAAAAGTCAGAGATATTACCAGCACTGTTTGGAAGAACAGTAAAATCAGAACAAGACATAGTGGTTCTACAAACAACAAAAAAACCCCCAAGCAATACTGATGTCAAAACTGACCATTAAAGATAAATCAACTTACGCAGCTCATCAAAATGTGTGTCTGCTCCTTCAGGACCAGGTATCGAACACACAAGCCTGGCTTTCAGAAAAGTAGTCCACTTGTTTATTAGGCTCCTCTGACCACCCATATCATTCTAAAAAAAAGTAAAATTAAAATACTTATATATTAACAAATAAGAAGAGTTTTAATGAATGATATTTGGTGGTAGCACAGTTTGACTGTGCTTCTTCAGTCTGATGCCACAGTTTGATATTATCAGAACAACAACAAAATATTTTATTTTTTTTCAAATCTGTTTGCAAAGTTCTCTCACTAGCTCTACAGCTGAAATGCTGTGAAAATATATTTATACCATGTGATTTCTTGTTCCCTGTGATGCTAATTTTTGCAGTTACTTGTTCTTCAAGAATTCTTTACAAACCCAATAAAATACAAAACACTTTTAGATAGATTTCTCAAAAGACAAAACTTTGGAGTTCTTGCAATGTAAATACTGCACTGTTTGTTTTATGTACATAGTACAGAGAGATACAGATTCCAGGAAATAAACAGTCATATTATTTTAATAATCATTGTTATTGAAATATCAGTCTATCATCCACAAAAGGGATTTTTTTAAAAATTTATTTTACTCTGAGTTTCCAAGACATCACCATACATGCTCAAATTTCCTTTAGTCACTGAAGAAAGAAAAAAAATCTATAAATGGTCACTTGAAATTTGAATTACCCTTCTGACTTGGATCTGTTGAGGGGTGTGGGGAGAGTGTATTTTAAAGAAAGTTTTAAATTTGAAGAAACTGGAACTAGGAGGTTACCTTGTTCTATTAAGTACATGAAAAATCTAATGAATTACACTTATTTGTCCGCTTAGACCCCAAATAACAGATCTATTCAGGTTCTGCAGTGCTACTTAGGCCTTCTTTTTTTTTTTTTTTTATACTGAAAACTGTAAAAGCAATGACACTCCAGCAGGAACCAAGAATTCAAATGCTTAAGAGAAATGCTATCACCATAGCAGTGTCCCAGCTACAGGTTCTGAATTATCCCATGAAGGCGCCTACTTCTTTTCATTGAAAAACTCTGAAGCTTAGGGGATCTGTGCTGTAAATTTAAGCACCACAAATTTGGTCGTAAATATTAATTCCCTCTGGATTCACTAGGAGAAATGATTGTTTTTTAATTGGTTTTGCCACTCTGAAGGTACAGCACCAGCCAGTAGGAAACACTGTGTGGTGGAAATTATGTGGTATTTCCATAGATTGCATTTGGTCCTTCAGGGCTGTATCATAAATATTACAGACATTCAGAAAGATGGCTTTAAGTGCTGAAATTCACTTCACAAGGAGTAACATTTCTCTGGTAATGCACTCTAACCATTTTCCCTTTTCATGTACTTGCTACTTTTAAATAGGTTAGCTCAGCTGGAAATGATTCCTGTTAATCTATCGCCTTTGGAACTCTTGTTCTTACAAGAATTGCTACCTCCTCTCTTGATTTCCTGAGGTCCTGCCAAGCCTGAAGCTTTGCATCTAGCCAACAGATTTATTACAAAGGTGTCAAAATTAGCAGCCTGAAGCCAATAGGAAGAAGAAGTTCTGCATGTGTGTGTTCTGTTCAAAGGCACAGCAGATAAACTTTGTGGTGTAATTAAAGCCAAACAATTACAAAGATGCAATAAAGAATCTTAAAAAGCAAGAAGCACTAAGCTTTTCCTTCCTCTTAGCTAAGCAATTCTTGCATTGCAGGGCTTCCACTTTGATTTCTGGTGGATGCGGTGCAGCATCACAGGACCCTGAGATGCCTCTAACTGCCTGGCTAGGATCAGAAAGGGCAGAGGAAGCAAGACTTGATGGAGCTAGACTGGAACAATCGCCCTTGCCTAACTCCTGCTCCTGTTGTCACAGGCATTCAGCTTCTGCAAGAGTTGGGAAAATACATAGTTGTGTTTTACCACCCTTAAGTCATGATCCAAAAGAGCATTTTTGCAAAAGCTTGTTTTAAATATATCAGTAGTTCTACCGAGTTCTGAAAGAGTAGCGTGAACCAAATACTGTGCTCAAAGGAAGCACTCTTAGCAAGTGCTATGTGCTTTCAAGTGTAAGATTCCACTGGATTTAAGATGTATCCATATTTCCTCACTCTCAAGTCAGGACACAATGTTAACTAAGTTACTTGAATTTAAGAGACATGAGAAGAGACATTCACTAGGTGTGCCTTACATATCCAAAAGTCGCTGATAACATCATACAGTTTATAAAGGAGCGAGGGGAATTCAAAGACGAGCCAGCACTCCATCATCTACCAAGTCCTTCTGAGGACAGAGAGCGAAACATTTATGGTGCAGAGATTGAAAAGACCTTTCACTGATTTAGGCAGTTGCATATCTAATATGCTGACATACTCTCCAACATGCTTCTTACCACTGCCATGGCTGAATGAAACAAAATGTATATTTTATAAGGAAGATATTTTTGTTTGGGTTTTTTGTTTGTTTGTTTTTCAGTTTTGTCTCTTCTATGTAAAAGATTATTTAATAATATCTGCCTGCAATGAATCACTGACATGCTCAAATGCCATGAGCTGGATGTAGAGCATGGCATTAATATCATAAGATGTACAGGTTGGGTAGTCAGTGGATTAGAAAAAATGGAGGGAAGAGAGAAAATCACCAAAGCAAAGACCAGTCAGTGCCTAGGTGAAAAGAAATAAGGATTCAAACACAAAGTTACAGAATCCTAGGCAGACAGCTGAAATGATTTACCTCAGGATTTGCCCCAACCCTGCAGGAAGTGTGTGGTAAACTGGATGCACTGAAATGGTTTTGGACAAGATACACTGGTACTGAAGACAAAGAACACTAAATATTTCAGGGAGATGAGACAAGAAGACAAGAGAAATTTAAGTGCTGAGACAAGGGGAAGGCAGCATGAACAAGTCTTTCATTCCAAAAATATGGCTAATCTGCTTGTAACAGATGAGCAGCCGCTAGTATCTGAAATCTTATCTCCCAAAATATCACTTCTAAGCACTGGATTAGCAGTGTTTACTATAAACTTTGCTACAGTACAGATGAAGGCACTTAGGACCGCATATTTCTTTTTGAATATAAATAGAGGTTTAATTAGCACTTACTGCTTTGTAATCTCACAAGCTGTAACAGATACCAACACTTCCGCCAGAAATACCTTCTTTTTAACAGAAAGAAATGCCTGTAAAATCTTGGTTACTTCTGTTTGCCTGAGTTAGAGATTTAGATAATTGCCAACTAGAAAGTGAGCAGTTCAATCTGTCACCTGTTGAGGAAATATTACCAAAAAATATCAGAAAGATTTAAACACAGATATTATCTACATCAATGGGGAAGTAAAGCAATATGATTTCAATAAATCGGACAGAGTTTTATTCTATAGAAATCCCAAAATTTCAACTCTTTTCAATAAGCTGCCTCTAAAAAAATAATTTGTTGGGTGTAAGAATTCGGGTTTCTACTAAACTACATGAAGAACTCAAATATCTGATGCACAACTTCAATGAGCACAGGTACATGTATGGCTTTCTGACATGCAGGAAGAATGCTGTTTAAATGCCACAATGTAGAATTTCTGAAGTAAATTAAGGTCATATCATCTGCCTTTCCTGGGATACTTCCATGAAAATCTCATTTTTCTGATCTGCAATTTATATGTAACTGAGCAAAACAGGTTTTTCAAACCCTCTAGTTAAAGAAAAGTTTATCATGAAAATAAAAATCATCACAAAAATATTGCTCTATGAACAAGTGATTTAAAAATCAACTTATATTTAAGACTTTCTGTTGTATCTATTTTGTATTCTATTGTATCTTATATATCATATAAATGTAGCTTCTTTAAAATGCACAAATGTTAGTCTTGGAATCCAGTAGGCACGAAAACAGATGGCAACAAAGCTAAAGAACATCTGCATCTTTGGGGCCTTAAATCTCTTATTTGTGTGTAAGTAACAGTGACAAATTGAACATTAGAACAAAAAGTGCATTTTTCTGAAAATCAATCAACATCAAAGATGTCAAACAGTGTGATTCATAAAACTTTAAAGACAGTAATTATCCTGAAAAGCCTCTTAAATTAAAAAAAAAAAAAAAGGAAAAAAAAAAAGAAGACAATGAGTGGAATTTCTAGAAGCAGGTTATTAATTAGAGCCAGTGGCAAGATGTACAGAAGGACCATCCAAAGTGAATTCCTGGCCTGAATAAAAGGAAATGCTGGAGAACAGAGGGGGAAAAGTGCTGAAACTGCAAAAGGCCCTGGAGCCCTTCTCTTGTGTGAAGCCTAGCTAGGTTACAAAGCCACCATCAACAAATCACACCCCCTGCAGCAAAGTCTTACTTTATGCAAAAAAAACCCCCTTCTAGCAGACTATATAAATGGAGAAACAGCTAACAATCTTCTTTGGACTTCTGTCTTCAAATTCAAAGAGTTTTAAAAGTTTCTTTCATTTTACTCTGCATATTCTGGCCCTACCTGACTCTGTTAGGTGTTGACCTAACACAGGAAAGTAAGATTTCTTCCTTCACGAATTTAGGTTCAGATTTTCTTGTGCAAACCATACTGCTGTGAGATGGAAGATTCCTCCCATGATTTCAGCAGGCTATGGGTCAGATCCAAAACCATCAACAAACACAAAGTCTGACTTGAGAGAGAATAAAAATACACTTGCAGTATAAACCAGAGATAGGCGGTGTGTGCAATTTTAGACCTTTGACTGCTCTGCTACGGATACCTTGAGTAAACTTGGGAAAGTCAGTTCACCTCTGTGCCTGCAGTCCCCCTCTGACAGTGAGAGTGGTGACTCTGTTTAGTAATTCTGCTGTTTCTATGAGATTACAGTACACTTCACGGGGAAAGCTTCTGATTACAGGACTGCATACTGCTTCATGTAAGATGGCACCTGCCCCTCCGGACCCTGTGGATATTGCTAGCGTACAGTACTTCTGCTGCTTGAACTGGTTGATCCAAATATCAGGATTTGAGTGGGACTCAGCCTCATGTACCACATGCTTACTCAAAGCAATGTCCCTTATCAAGTTAGCCTGGCAGAATGATGCAATTCTTCAGCCTATGGACTATGTCTTGCAAGGTCTCAGCTGCTGCGGTAGCATTTGAACATAATTAGACAAGAGAACTGAAGGTGCGAACACACACAGATCCCTGAGAGGAACCGCGCAGAGTTGCACATCACCTCATGAAGAAAGCCTGGCATAAACTCAGCCCTCCTGATTTCCACGGTGATACATCAGCATGGTGTCTCTGCAGTGTTCCTCAGACCATCAGGGTTCAGGCTGCACACCCTTTGTTTCCTCCAGAAACATAATCAGAAGTTTCTTTAGATTTATATGGCTTGGACATTAAGCTTTCTCTTAGGCAAATCTGTTTTAAGAGAATCCTATGGTCATTTTTCACATCTTTCTTGAGAGCTCAAAGGCATTAACACTTGAAACAGAAAACTCATAGTCTAGAGTACAGATGTGCAAAGACCCAGACTGCTTTTTGGTCCATAGAACTTGTGGTTTCTGAACACTTATCTGAAATGGTCATCCATCACAGTCCAGAACCTAAAGCACAGCTTGTCCTGGCTCCCGGCTTATTTTCCCCTTTCTGAGACAGACCCATCACGTCAGACACTAAGTCTAAAGGGTCCTCATCATTAGGGCAGTATTTACAAACAGAAAAGCTAAACATTTGTCTTAATCCATGTCCTTGCCTACCTAGACAGCAGGATTAGGCAGGAGAGGCACACAACTCCATAGTCAGCAGCATGCAGGAGTGTTGTGGCTAGTGTCGAGCCTGCTTTTGCCTTTGTTGGCTGAAATAAATAAACGCCAGCAAGACTGAACCAGGGAAGGCTTTGGCATGAAACCAGAATGGAGCTCATGTAGCTGAATGTATGGCAAGATGGCTCAGTGCCATTGGAAAGCTGACACGAGACCTATGGGTAAGGATACCAGTCTGGGCATCCACTTATTTCTAGGCATTAAGACAATGGCAAACAGCAACCATAGCAAAAGCTACAAGACTGTAGGGCCAGATCTACTGTGGAAAAGCCCTCTGTCCAAACTATGAGTAAGAAAAACAGTGGTTTAGCTTTGAGTTCCTGCTCCTCAAGCAGATTTGTTGTTGTTTCATTCAGAATGGCAATGTACTCATATCAAGCATGTGTAACTGTTTGGGTCATTATAGAAAATGTTGATTTTTATTGTGGAGAATATTTAAACACCACACCCAGAGGTTTCTGCTGAATTATCTTTGGATGGGATCCAAACTGGAAAATCTAACTATACAGCAAAGAAAAATTCTGGACTGTTACTAATCATGCCATGAAAAAAACAAAAGCCAGAAACTTACAGGCTCAGGTAAAGACAGAGAAATGACAACAGCAGGTTTGAACGTGGTTTAGGATGACAAAATTAGCACCATTTTACCACAAGGCCATTCAGCAATCCTACTAACATTACCTCCAACAGGTTATCTAGATTAGGAATATTCCCCCAAACTGTTCAATGACTGCCACGAGGCAGATGTACTCTACCATATCCATCATTAGGCTCTTCCCTCCAACTTCAATAGAAATTTGAAGTGAGCAAAGGGTGACGACTGAACCAATAAAATATATTAAGGAATTCTCAGGAAAATCTGCCTTAAATTTTGAATATAATATATTCATAGTTTATTCCAGTGTGTTTGCCTTGCCTTTACCTGTCTCTCATCTAAACTTCCACATTACTTAATATAAATTATATGATATAAATACATTTAAAAGGATGTAACAATAATGTAGAGGAAAAAAAAAAAAACAACAGAAAACAACGAATAAAATCTTCAGGTTATGAAATGTGACATTCTTGATTGTGAAGATGTCAAATAGGAGATGAGAATTTATATGATTTGAATGCATTGAGAACATTGTGAAACTGAAGCAGTGTGAGATACAGTACTGGGATAGGCTGGTCTCCTTCTGAATTTGCCATTTGAAATTTCACATTCTTAAATATGAATGTTTTGAATTTCACATTCCAGGGACCAAGTAGGGCAAAGTTCCATTCATAGTCAATGAAAAATATGTCTTTCAAAGAGTGATTTACATTGAAGATGTAAGGAGTCTTTCTCTAAAAAAAGTCACCTGCTTTCATAGATTGAAGTGAAAGCCTGATAATTACTTTCCTCGCTTGGATACAAGTGCCTAAAGTCACTAGTGTGGGACAGTGTGACCACAGTACTGACAATCACAGGCTGAGAGCTGGAAAACCATGAGACAAAAAACCAAAAGTAGGTGAACATTTTACAAAGTCCTTTATAATTGAACATCCTGAAACATCTGCATTTACAATAATGTACTCAATCAACAGCAGAGCCTTAACTGTAAACGGTGCAACATTTTCATATTAAATGGACTCATAGAAAAAAAAAAAAAAAGAAAAAGGAATCTAATTTTATCACATCAGAAAGTTTCCAAAATCAAAAAGTTATTATTTGCTACTCTTAGAGATATTTAAACATCTGAATCAAAGCACTCTGAAGTCAGGAGCTTTGGATTAGACATAGGAACTCCACTCCAATTAACTCTGCAGGCTTCCCACTTCCAAGTCAGTGGGTTACTGACAGTGTCTTCTGCAATGAGTCTCTCTGGCAACTAGGATGATTTCCAGAGTTTGCTTCAGAGACAATGCAGCTGTATTTCCATAATCCATTTTTTAAAGCTCTATCTTGACACTGCAATTTCTTTTCCATTTTCCCTGAGGCTCAGTAAAATTCAGTCACACCTCTTTATGTACAAGCATAACTTACATATTTCTGCTTCATCTACAAATCATGATTTCCCCCCTCAAAAAACCACCAATTATATCATTGAAACACACCCATGAGGGACAAAAATATACAAAACTTCCTATACTCATGCCAGTACCCTTGCCAATAAGGAAAGTTGGACCAAAAGACCTGACAAAGCCTGATGTTACATCTCTTAATTCATCACAGTTAGAAGCAGATACTATATGGAACTGGCCTGTCTCCAACACATCAGCCTTCAAAATGAAATCATCCTGATGAACATCTGCTTTTCTACATAATTTGAAAACATTCAAATGGTACATAATACTCAAATATCAAATTTGGAAGTCCAAGAGGAGCTGGCTTCTGAAAGACCCACTGCTGCAAAGATGCTCAATGGGCAAAAACGGGCCAAAGTTTTTCTAGAGATGACATTTTAGAAGTGGTGTTAATCGTTATCATTGAGAAATTTAAAAAAAAAAAAAAAAAAGCAGAAAAAAACATTACCCATGGTGGGCCTTGCGGCCAGGCGATATTATGGTGACAAAGTATGTAAGCATGTAATACACAGTAAGTCAAATCTCGTCTGGAATGAGTTGCCTCCAGAACTGGAAGTGGGATAGCTGCACGAGCATGGCTCTGAGCCCAGACTAATTAGTCCTGCTGAGAACATGTTAACATGGCTATTTCGCTTCCGGGACCCAAGCTAATACGGCTGAATGGTAAAGCATTATGCTATGCGGACAACTCAAATGCTTTTGGAGATAGATCAATTATCTACACAGTGATGCATTACACAATATAGAAATACAAAGAATGTTAATGACCCAGTTATCCCTAGTCACAGTAAAGGCATGGCTAGACTATTTCCAAGACAAGAAAAACACCTTCTAGGTTTTAAACACAACCAGCCCCCCACAACAGAGCCCACCAGAGACCCCAGACTCAGAGTCACAGAGGAATAGCTCCCTCCTGCCATTCAGGGAATACAAATTGCTTTAAAGCACCAGATGGGAGGCAAGGTCATAGCCTTGAACTTTGCTCACGTTCATGGCTTTGGAAATAAATCACATTACCCAAAGGTGGAATGCAGGGTGTGTCCTGGGCTCTCGACTCAGGAGCTCTTAAAATGATTACATTCCAGTGTGTTTAGAAAGCACAGTTTAACCAAGAGGGCTGTGCCTAATTGCTATATTCTCGTCCCCAGGTACAGTGTGGTATATATGAGGGTGGAATGGCATACCAAAAAAAAAAAAGACAAAGAGCTCACTTGTTCCCACTAGAACAAAGGCTGCTTCTGGATACTGAACACTTCGGGAAACATGGGAAAGCACCAGGGGTCGAAGCCTGATTTCTTGGCATAGAGGTCTTGGAAATCCGTCTCTGAGACTGTATGCCGTAACTTTTGCAATACATCACCAAAACCATTAAAGAGAAGCTTGTAACACAGCAAATGCAAACCACTGTAATAATAAACAGGATTTTCATAGTGTAGCAGAGAGACTACTGCTTTTGGCTAATTTCCACTCCATTCCAATAGAATGAGGTTGTAACTATGAAAAAATGTGTTTCTATATAGAAAACAAACACACAAAACCCCAACAATCTTCCTCCCGCTCCAAAACTTTTCTGTGGACTCCTGT
This sequence comes from Tringa tobata, assembly GCA_033628505.1. Classification (NCBI taxonomy): domain Eukaryota; kingdom Metazoa; phylum Chordata; class Aves; order Charadriiformes; family Scolopacidae; genus Tringa; species Tringa tobata. Next base: position 1,070,104 of record JAHREE010015910.1, read on the forward strand.
AAGTTAGGATTTTCATTTCTCACTTTATTTGAGTGGGGAAAATAGGAGGGAAACCTAGGTCTTTTCTAGGACTATATTTATGCATATGTGAAATTGTCCTTAAATAGAATTGCAATTCTGTCATCATTTTGTGGTGGCTACGTATACAAAAATATAGTTGACTTCTTACTTGACTGCAGAGGGCACAGTGCATGGATGCTGCAAAACATGTTTTTTCAAAACATGGCTTAGTGTCTAATGACTGTGTCACGTCTTTAGCTGATACAAAGTGGTTCAGCAGTGTGGGCTTGAAGGAAACATAGCTGTGAAAGTTTATGCCTGTGTTTCTAGAAGTAGAAACATGCTCTTAAGAAGTTATGTTTGTATGATCATGTAATACACATATGTGTATCTAGCTGACTAATCTTTAATAGGAATTTTTTTCTTTTTACTTATGACCTTACTTGAAAGCAAACAACCTAATAAATTATACTTTATAGAAGTAGGAACATTCCGTAAGTACTATCAGGTATTATGGATATGCCAATGATACCTTTTCTGCCTCCCTCAAACCAAAAATAGGAAATGGCATTTGCCATGATAAAATACACAACTGGTTCTGAAAGTGACTGTTGAAAGCACTTCCTCCCAATTCATACTGATATCCCCTAGTGATGTATAGAATGCAGATGACGTAAATCTAAATTAGTGCTCTTTAGGGCTACAGTGGCGGTGTTATTTTAACACATGCTTCTAGATGGTAAGTATGGTTTTATGAACAGGACAACTGACAGCTGTTTGACACTGAGCAAAGAGCTGCCAGCAGGAGTATTGTAATCTTCTGGGTCTGAAAGTAGCTGGGAAAAGAGAATGCTTTCCAGAGAAGATTTTCCCTAAGGGGGAGGATCAGTGAGAGACCATATTGTTGAGCCATTGAAAATTAGCCAAAGAATAGGCTGCATTGACTAAGCTCCTTATTAAAAACAAAGCCTATTCTAATTTCAGCATGTGTCTCTGGCAGTAACACACAGAAGCCCTAAGGCACAGTGAGGTAGAGAGCAATTGAGTTCTAACAGAAAAAAAATGGGTTTACACCAAGCAAATTATTGCAAAAGTTGCTGGGCTCCTCCCATCCACTGTTATTCTTTGTTCACTAAGGAAAATAGGGAAAGGCTTAATTTCATGAACTACAGGTCACATTAATGGGATGGTGCAAATAGAAATGGTTATGTTATCAATTGTTGCAACCAAAGACGTCGATCTCATACCAGAGGGAATTTAGCATAGCAGATGCTTCATGGCAAAGCACAGATCCAGAGGTTCTTAGTTTGTAAGCAGAGGAGCCTATTTGCATCTTTTCATTTATATTAGATAATAATAACAACTTTATTTTATTTATAATAATTTGCCCTATAATATTTTTATTTGGAAATAATCAAGACAAATATACCAAAAAACAGGAATCTGAATTTTTAAGAGAATTCTGCATCCATTGGGAAGTGCTTTATAAATGAAGAAGACAATGCAAAACTAACATTAATAATAATCAATTTACTTATCAGTTTCCATTGTTTTGCTTTGACTATTAAAAGCAAAATTCAAGACATTTTTTCCCTTAACATGATTACTCTACAAATTCAGTTTCATTTGAGGTACAATTACGTATGGTCATTAGGATTTCCTTACAATACTTTTGCTTTCCTTATGATATCTTATCTGCTTTTTTCTCTAGGTAAAGGATGCTGGAGAACTCTAGCTAATATATCTTAGTTTACTATAACTTCTCATGTGTCTTGGCTTGAAAATGTTGTCTACCAATTTCTCCTAATGCATTAAGTGCTTTCTCATAATCAGCAAATGCCATGTCTAGCAGCAAATCATATATGTTTGCGTTTCCATTCTGCCATTAATCACACTGCTGTGAAATACCCAACTAAAGATTATCCATCCTTTCGTCTGATTAAAAACCTACTAGAGAACTGATTTATGAATGAGTTTTTGTTTTCTTAACATTTTAGGTCAAGGATAGAAGTGTGAAAAGTCTGTGGTCGCTGAAAGCTCCATTGTCAGGAGTTTGCTGGACTGCAGAACAGCCATAGATTTACATATTCATACACGTGTCCATTCTTTGTTTTTCAGTGTGTGTGTCCATTAACTGAATGGATGCTCTTCTAGATGTTTCTTACTGCAAAACACAAACTCTTTTGTTTGTTTACTAACTTTCAAGCTTCTTAAGAAGATAATTTTCACTGCCAGCAAAGTCATGTTGCTCAGAAAATGCAAGTAAATGAAGGCAGCTGAACAAAATATCACAGAAATGTGACATGCGTGATTGCTGTGATGGTGTTGCTGATAACCAGTTCATCATATGAGATAAAAAATTTGCTGAAAGCTTAAATTTACCTATATGAAGACAAATTAAAAGTCACATTTTCCTGACTTTTTCCAGTGATTCCTGGGTACCTGGATTCACTGAAGGTTTAAGGACGGGGTGGGAGCACCTACACTGCTTCTGTTCCTACAGTGTTATGGGATAAAAGAGTGGATAGAGAGTATGCCTCGATAGACTCTTCTACTGCAGTGGGAAGAGCTCTGCAAAAGCAGCAGGCTGTTAAACAGCAAACTTTATACTGACTGCTGTCTTCATATGCAGGAATTGGTTTATGTCCTAATTACCATTTGAAGACTCCTCTGCCCCTGATAGACATGTTTCTTCAAAAAGAGTGCAGCTCATGAAAATCTGAGTCTACATTATGAATACCGTATGGTCAGGTATCTTTCCTAAGGGGACCAACCAAGCATAATGAAAGAGAAAGGGAGGGGAGTGACCATTTAAAGGAGGTTAAGCACCAAGCAAGTGAAACCTTTTACACTGCAGCAGACCCAGGGTTTGGTTCCTTTTGGTCAACAGGTCAAGAACTGCACTCCTTCCCAAGGGAGAAAACCTCCGGGCAGATGTGGGTGTATCTCAGAAACTATATACATTTTAGCCTCCCCTCACCCCGACTGATTATCAGCAATGTGCAGAAACAAATGACTAACCCCAGCTCTTAGTAATGCCCAGGAATGAGGTACTGAGCTAGGTTGAAGGGATGGGTTTGTATATCCCTCCATTCAGTGGGCACTTTCCACCAAAACCCAAATACCTTGCAGTTGCATACACTTTGAAAAGTCAATTTTCACAGAAACAAACAAATATTTTTTTCTCTCTCTCTTTTTTAAAAAAAATAAAATAAAAAGATAAAGTCCTCACCTTACAAACTCTCCCAACTCGGGAAAGAATTGTCTTGTCAGACGTGCCACTATCTTGTGATATTTCTCGGAAAAAGAAGTAGATTTTGTCATCATCTGGGTTATAGGTGTCTGGGATGGGAAAAGTTCCAACGAATTTCGCTCCTAGAAGTTCCCAAAAAAAAGGTTTTAAAATATATAGAAAAGTCTTAATACTTGATACTAAATTTCTCTTTCATTTATTTTGCATCTTCCAGTGAATTAAAAACATCACTATATAGACAACACATAGGATCAGGTTTCTTACTAACTCTGAGCAAAAACCACCGTTGATTCTGATGTATTTACTCTTAGTGTGATATTTTTGGACATATATATTACTACCACCTGCATAAGTATGCAGCACTGGCTATCACTCTCTGGTTGAAAGTAGGATGACTTCCAGTACAAAATAATTGTATATCCAATACAAAACTCTGTCTTACAGAACTCTTGCTACCAAGATCAAGCTAAATAAATTTTCCAAATTTAAATTAATTTAATTACACATTGCACACATTGCAGCAGTTATGAGTACAGAAATCCACTACTGTTTACTAGAGAGACCATGGGAAAAAAAAAAATCAGTGTAAATGACAGCTTTCCTAAGTTAAGTTTCCCATATGTGTGTGCTATAACAATCTTACTGACTGTATCTACCAAATCCAATATGGTGTCATGCTGGGATGCTCTAATTAGAACACTAAACTCCACAACTGACTGGCCATTCTTAAGGACATTGTTCCTTGTTGTGCATGAAAACAGATTAGCTATATCAATGTAAGAGTCTGTTTGGGTTATTTATATCTGCTTTTTGCTAGGAGTACAACAGCATGCCTTACTTTGACATGCTGAGCACTTATATTACTTCTGGTCTCTTCCAAAGCAACCTTGGCTGTCTCTGCCTGCATCCTGTAGGCATGGTAATTGGGCCAATGACTGAATACATGTCCTGCACAGTCGTCCTTGGCTCTCTTGTTCATGATCTCCAGTTCTGCTCTACCTGTTCACCAGTTGTGAATTTTTTTGGGGTTTTTTTTTTTTTTTTGGTTGGTTGGTTTTTTTTTTTAATTTTGCACTAAAATCAGAATTTAAATTAGTCATAGGGGTCCCTGACTAAAGCAGAACAGGCAACAACACTGTCTTGCACAAGTGAAGCAGATGCTTAGGGAAGTGATTTTTAAGACATTCCCCAATGTGCTACAATAGATGAGCTCTTCTGAGGGCACTTGGATCAATGATGTTTTTCTTTAAACAGAAGTGGCTATACAAATACGGTGCAAAGAGACCCTTGACTTTGAAAGACATTCTTTCAGCAATAAAATACACAGTCTTTGTCCCCTAGAAGTAGGCAGGCTGCAGCAAAAAGCACTAAGGAGGATGGGGTAAGGTGATAAAGCAAACAGAGCACACTGGCAATATGCGGGGAATACTATTATCAGCTTTTAATGTATTGTCATGCCTTTGTCCTCTTTGTAATTTTTGTATGTTGATTGTTACTTTATATCAGCCTTCAGGATTTTCCACCATGAACTCTACAGTACACACAGGACAAAAAGAGGGTCCTTGATTCAATAGTTCACAGTTGAAGGCTTGAGACAAAATGGGATATGTTTAAGTGCTGAATGTGCACCTTCATGACAGAAGAGTAAATTTATGGATCAAAATAGCCACAGTGTTGCTTCCATTTTAAACCTTTCTGACACTAGAGAATGGTGTCAGCAGAAAAATGAAATGATGCAGGCATCAAGCCCTATAAATTTAAGTTAGGATTTCAAAATGAGCCTAAAGAAAATATTCAATTACCCCTCAGGGCCTACAAGGCTACTTTGAAGATTAGATCTCTAAGTGTGAATAAATACATAAATACGCCTCCAGTATGGTTTCTAAAACATGCAGTTAACTAAATAGCCGTTTAATAGGAAAACCTGTGAAATACTTCTATAGCATTCTTTTAATTTCACATTGATTTTTTTTTAATCTACATTCACAGAAGAAAACTCTGAATATATGTTTTTTTTAAATTAAATTTCATTGCTTTACTTGGCAAGCCAAATACAAAAACAAATGTCTCAATACTAGTTCCTGGAACAGATTTAGAAGAATCTCTAACAAATTAAAGGAATACAAATATTTAATGATTTTCAATCACAATTGAAAACACTGAAGTTGAAAGTTAAATCCAAACAAAAATACACTGTAAAAGATATGAAGACAAAGCAATTGAAAACAATTTAATGAAAGTGATCATGTTTTGAAAAGCACATTATGTTCTGCAAGTGAGATCTTGGTCTTATCTTTAGTAATCCATACATACAACATTAAAAAGTGTGTTTAAACCAACTGTGAATTAGGTTTTTGGATTCTTTGCATGGGAAAAAAATTATATGATGATGATTTTGAACCACTGTTTGTTTTCCTATACACGCAGTTATCCCCCTCTAATAGAAGGTTTTCCCACATACTAATTTCATAGCTAAATTGTTTGCAACCAAACAGGGGATTAAAGGTGTCATGAGCTCTGACAATAGATGGTACAATAAATTCAGGTGTTGCTCATGCTTTTTTAAACATGCTCTTGTGGCCTAGTGTGAAGAGCTGCTACACATACTCCTTCGCTGCTGGGTTTGCTGGTGTGGTCATGTTTGCTGTTGGATATCTGCTGGCTCTCATGCCCTTGTAACACCAGCAGTAGTTTTAGACAGAGAAACCATGCATGACTTATTAAGATCTACAGAGAAGTAAGACTCATTAAGCCTTGAAAAAAGAGGACAGCAAACGAGTAGTAAATCCCAGAACACGAAGAAATGAAAAAGTGACTCAAAACAGTGGAAAGTAGCAGCTCTTTGCAGTTGGGCTGCCAGAAGTATATGGCATGATAAATGCAAAGGGCAGTGCTCACCTCATTTACCTTTAACCATCTAAGAGTCAAGCTCCTAACCTATATCATCCAGGTTCTCTCTCAGGAGGGACACAAGGAGAAAGTGACAATGAATAACTCTCTTTTAGGACAGATTCCTACAATAGGTGGGGTGAGTCACCCTCTGGAAGTGTCACCTCTCTCCATAAAGTACAGAGAGAGACAAGCGAAATGACTGAGCTCAGACAGGATACTAACTTCTCCCTTTTAGAGCTAAGCGAGCTGAATCCCATCCAAAGTTCACAGGGTATAAAGAAGTCATTGCCTGCAAGTTTTTGCCCTGGCGAAGATGACTAAATTGCAAGGGAAAAAAAAAAGGAAGAAAAAAAAAGAATTCAATACAGGGAAGCACTCATTCCAGCTAAGTCTTTAGCTTCCTATAAAGGAGGGAGGAATGTGCAGCTGTTTAGTGCATGCCTGTATGTAGGGCTCGGGTATCCTACCACGGGATGCTCTCCTCTGCCCTCAGACTCAGTTCCAGTGGGTGGCTTTGCCATCCGGAGCAGGGCCACAAGCCCCACGTGCCTCATCCCCAGCCACAGCCACGGGTAAGGCAGCTCCGGTCAGTGGCTGCGGGAGCGGCTGATTCAGCTCTGCAGGAGAAGGGCTGATGTCTCAGCAGAGGCAGCATCCCCTCTGTCTTCAGTGCCACCGCGTGCAGGAGTATGAGCCTGTGTGAGTGTGAGTCATGGGAAAGATTAGCTGCCTTCCTCCCTTTCTCCTTTGTGGAGCTGCTATTCAGTCACTGAGATTAAGAAATGTCTTAATTAGTCAAGATAGAGATGCTCTGCAAGGAACTGGAAGGTATCCTACGCATTTTTCCCTTATGCTTTGTCTTTTCCTCCCCCCAGGAAAGGATAATCCTGTTTCCAGAAACATGAGACTAAACTTTAAAAATATTAAAGTGCATTATAGCAAAACTTCCTCAGCCCTATGGAAAAACAAGTTATACATTTTATGCTTATCCTAAGTAACATATGAGTCATGCCTGGAAATAATTTATTTCTAATTGTACAATTACTCAAGTATGTACAAATTTTCCTGGAGGTGTAACACGTTTGGTGAATGGGTAGTAGATTTAGGGAAGAGGGGATTTAGATGAGGTGGGAGCTTTAAAACTGAAATCCACCAAATATATTCTTTATATCAGTATCAGCTGAAAGCACAAATGTATGCAATTGGTATTGCTACACAATAAACTGGAAATATATTGGCTATACTATGGCTTATTGCAGAAATGATCCCGTCATTTAGAGTGGCACCCAAAATTTTCTCTAACCTTAAAAGGAACTTTTCAAAATATTAAAAGTACCTAGTTTATATCCATGCCTCTTAGTATAACAGTGCATGGATTGTGTATGTGAAGTCTTAAACAGAGTGTGGCTGTAGTTTTTTATACGGCTGGAAACAAGGTAAACCTGAAGAATATATGGGGTCTTCAGTGTTTATACACTGTAGGGTAATTTTCACGTCGCAGTCTAGGACACTAAAGCTGTTTTTCAAACCCAGACATATTAATATATTATTCTCCTTAGAAAGCTTTCACAAATACAGACGCTTTAAGTGAAAACAGAGTAAAACATGAATCAATCTAAAAGAAAGAAGAAAGGCAGACAACTCCCAGCCAGCCTCTAAACTAAAACACATAAACAGTTCTCAAACCTTTAGTTTATTCTGTGTTCTTGTCCTGTTCCCTTGTCTCAAACTGCTCATGAAGAAACATTAATAGCATAAAGAAATGTTTGGAACTGGTTATTTAAGCTGTAAGTTCTTTTGGGCTGGGAGCTGATTCCTGTAATCCTCATCAAGGTGGATCTATACTAATGATAACACCAGATGCTCCTCAGGACCAAACTACAGTAAATCTTTCTTTTTAGGATATTATAGCATCCCTTAGGAAAGCAGCTACCCCAACCATGTTTCCATGCTGAGCATCCGCAGGCTGCCAGTAATAAAATTGGATGTTTGGTTCCATGGTTAATTACAGATAGAGAACTGCCTGCTGGAAGGACCTATCCTGGTCACAATCACTTACAGTCCATTTCTGGTCTACATTGCACAAGGGATGTGTACAAATGAGAGACAGGAGATAGGAGAAGTGGGACAAGAAAGGTTTTGAGCACAGGAGATGAAAGTGGAATAGATCAGCGGAGTCAGATGTGAGATATTTCTATCTGTCTGAAGGACTGCTCCTATTTGGAAAGGTAAAATGACTTTAAGTAGCTTCTCCTTTCCTCCTCATCTCACAGCGGAAATCCTGAGGTTATGTAGTTTCATCTAGACAGAAACGTAAGGCAACAACTTAGAAGGGAGAGAAAGCATAGGGAAAAAAAAAAAAAAAAGAAAAAAAGAGAATTTCCTCTTGTTGAGGTCTCAAGGAGTTAAGAGGCAAAATTATCCCTTTCAGAAGTTTTCTGCTGGGAAGACAACTTAACCCTGTGGTCAGCAGGCCCTGGCTTTACAATACACCCATAATAGTTACACAGGCATCCTGAATCAGGGCCAGTGTTGCCACATCTTTAAGGACAGTTGATGGCTAAAAGGGGGATGCTTTAATTGAGCAGGGTTAGCTTGTGAGCGAAGTTTTCCATGTTACTCTGTGTGTGGCTTGAGACTGGCTGGGTGTAAATGCAGCCAGTTTTTTAGAGGGTTTACTAGTTCAGAATGTTTTTTAACAGGCAAGAAAAAGCAGTGTTTTGCTTGGGAAGCTATTTTAGGGTGCCCTTAGTGGTTTTAAAATGATCCTCACAGCAACAAAGGGTATTTTTCCCCCTCAAAAAAGGAAAAGAAAAAAAAGAAAGACCTCCTACCTAAAAACATGGAATTTCTAGTCTGTCATTTCAACATGCTGTAGGGAACAGCTTTTAAGAAGTGATTGGAAAAAAGTGTTTAAAAAAAATTATTCCAACAAGACTGGAAATAGAAGCATTTAAGTCATGGTATTATTCCAATTACAGGACTATATACAGATGCACAGATCAAAGACAGAAAGAATGATTAGGACTTACGTTCCTTCTCTTTCCTTAATTAGCATTTTCACCTCTGCGACTTTTCTCAAGTGTATTTTTGTTCCATTGAGCTTTTTTAAAAAAGCCTACGTAATCCAAAGATACCATGATATAATATCTGTATTTATAGTTACTGGACATATATTTATATAAGAAAGGGGCAATTAACTTCAGAGAGGTGGGGACAATGCAAATGACAACAGCATATGTTTGGGATCTTACCAGTAAGCCAGTAATGTTCAGAAATGTCAGTTCTGATGTAATGGTGGTCGTGAGAAGGGCCCAGAGAACGTGTTAGAGCAGTGTCTTTGCCAAGGAAATCAGAAGCTGTTCCAGCATAAAGATACTCATCTGCAAATGAAAAAGAAATAGGGTTTCTACAGCTGTGGGATAAACAAAATTAAAGCAGTTTGTGTTTTTTTGGGTGAACAACACCCATGTTTAATTGCGCTATGAACAAATTTAATGTTTTAAAGTGTTATTGGCTTATATTTTAATGGGATTTGGGGTTCTGTGAAGTTACTTACATTTAAATGAGGGTAATATTTGTAATCATATGCCTGAGAAGTAAAGAAATCCGAGTCTAATTTTCAGATCTTTTAAAGCACTCAGAAAAGTAAATTCCCCAGGTTTTAATGGGTGCAGGGCTCTTAAGAGTAGAAAGGTGTATTTGATCTGAGCATCCTGCCCCATGAGCACTGACCATGGACCTAGGGGCTGTGGCAAGGACACCATCATCTGTCCATTTAAGCTCTTGTATCACAGGCTTGCCACAGCCCTGATGGCTTTGCAGCTCCTGGGCTTGAGCTAGTAAACATGATGGATGCTTCACTACGGGAACTTTGCAGCTTGGCCTTTTCCTGGTGCAGGGATCTCCATCCAACACTTCATTCACGAAGAGGAATTTAGTCACTATGGGAATTCTTCTCAACTATGCAGCGTGTTAATGGTAGGAATATGGCTACAGACCCAAATCGTGATCATTTTAACATAGTGAATGGTCCCACTAAAATAAATGAGACATCTTGCTTGAATAAGGCAGCCAGAATTTCTCTCACATGGAAACTATATCTATAATACAGTCCAGTGTGCTTGCTGTGACTGCAGTTACTATTTAGTCTTCTGCCAGCTTCGTGGGCAGTGCAAAATTTGACAGCTTTAAGAATCACACAATATTTTCTGTTTTTCTTCAGATCTCAATGAAAAAAAAGAGCACAGAAACAGTATCATTGTGATTTTTTTTTTCTTTTTACCACATAGCGCATTTTACAATTTTTTTTTTCCTGCAAAATAATAAGATAGTTTTATTGTTTGGAGGAGTTTGTTTTTTATTTAATGATTTGCAACAATAAATCCCTGGGGTGTATAAAAAGAAAAAAAAATTCATGTTCACAAACAATAATCATATAAAAAGCTGTATAATACATAAAAATCCACTTCCAGGAGTTTCTTCTCCAGGTTTTCTAACACTCTGGGTAGAAACATTTCACAAGAACTTTCAGAGAGAAGCCCTTTGTTGAGCGCAATGCAGAATAAATACCATTCAACATAGATGTTTGGCTTTTCATTTTAAAAGATGTAAATGCACTTAAGAAAATAAGATCAAGGCGGGGGGGGGGGGAAACACACAACCACAACCCACAATCCTCAAGCACTTTATTTGGCCAAAAAAAAAAAAAAGATCTATCAGCTTTCTTTTTACTTCATTATTATTGTTACTTATGTATTATTTCCATGACAGTATTGGAAAGCACATCTTTCAGACAGCATGTCGCCTTTGTAAAGAAACAATAGTGCTTTCTGAAAAGCATTTGTCATAATGAGGAATGAGCAGGGTAATTGGTGTTTGCTAACTGACAGGCACTCAGTGATCGATAAATCTGAGGGGCTCACAGAAATTCTCCATCTTTGCTTAGGCTCTGCTGACAAGGCATTTTCAGCACTTCTCTCAGCTTTTGGTATATCTCATTCCAAATTCCAGCTATGTCCAGAACAGTTTTAGTAAGTGGTAATTTGTGATAGAACACGGATGATGAGCAGGTGACTTTTCAGTCAAAGATACTAGCTTTTCAAATCTATCTGTGAGATGCCATGTAGAATTCAAAGAGATATTATGCATTTCTACAATAAATTAAAATCACACAGTTGTATTAACCTATGTAGATGAATGAAAATATAATGAAATATTATTTAGCTCATATACGTATAACTGATTTCAGAGAGATTTCTGAGGGATACGAGTAATCTTTATTGCCATTTAGCAGATGGCAGTAAGGCAGAGAGAAGTGACATGGTTACTCCTCTCATCAGTGGCAGAGACGGAACTGTATCCCCGTGCAGTGTCTTATCTGTGAGCGATATTGCACTCCTATTACTTTTGGAAATAAAGTAATCACCAAAAGATAGGCCACAAACGCATTCTCTGGTCAGGCCTGTAACTCTTTACAATGCTCCTTGTACTTTATTGTGAAGCACTTGACACCAGGCAGAGTGAGAGAAGGGATATTAGGATACACTGACCGTTAATTTTATCTAGCTTGAAAATTCTCATGTACTGAAGTTCATGTTTTAGTTAGCTAAACCACAGAAGCTTCTTCATTTCACAAGATTTAATAGAGCAGTCAAAGCACTAGAGTGCTGCTGAAATTAGCCAACACTATAATAAACCATGGAGTTTTATTGCCTTAAAAAAAAAAAAAAGAAAAAAAATTAAAGTTTCTAGAATCCCATTTTAAAAATAGACTTCACGGTCTAATATTAAACAGTACTAGGGGTCCCTGAGAAGAATAAGAGCCGTCTTTAATCTATTGTTTTTAATAAAGGAAGTCCTGCCCCATCTGTTGGGTCAGAATCACAAATCATCTATCTTATTATCTGAGAATAAAGACTGAACATTAGTCATATTCTTTTTATAACACAGAGTGACCGATACTTCAAAGCATTGTCACCACTGCTTTTTGGTTGTAAATGAAAACGTCATGGTGCTTCACTCTTATCTTGTATTCATATGCTTGATGGACAAGTTAAATGAAAATTGTCCAAAGCTATGAACTAAACCATGACAAAAGTAGCTCTTATAGTGATTTGAAATCCAGAGGTCAAGCTGACATTCCTCGGCACCAAATGTCAGACCACACAGCGCTGCGATGCACGCAGCAGGCAGATTGCACTATCTTGTTCCTAGGCTTCCAGCTTCAGAAGTGGCTACTCGAGTAAATAGAAACCTCAAAAATGTATTTATGGAAATAGTGGATGTCAGCAGACTTCAAAGGGCAGAACATATTGATAATTGCAGAAAGAGGCCCAGAAGCGCTTCAAACATTGTCTGTCTGTTGTTTTTTTTTTTTGTTGTCTTCTTAAAGGAGAAATGACTGGGTGAGGATGAAACCGCCTTCCTGCTCAACTGGCAGAGGCTTCACAGCCGCTCAGATGTCTCTGTGTTGCTGCATTTCCAGCTCTTTGGTGTTTGCAGACTGAAGGGTCCCTCAACTCCGAGAGCACAAACCAGCACTGGAAACACAACTAACACCAGAGGAGCTTCAGCGATGGCATCTGCTGAGCCTCTGACCCCAGACTTCATATTACAAAGCCACTGCACATCTGAGAGGAGCACCTGGCTCTGATGGTTTCTTACCTGCCATCACTGAAGCAAACGGCAGCTGAGGATCGAAAGGGCATTTCAACCTGCCAGACTCCAAGTTCTGAGTATCCAGCCGGAATACCGTTTCCTGAGAATAAACACATACTCATTATCCTGGTGTGGCTGCAAAATAAAACTCACTTAGACGAACTACTCTGCTAACCTGAAGGTGTGTTAGATCACACAGCTGTCATCTCAGCACTGGTGTCTACAGTCTGTTTAATACAGTATCTGTTTAATATAGGATCTTCTTTAGCTCATTGTTTTAATGTATCCTATTCACTCTATAGTGAAACACAAATCTTAAAAAAATACAATTATTTTCAGAAAAAAAAAGATGCATTGTTCATTTCTACTCAAATTAAAAGCTGGATTGTACTTAAAAGGCACTGGCTTCTATTTGGGAAAGTGCTGATAGACTGTGTTGCAACAGGAGACTCAGAAGGGATTCTGGCTGACTCCTCAATTTCTCCAGGGACTGCTGAATAATGTTCGCAGCAGACACAGTTCAGCCCCTTTTAAATGAAAGCAGCATATGCTCTCTCTTGTTATTTTTAACAAGGCTAATGATACAAGAGATATAAGAATAGATCCCTCCTTGCAGTTCCCAAATACAGTGTGATTAATTCCTGGGTCACAGAACAAGGGCAGAGACGAAGATAAAGAAAAGAAATTATTTAAAAACTATTTCTGATGTTTTCAGTGGGCCATCAACAACTCAATTGCTATAAGCATTAATTTGAAGTTTTACTGCAGGTTTGAATTGCCAAAATTGATGCTTTTACTTGTTTCTTTTATTAGTTTTCTAAAAGCATGCTTAACCTGAAACCTATAGTGAGTTTTCTGAAGGCAAACTGATGACTTAGAAGAGTAAAGTGAAGTCTTTGCAGGTGTAGAGACTTGATTTTCGAAATTCTGCTGCTGTTAGAGAAGGGAGGTTGCCTACAGAAGCACTGTTAACATGCTCTCCTACTTACTTTTCCTCAGTCTTTACTGCTCAGGCCAGCCCCCCGGAGCCATGGAATTTGGAGGAATCAGAGAAAGTCTGGACAAGGGAAGATCTCCCTTGGTGGAGGAAGACCAAGTTAGAGATCAGTTAAGAAGGCTCAATATCCACAAGTCCATGGGTCCGGATGGGATACACCCGAGAATGCTGAGGGAGTTGGCAGAAGTCATTGCAGGGCCACTCTCCATCATCTTTGAGAGGTCCTGGAGAACAGGTGAGGTGCCCGAGGACTGAAGAAAAGCCAATGTCATCCCAGTCTTCAAAAAGGGCAAGAAGGAGGACCCGGGAAATTACAGACGGGTCAGCCTCTCCTCCATCCCTGGAAAGGTCAGGGAACCATTCATTCTGGGTGCCATCTCAGAGCATATGGAGGAAAAGAAAGCTATCAGAAGTAGTCAACATGGATTTACCAAGGGGAAGTCCTGTCAGACTAATCTGATAGCTCTCTATGATGGCATGACTGGTTGGATAGATGAGAAGAGGGTGGTGGTTGTTGTCTACCTTGACTTCAGCTAGGCTTTTGACACCATCTCCCGCAGCATCCTCATAGCTAAGCTTAGGAAGTGTGTGTTAGATGAATGGACAGTGAAGTGGATTGAAAACTGGCTGAAAGACAGAGCTCAGAGGGTTGTGATTAGGGGTACAGAATCCAGCTGGAAGTCTGTAACAAGTGGTGTTCCCCAGGGGTCAGTATTAGGTCCAGTCCTCTTCAATATCAATGACCTGGACGAAGGGATGGAATGCACACTCAGCAAATTTGCTGATGATACAAAACTAGGAGGGGTGGTTGAGACCCCAGAAGGCTGTGCCACCATACAGAGAGACCTGGACAGGCTGGAGAGAAACCTAATGAAATTTAACAAGGGCAAGTGTAGGGTGCTGCACCTGGTGAGAAATAACCCCAAGCACCAGTACAGGTTGGTGGTTGACCTGCTGGAGATCAGCTCTGAGGAAAAAGACCTGGCAGTCCTGGTGGACAACAGGATGACCATGAGCCAGCAATGTGCCCTTGTGGCCAAGAAGGCAAATGGCATCCTGGGGTGTATCAAAAAGAGCGTGGCCAGCAGGTCAAGAGAGGTTATCCCGCCCCTCTGCTCTGCCCTTGTGAGGCCCCATCTGGAGCACTGTGTCCAGTTCTGGAGTCCCCACTTGAAGAAGGACAGGGAACTGCTGGAGAGGTACAGAAAAGGACCACAAAGATGATTAAGGGCCTGGAGCATCTCTCCTATGAGGAAAGGCTGAGGGACTTGGGTCTTTTTAGTCTTGAGAAGAGAAGACTTAGGGGGGATCTAATCAATGCTTACAAATACTTAAAGGGAGAGTACCAGGAGGACAGGGCTGGTGTTTTTTCAGTGCTGCCCAGTGACAGGACAAGAGGAAATGGGCACAAACTTGAATGTAAGAAGTTCCACCTAAACACGAAGAAGAACTTCTTTACTGTGAGAGTGGTAGAGGACTGGAACAAGATGCCCAGAGAGGTGGTGGAGTCTCCTTCTTTAGAAACATTCAAAACCTGCCTGGACAAGTTCCTGTGCAACCTGCTCTAGGTAGACCCACTCTGGTGGGGGGGTTGGACTAGATGATCTCTAGAGATCCCTTCCAACACCATATGATTCTATGATTCTACAGTGATATTTAAAATCCCAGCAGTGTTCAGGAATGAAGTTACTGTGGGTTTAATATCCCAGATTAGATAGACAGAACTTTTGAATTTAGTTTAAAAAAAAAAAACCGAACACTTCTATGATTTAAACAATTATTTTTAAAAGGGTGAAGTGATTTTAATTATTTGTTTCAACACCTCTGCCTTGTAAGAGGACTGAAGAGTACAAAAACCAGTTAAATACACCCAGTGATGGCCACATAGGATCAGACTTCACAACACATTAATTCAATTCATCCTTAATGTACATCAGATTATAAATGACCGAACATTTCTATTTCATTGACGTGCCTCCTAAACTCTTTAGGCTCAGAAGGCAAAAGCCCAGGATATTGAATAATTAAGCCCTTTAAGAGAAAAGAAAAATCAATTCCAATCTGTGAACATAAATTCCATTTCCTCGAGAGATCCTGGCTGATACAAAGGAGAATTTAATCACCAAACAACTACCCTTGTTACCTTCCCAAACCTGTGGGAAGGTAAGATAAACCAAATTCTAAGGCAACTGAAGTGGGTTAGAGCACACCAAGGACAAAATTAAATTAAAAAATAAGCTTTTTTTCTTTCTTTTTTTCTGACAATACTATGTTAAAGTCCCATTCTCATTTCTTTTAAGAAGTGTAATCCTGAGCTGCTCAGAGGACTCTTGCGCTATCACATGCAAAGAGGCTGTCTCCAAGTCCAGTAGTACTCAAGGGACTGAGTGCTTTATAGATCAACATCAAATATTTCAGATTTCACCCAGACAAACTAATGGACACTACCAGGCATTCACACAGAATTAACCTCCTGGTTTCACTTTGGACAAAGCTTTCAAAGAAAAGAGCATCCCTTGGAGAGCTGTGGCTAACAGCACTAACTGTGCCAAGCCTCTTCTTCACTGGCCAAGGGAAGTTTTGGCAGTGACTACAGCAATAGCAAGACGGGGACTTTAATCCCCTTTAATTGTGTCATCCCGTAGGGGATTTGTACTGCTTCAAAAGCAGTGTGTGCTGTGGTTTTGAGTCACCTGATCCACACTGTTTTCCTCTCTGTTTTCACAGCACTGTCACTGGCCAGCAGACCACTGGGCAAATCCACCAGCAGCTTTTGAAGGTCAGCAGGGCACTGCCTGGTTTCACAGCCTCTGTGAAGCTATCTCAGGCCCTAGCTTTCCCAAGCATCCCACAGCTTCCTGTAGAGGTTGCTAATTACCAAACATCCATTATCCATTCTTATAACCCAGAGATAAAAAAAAAAAGGGGGAAAAAAACCCCAAAAAAGATTAAAAGAATAGATCTGCAATAAAAGCACTTTGAATTACCACAAAGGATTCCTGGCTTCAGTTTCTACAACCAGGAGATGTTTTCAGCTGCCTGTCAAATTCATGTCAATGGGTCTGTCCTCAGCACTCTCCTGTCCTTTCATATTTATCTGTAAAGGCAGTGCAAGGACTATGGCTGTAGAGCGTTTGAGGTCCAAGAAGGAAAGGGAAGATATGCTTCATGCCATTCAAAGCTGTTAATTCAGTAGGAGGTTGTAGAAGAGGTGCACCATCAGAAGAGGCACGAGTAGTGTTGAACACTGTCCAACCTACCACTGCAGCTGAAAAAGCAGGAGGAATGCAGGAGAGGCAGGACTGGGAGACAGTGAGGGGATTAGGAAATACAATACCAGGATTCTTCTTCCATTTCCTCTCATAAGGTAATTGGTCACATCTAATTGAGACAGACCCCTTGTCTAGACTGGCTGCCGGACTGAGCAATCAGACCACATCCATAATTTCATAATGTCTGATGAAAACTACTTCACAAATGAAGTAGTTAAAGGTGCAATGGTAGAGTGAATAAGGCATCTTGTTAATGACCCAGAGGTAAACCAGACCCTTACTTACACTCTTGCTGAGAGCTGCTCTGTTCAATTCAGCTCTGTATTTGATCATTCAGGCTAAGGAAGCAGCATGACACAAGGGATCTAAAATTTCAGTTGCTTCAACTGGAATATTTAACATAGCAAAGCAAAGAAGCCTCCAAAATTATTTAATTGCAAGTCCAATTATACAGCATATACCAAACAATACCAGGAATATTAATGTCTTACTAGGGAAAGAACACCACCATACAGATTTCAGGCAGCTTCGGTATTCTGCAACATAGACAGCCCCTCTGGGCTGATCAACCAGCCACAGATTGTGAGGAATATAATGATGGGTCTCAGCCCGGGCAAGCATTAATAACTTTTTTTTTTCCCTTTTTCTCTTCTGTGACCATCTGACCTTGATTCTGTATGTCAGAATATCTCCATTGTGTATATATTTCAGGTTATTACATTTAATAACATATCATTAGACCTAATTTTTAATATTCTAGAATTTCACTGAGACCCAAAGAAAAGAGAAAGCTATTTCTACAGCAACACAGGAAGCCTGCACCACAGGCGAGCAGCCAGACAGGTCACATCTCAACACTGTCTGAGAGCAGAGCCAGTGTTATAAATATAGTCAAGGTGTTATACATATAGGAGTTAAAAAGAGACTTGTGGACTAAGTGGCTGCTTGACACAACACCAAAATGCTTCTGTTGCAGGGGTTAGGTCTCAAACATTTACCACTTAGGATAGAGATTTCTTTGTCACCAGCAAAAGAAGGCCAATCAGCTGCTAACTTCAGTTCAGGAATATGTCACTGGTGATGGAGGGTACCCAACATTTACTTAGCAACAGGGCTGTAAACCATCTGCAAAGTCCTGAGATGCCATCCTCGGACTCAGAGACCCTTTACAATCTGCTTTACTGTCCTGCATAAGGAATGGGAAACCATCTCTGCTGACCAAGTGTATATATACATTAAAAAATAGAACTATGAGCGGCATCTTGAACTCTGCATATGTGTGCGTGTACATAAGCACAAAGTGTGTGCGGAAATGACTTACTAGAAAGGCAGACATCTGGGTTAAATGTTCTCTTCACTTAGTTAATCATATGACAGTGTCATTCTGAAGAACGTTGTGCATTAAGCCTTACTGAGGAAAGTGCTTTGTTCAAAAGAGATACGCACATATCAAACGTGAGAACACGAGTTTCTGTCTGACCTGCAAAATCCATCGTTTACCCTGTTATTTATGCAAGCTGCTGTCAGTTCATTTTTTACACACTCGCATGGTATTTTCCAATCTATGATGAATGCTAAACAAGATGAGGGTTATTCCCTGACATATCAGAGTAGTGAGGAAATTAAATTACCTCTTTGTGAGTTCCAAGTTCAATGTATCCACAGAGAGGGTGAAACGCTCCTGTGCCGCAGACATAAACATGGGTTCGGTTGTAGGGCTGAAGAACCCTGATAAAATTGGCACATTCTGTCTATTAGGAGAAGAAAGAGAAAGGTTAATTTTCATGTGTACTCTTCTCTTTCACATCATACATTGTACTAGGTTATAGCCATAGTATCGGTGTATTTAAAATAAAAACTACTGTAGCAGAGACTGTTTACTAAATAGTTCAAAGCTGTGACAGCTACAATTTTGCAGTGGCTATCTCCTCGGCAGCTCATCAATCAGACTTGCAAGCCTAATTCTGCTATAACGCTTAGAGCCATGAGAAGCCATGTGGTTACAGTACAGATTGGAGAATATCTCCTCAGCTTGTGTTGTAGCAAACAACCCCTGTCAACAACTTGGCAAAGGCCAGAGAGCTGCTGGATTAGTTCTGGCTACCAAATATCCTTCCTTTGCTCCCAGTTCAGGGCTCTGCACAAGCTTTAACACCAAAGATTATGTGATAGAAATCATTGCGGCAGACTGAAGGGCTTCAACGTAATTCCAAGGGTATGTTTTGTGTATGAGTGAACTTTCTTTGTACCAGCCACATCCATCTGCTCACTTTTATTTGGGCATGGGGGATGCTTGGGCCAGTCCTGGTTCTAGTTGGGCTTGGTCCTTGCTGGTAGGTAGCAGAGGAGGCTGCTGCATGCTGCAGGGCTGCTACATGGGCTGCAGGAAAGGCTTGCTGTAGCCTTCCCCAAAATTAACGAAATATATATATAACAAAGTACTTAGGAGGGAATATACAAGAGCTTTGCACACATTTAAGCTACTATGCTATATCTAAGTGAGAGGCAAGCTGCAGAGACAATGCAGGAAGCAAAAATGAGATATTTATAATCTATGTCCAAAACAACTATTGCCCTCTCTGGCCCTTTTCCTTTTGTTTTAGTCAAGAAATAGATCAGCAGAAATTCTCCATATAGACCAGTATCAGAATTTTCCCAGTGTTGAGCAGAGGTGTTGTTTAGTTTTTGTCTGCTGTAAAGATAAGCGTAGCAATAAATTAGGATAAAAAGTTGAAATTCCTCAGGCAGAGAGCTGAGAGAGTGTTTTGAGCTGGAGTCCACCTTGGTAACAGACAAGCTGGACACAAACCACAGGATTTGTGGAGAGAAAAGGAAGAAATTTTATTATACAGCTGGGAAATGTTTACTTTTCTAGTGGGTTCTAGACACATGATGTAATCTGTGCTATGCAAAAGAGATATGGAAGTTTTATTGTATATATGAATGTACCTTAAATAACACTTTCTAAAAAGACTTCCTAAAGGAGATTTTTCGTTCCAGGGAAAGCTAATAAGTCTGAGATTTTGTTTTAACCTTAACTGCAGCTGTCTGCAAATTAAGTTAATTTGTACTCTGCTCTGCTACTCTGTTTAGTTAATGAATTATAATGAAGTTACATTCAGGATATTCCTAAGAAAAAAGCAGCAGTTTGATGGGAAAGAAAAGATTTCAGGGGAGTATCACCTGGGACACATTTCAAAGGAAAGGCTATTCATCTCTCAACTGCATTTATTAGATACAAGGATGGCATAGCATCATTGCTACTTGCAATATTGAATACTTTTTTCTTGAAGCATTAACTTTTAATGAAAAACTAGAAGTGTAACATTTTTTAAAATGAAGAAAAAACACTTACTTCATCAGTTCAGGAAAAAAGTGTAACAACAGCTTATTAACCCATTTTGTGCATTTAGAAACGAATACACAAATTTACAATATTCTCAGCAATAATAAAAATATATACCATACTTACATGGGCATCTTTCCCAGCTAATTTGCATAATTCTACCTTTTCTTTTGCTGCAGGCCAGTAAATCTGTAACATAGTTAAAATGGGACAAAGATTATTAGTATCATAAATTGTCCTGGGACTGCAGTATAACTATTCCTTTGAATGAACAGATAAAAAAGGTTTGTGCACATTGAAGGAATTGGCATGTAAATCAAAATGAAGATGACTTGGAATACAGGGTTCCATTACAAAAAGTGAAGAGGCTTTAAATCAAAACCCCTGTTCTTTCTTCATTTCTTCATTGGCTGTATGTACTGTTTAAAAATACTTAGTTGATCTAGTTAGTACACCTTGTCACCATTATGAATTTTAGGCTTTCCTCAAAGATGTGATGAGCCAAATCATCTTGAAGCTAAACTGACTGCAAAACAAGCCAAGTTACATTTGTGATTAATTTGGTCCAGTGAACTTCGCAATGCTGTTATAAAAAATACTTAGCTGTTAGTGCCAATTTTCAAATGAAAAGAAGTTTTGTTCAAAAAACTAAAGGTAGCTTAAGGGAAATTTGTAGAACAAAAAGTACATTTGACAGAAATCAATAGCACATGGTTTAAAAATGTCACTCATCAACACTGAGTTTACTGAGAAAATGACATAGAAGTTTAAAGGAGAAGCATGTACCCTAGATAATTGGTAGCATATAATATAACTGTTTCTCTTCTTTCATCTGCACTGCAGAATTCTATAAGCTAGGTTTTGGTATAGATGGAGCCAGATGACAAATTACTATCAGTTACCGCAACCCTAATTACATTACTGAAGATATTTCAACGAACAACAGATCATGTTCTGGTTCATTGATTTCAATTAAACAGTCAAAATTGGATATTTTTGAGTATATTTTTGATTCTATTAAATTCGAAATAGCAGCTAAATATAAATTCCTCCGGAATCACCATGCTGAACATGGATCTTTTTTCCTTCTTATTTTGACAAGACAAAGCTATAGCTATTTCTCATGACTAATAATAACAACAAATCACACTAATTTTTGAGCAAATATTGGTTAGGAAATTGCCTCAAGTCCCAGAAACCAGTATGCAGTCTACTAGTAGTCACAGATACTTTAGAGTAGTATTGAGTCTCAAAAATTTTAAAAAGTGAAATATATAGGAATAAAGAATTATTATAGTATGCAGTAGAAAAAAATCCTCACCAAGGAAGGATATACATCCCAACACACAGATGTTAACTGCTGTAATACTCCCTTTCTCTCACCCAGCTGTTCACACCCTGTAGGATGCAGCTTGCCATATACACAGGCTCAGTCCCACACTGCTAAGGAAAGCTGAAGTAGCTGTATTACTGTCCAAAATCTACAGTCGGTGTTCCTCTCAATCTGGAAACAGTCTTTTTATTTCACTTCCTTTTCTCTTGCCAGTGAAAATGGAGGTATTAGCTTTCTGCAAGGAAATTAATTTCCCCTCAAGTGAATTTACAGTTACCTTTCTGATTAGAAGCTCTTAGTAAAGATAATGTATTTTAAGTTACTTAAATCTTCAGCCTTTACAGCAATATTTACTTAGAGTCAGAGATAAGGCAGTATAACATCTCTGCACTGGAGCACAAATCTACTTTCCCAGAGCATTTTCTCAGAATGATGTCGTGATAGCATCCAGGTACAAAAACACAATCTGAAATCAGCCATGCCAGTGTGTCTGGATTACACAGTGTACAATGCCGGAAAGCACTAGAAACACTTCAAAGCCATTGGGAAGTGTTGATGGCAGCGCCAGTGAACTCATCTGGTCTCTGCTTGGGCAGAGTGGGATGGGTCTCACTTGTAGCACTGGTCTGGCACAAGTGCCACTGAGTTAAAGAGAAGGAAAATCTGAGGCTTAAAAGGTGCTGGGAAAAAGCTGGTGAAAAGGAACAGCCGGAGGAACATAAGATCACAGATCTCCAAATACATTTGGCCAAGGAGATTTAACCGGAGATCTGATCTTCAGTTCACTCGTACATAAACTTTATGCCCAATTCCGTCCAAGATCCCTGTATCAGTAACAGAGAAGGCTAGAGGTCTTTAAGGGTTTTTGGAGTTTGGGACAAAAGTATAGGCATCCAATTAGGTAGACAAGACCTCCTTTGGTAAGCCTTTGAAAATGTCCAGCTCTCCTTGCCAACAACACAGAAAAACTGGATCGCTGCTTTGGGAGGTTCAGTACATTTGAAGAAATCTGCTTGAAGGCATCACACATTTTAATGGACTGAAATCTCCCCTCAACTCTTGTACATATTCATTCATGGGAAATAGCGTTTGTCATACAAGCTGGACCAGTCAGGCTGAGATATACACAACCCCTTTTCTATAATAATTGACTATAATCAATTATCATAGAAAAATAAATTGTTTTACTTTCTGGCTACGCAATGGCCTCAGTATTTAGCATTATACAATGCCACATTAGGCAATGAAAAGTGAAGCTAAGTGACCCAACTTTAAAATCAATTTGCAATTACATGTGGGGCAGTTAAAGTGATATTTATTTACTTTTCATATGAGAAATGAGAGGTTCCCAGAAACTGTCAGTTCTAAATTGTAATAGGTCAAGAAAATTGCATAATAAATAATAAGCCAATGTGCTAAGCAAGAAAACAAAAACTTTTTTTTTATTAGATCACATGTTGTGTAACAGTACCACAGGTCTGGTTCCCTTAAACACTGACACGCAAGTAACTTTACACATGTGAAATAGTCTCACTGAATTTTTACATGAAAAAGCTTATTTACATGCATCTGTGTTAACTTTTCTGTCTTAATATCATATTTTGTTCAGACAAGTTGCTTAGTTTCACAATATGCAAAAAGTAAGACTAGATGCTCCAGTAGTTTCTTTTATATTTAAAATCTTTGAGCTTGTAGATGGTTTGATGCTTTTAAATTGGTCATTTTGTTTCATAATTTTTTTCAGTTCACATGCTGAATTCACAATGGTAATATATCTTATTTAACAAAATCTTTTCCCTAAATTCCCCAAAAAGTAAAATCTCAAAGAAAGACAGAACCCCTAAACAACCAAACAATATATAATGATGGTGACAACAACACTGGCATAAAACCATAACAATTTCATGTTACAAACAGTAAAATTTATATATATGTAATATATGACATGGTTGCATCTGTAGGTGAAATACCTGGAGGAATCTTAGAATAGCTAGGTGGGGTTACTGAATGTAACTAGTTGAAATACATAAACTATATATTTAAACAGGATTATTTTCTTCTCTTAATCTTCAGTTTATTTTCCTTGCAAAATATCCATATCAAAATTCCAAAGGTCAGCTACTGTCATGATTTCCTGATTTTATCTTCTATAGTCCAATAAAAAAGTCCAACCACCTTACCATTACATTTAAATAATTCTACAAATATTTTCTTAAGTTTAGCAACAGGAAAGAAATTAAAATCTCCTAATAAATGCAAGTTAATACGTTCTCTGCTAGCAAAGTGAAAGAAAACCTCCCAGGAGTACAAAATTAAGTAGTACATAAGTGTAGGACAGATAAGGTATCACCTTAAAGGGTAGCTGGAAATTGATTTCTGATTAAAACAAAACATTAAAAACCACAAAGGTCCTTTTCAGATCAGGAGCAGAGTAATTTCTAAAAGTAACATTTTTCCTTCTTCCAAACACATATTTTTACTATAAGAAAAGAATGAAAAGGAAAAAAAACGCACTATATATATAAAAAAAATAGATTATTTACATAAATATAGTGATACATGGATGATATATATGTACTTATATGTATATATAAATAGGTGGATTCACTTCTGAGAGTTTAATTTCAGCTGCCATCTGTCATGAATTAACAATACTGATTATAAGTGAGTATTTTCCTCATCTTTCTGTGTCTTTCTTTCTCATTCCACCTTTGTTCCTAGGCTAACACTTTGACTGGAAATCTTTGGGGAAAGCGATGCCTCAAAAGTAAACAGTGAACTCCAATTCCAAAGAAACTTGGACGAAATTACAGCTTTTCCAAGAGTCATTTCTAATGAAGTTTCTGAATCTGGGATGATACAGGGCTTTACCAAAAAAGTGGAAAATACTATATATCGTCACAATACCAAAGAAGAGGAACGCAAGATATCTTAGCAAATTGCCAGTCTATTGGTCTTGTTTAATCTGTTTGTAAGGCTTAGGGAAGGAACAACTTCAGTTTCCAATGAAAATGGAGTATGGCATAAAAGGCAATATAGCTTGGTAAAGAGGCATTATTCCACCCTAATATTGTTCTTTTCTTTAATAAGATAGCTGAATTGCATATTACATTAATGTGGTAGAGCTCCTCTTCCTCAGGGCTCAAATTAAGCATTTCATAAGCTGCCACATGAAAACTGATTAGCTCAGCTGGTAAAAATAGGCATTATAACATGAAAAAAATGGTCTGGTAAGTAAAGAGGTTGTGGTAGAGTTACTCATGGAGTTCATCAAGAAATATGGTCAGAGCTCAACCTATTTCTTACACCTTTCAATATTTTTGGCAGAAACCCAGCACTCTGCAACAATGTGCAGATGAAACAAAGTTGTGAAGCATCACTAATATAAATGAAGACTGGTAATATTATTCAGGAAAAATCAAAGGGCTACAAAGACCAGAATTATAAACAGTCAGAGGAAATGAGTATAAACCGGTCATAAAGAAATACAGATTGTAGCTTAGAAATAAATAAATGTGCAACACTAGACTAACAAGATTCTGATCTGTAGCAACGACCTTGCTAAAGAAGTTGCATGAAGTATCCCACAAGGCCCCTTACAGCAGATTTGGACCAGGTTATGAAAGGAATTGCTGCTACATGAGGTAGTTGCTGGTGATAGCAGAGAGTGAGACCAATTGACCAACGTGACTCTTTCCAGTTTCATGTCCCCAAGATAGTCACAGTCATGCCAGCAGCAAGCACTTGAGTGTCTCATTGAGGTCGACGGCTTTAAGCAGCCTTGTGGGTTTTGCTGGAGCCCCTCACGTGCTTGATGCTGCACACGTGCTTCAGCACCTCTCTATCAGTACTGTCTGGTACAAGAAACCCCAAAGTGTTTTATTAGTGGTACATGTAGCACCAGCAGGATGTGTCCGTATCTGGAGTGAAGGACATCAGCTGATCAGCATGTCTCCTAACACTCACTCAGCAAACTTGAATCCTGTGAAGAAAGGGATTGCTTCCTTCCTATTTTGAAGGAATAAGAGAGGGAGAAG
Source organism: Tringa tobata (assembly GCA_033628505.1). Taxonomy (NCBI): domain Eukaryota; kingdom Metazoa; phylum Chordata; class Aves; order Charadriiformes; family Scolopacidae; genus Tringa; species Tringa tobata. Next base: position 1,095,894 of record JAHREE010015910.1, read on the forward strand.
CACTTAGAGGAAAAATACACTGATTTTAAATAGCTAGTCGATGCAGCAAGAGAAAACATCCTTTCTTGTCTTGTTTTATTCTATATACAGATATTCATTATATTGATGTTTAAGAGAAGGCATGCAATAAAATTACAGCTTCCTAGGCATCAAAATGTCTCATTAGAGCTTTTTGAATCATATAGACGATAACTCAGAAGCTTAAGCTCATTGGTATGAGTGAATTCCCCATCCAAGAGGTCCAAGTGTTACTTCCAAAGAACAAAGCCAGACTGAGCTGTAAACGCATTGTCACGCTGACATATGTGGTACTGAGAAACTCTCCTCCATGGGAAACTACTCCCCCATTTGGCAAAAAAAAAAAGGATTCATGACTTTGCCCAATGCGACCATAAAATAGGTACAGTAAAGAGGGCAACATGATCCAAAAACCAAAGTGAACCAGGAGACAGTCTAATCCCAGTTTTTCCATTGCCCTACTACATGTTACAGTCAAGTCTCAATATTCCCACCAATAAAACAATAATCATGTGACTTGCTTTCGCCCCCCCACCACGAACAACTTCGTAATTCATAGCCGAAAAATGAAACACAAAGAAAAACAGTAAGATCAAGGAACACTGAGAGAAGATACAGTGATCCAATAATAAGCCTTTCACACTGCTGCATAAGACAGTATCACAAATGTCACACCCCAACACCATAAGAGTGGGTGTTCATGGGTTGCTTCCAGAGAACCAGGACATTTGTCACTTCACTGAAAATTACTGCAGGCGCTAGAAATTTATTGAACTTCCCAACAAATATTAGAAAGAATTTCATGCCTTTTAAGTATCATTTTGCTGAAAAGAAAGAGTATTTTAATTAATGGGAAAATGAGCTGATTTTAGCATAACACGCATGTATAGCAGTTGCTCTTTAGATACCTCACATCTGTTGCATTCATGTGTGCGGAATGGGAAGTCCACTACTTGGGGAACTGGACAGATCGTTCTCATATACAGATCCTAAGAGGAAGATTACCCCTAAGCAGTTCTTGTAATTGACACCCACTATACTCTACTCTGGAATTCAATATTTTAAAGACATCAGCAAACAAAGGAAGTTAATACATCTAAGTTCCTTAGCTGAATTTCTCCCTGCGTTTGAAACCTACCCAGACTGTCCTTAGACTCAGAATTTTCACCCAGCTTTTGTTTCAACAGTTTTATCTCAGAAATACATAGAGAACCCTAAAAGCCAGGAATGTATTCTTAAATCTCTTTTACTTTCATATCTGCCACAGACCCTCCTTCTTCCAACAGGTATTCCTACATCTGACGCACTAATTCCCACACTTAAAATATACATCCAGGGAGACACATGAGCAGAATTTCTAACTCCAATTATCTCAAAGTAGCAGAAAAGTAGATCTCTGATATAATTTGGTATGGCATGGGGGCAGGAGGAAAGAGAGGATATGAGGATAAAATGCACTCAAAGTCATAGGGTAAAAACAGTTGTGTATTTGGATGACACATTCACAGACTTTGGTAGCTTAAGTTTGGCAGGTGGCTGTTAGAGTGAAACCATTTATGAGAACCAAGCGGGCTTTTTATATTGCATCTGCCCAAGACAAAGCAAGTTCTGCTCTTAAACTGTGATCTGCTCTCCAACACTACTTTAGAAGCCGCATTTTCTGAAAAGTGCATTTTCATGTGTACACTATGAGCATATGTAAAAGCTTAAAGAAAATGGACCAGATGCTGATTTCATTTACACTGGATTAACACTTGAAAGGCTTCAGTGTTTTTACACTTCATTTTCCACAGTGTAACTCCATCAGACTTCTGACTACCGTCTGTTTTTCCTAAAAGGAAACTGTACACCAGGATTTTTAGAGTAAATGGCCTTGCTCCTGACATGTTTATCACTGCAGACTGAAGACAAATCCTACCTTTGAAAAAGTCAAAGCCCAATATGAGCAAATGTTTTCAGAGAACAGGATATTCTGTCCATTATACCTAAACGTATGGGTAAAACACAAAAATGACAGCGGATGTTTATGGAAACATAATTTATGGCAACAATGCAAAAGGAAATAACAGAGACACTCTCTTCCACCTAGGATTGCTGTCATTCTGGTTACGTACTGCTTTCTTCACATCTTGCCCCTGTCTGTTGCTTTGTGTCTGTAAACACTGTTTAAAAGCTTCCGCCTTGTCTACACAGGTGCCTGAACTTAAGCCTATCAAAAAATTTTATGGACTACAAAAGGTTTTCAGAGCTTCAAAACAAGAGTTACATAGCTCAGTGATAAGAGTCCTCCAAGGGCTAGCAAGCAGAAACTTATCATCTCTCTTTCTGCAAGCCCCTAACCTGAAGTACCATTCTAGCTCCTTCTTACACTCTTCCTTCAGTGCCTACTGCTGACCATCTTTGGGGACAGGATGCTAAACTATATGGATACTGAGCAGAACTAGTCTTGTTTTATTGTAAATGATAGATAAGATGGTTTGTATTTCTATTAATTTTGTGAGGAAGGGAAGTACTCTAAAATAGGTAGAAATGGGTATCCTATGAACTGTGACACCCAGAAAGGTTCCCATTGTTTCAACAGCAGGGCCATCAGCATGCATTTAACACCTGAGAACCAATTCCCGATGTGCGGAAGGTCAAGCCCATGCCCCTCTCAAATCTCAGCCTCACTTCAATTATTTTCTTGGAACCTTTTCTACCCACAGAGATTGAGAACAAACCAATGTGATCACAGATGGATTAATGACCATCCTCCTCCAGTTCCAATGGATTTGTTTTAAACTTTCCCAGTACTTATGCCCCCACTTGCAGAACTTTCAATATCTTCAGCGGTTTCCAGGTGACTCTTTGGCTTTCTCTGATGTCTCCTGGAAAGCCTTTTTCTCCTGACAGGTGAAGAAAACTTCACCCTTAGGCAGTCTGCAGCTTTTGCTAACAGGCAGAAAGCTAAATTCCTTTGACGTATAGAATGAACAACTCATATTTGGTTAGGAAGGAACAATCTTGGTGTTACTGTGTTCCAAGGCTGCAATAAACATTTCTGGGTGTATTCCTGAGGCTCTGGTTTGATGACTAGAACCAAAGCATCCATCCGGTGCTTGACTGAATTTCCTTTAGGTTCATTCCTAATTGAGACAATGCTTATACAGACTGACAGGAGGTTTCCCCAGCACAACAAAGGTGAAATTTGGCTACTATATATGTGAAAGAGGGAGCTGTTTTACATAAATAGACATATGTGTTTGTATATATGTTCCCTTTCCTGCTGAGATGGGTGAGTGACACTACAAAATACTGCCCAGTGATAATAGTGCTGACATATAACCTTGGGCTATTAGAAAACACTGGAGTTTGAGAAAGGTGCAGAATTTCTTTGCAGCTCTTTCATAAGCATTTACCCAGCTGGCATATCTATATATATGCTTATGTATTTTTCACTGTGAAATAAAAAACAATACAAGAGGGCATTAAAGGAGAAGTCACAAGACAGCTGCACCTGGTAATAACAAAAAAATAGTAGCGACTCCTAATGAAGGATGCTCCAAGGTACGATAATTTGCGACCCTGTGCCAATACACACTGGGGTAGATGAAAACAACTTGTTCCAAAGCTGCTATTGGGGAGATCTGACATGTTTATCTATTTGGCCCACATGTGGCTGTGTCTTCTAGCACTGACAGCCCCTGCAGGTTGGCAGCTTTTCAAAAGCTTGTCAGCCCTTGATAGCATTCCTATTCCTGCCGAGATGGGCGGGTCGCGCTGCGGATTACACAGTGATAATGGTGCTGACATATAACCCTGCTTGCACTGTTCACGAGCACAGGACTTACAGAAAGGCGAACCATTTCTTTGCGGCTATTCCATACATGCTTACCCAGCTGACAACATTTTGTATTTAGTATTTATTTAGTTTAAGGAGTAAAATGACACAGTCTTTAGGCAAACTGACAAGAAAATTCTATGTAGCAAAATAATCTTTCCAGCAGGATCCCAGAGCTTAGGATTCCTATAGAATTTCTTCTCCAGCTTTCTAGCCTTTCGTGTGACTAAACACGTTTGTTTGTTTTGCCTGCACTTCTATTGGGTATGGCATAGTTGTCTTCAGCGTTATTGACCACATTTGCAACGCCTCGGTAAATACAGGTTGCTGCTCTTTTCTGCTTTCTTTTGCTGAACATCTTAATTTTACTCATAGGAAGGAACTACACATATTTCAGTTTATAAATAGCCCACAGCACTTGTCAGGCATCTAAGGATCTCTCAAGAAAAGAGTAAGGCACTCGATAATGCTATTCTTGCAAGAGGGGCTAGAGACTTCTATTCAGGACAAGTTCACAGAAACTATATTCGTGTTACAGAAAGATGATTATCCTTTCCTAAGCTTTAGGTACTTATAGAGTAGAACCATTTTAGCTTTCTGCATTTGTCTTTCATTCTGGAGGACTTTTCTATTATACTGTTGTACTTACTGTTGTTTAAGAATAAGGTTTGCAAGCACTGAAAACTGCATGGATTTTTTCAAGCTGCCAGCTAAGGAGGTTTTCAACCAATTACACAATAAATTGAATAAAAACTACGGTGATTTAAGAAATTGGAACTCCAGAAGAACTATTGATTTATTTCATCAGGAAAAAAATACCAGGAAATAAAGACATAACTTAATATATGTAAGTTAATTTAACTAATTTAGGTGAATAATTAGTTTGTCAAAAGGAAGTTATTAAATTATATATACGTATACATTAAAGAAGGGAAGAGGATACAACGCTTTGGATGTTTCTTTGAATACCATTCCAGAAATATTTTAACATAGAGGATCAGACTCTACAATATAATCTTGCCGTGTAATTATAGCCACAGATGAGGATTTTCTGAGAGTAAATTCTTGGGGATCCTGATTTGGCTTTTTGGTGTGTCAGTAGTTCCTAATATAACAAATATCTGAAATGGAGAGGTTTTTTAAAGCAATCCAAATCTACCCAGATTAGAACATTCTACAGTTCACATTCAGTTTTGTTTTAAAGAAGAAAGCCCCCAAACTGTGCACAATTTTGCATTCTAGTTTCAAAGCTTTTACACCTCTCTCCTCCACCTCAACTTGCTGTCTTTTAACCCTTGTTCCTCAATGCCATTAATAAAAACATCATTTATAGGCAGAAACTTAATATTAGTAATCAATTACTTCTCATTTTAGTGGCTGCATATAAGCAGAAATATCTTTTTTCCAGACGACTCTCACTCCAGAGGAGTACAAAGGACACACTTCAGACCCTTGTAGTCCCGACATGTGTGGTTTCCTCGCACCGGGGAAGGCTGGAAGCGAGCCGCCTGGCTCTGCGCCAACCCAAACCATGGGCCGTCTAAACACAGCGCCGGCAAATGCTACTTTCTGACACTTCGCTGCTACTGGAGAGTATCCTTTAGCATTGAAACCTCCTCAGTGACTGAGATTTATACACAACCACTCGCACGACTTCCTTCATCTCAAATTTTCCCTCCCCAGACACGTTTCTACCCAACCCAGCACAGAGAAACCAAAAAGAAACACTCCTGTGATACTGCCTTACGTTACCCGAGCATTTACCCAAGCGAATAAGTTTATAAAGTTGCTGAATGTTTACAGAGATATGGAAGTCAGCACAGCAGGATGCTCCACAGAGCTCTTCAGCCTGTTTTAGCTATTTAAATACACTTTTCCTCAGTGTTTTGTCTGAAAAGTTAAAGATGACCTGAATGGTTAAACTAAGAATTAGAAATATTTGAACTTGCAGACAATCATTTCTTTAGTCCAGATATGCAAACTATTATGAATTTCATTCCCTTCTTTCAGGTTACCAGAGATATGTAGCCATGCTTTCTCTGTTCAACTTACCAATTGCAAATTTTCATTCTAATATAAAATGGGTCTTTGCTCTACAATGTCTCTATTAAATGGCACTGTCTGATTCCACACTGATTCTCCTGGGTCTGTCTGTGTTCTGCTCTTCTTGGAAAGCACAACATCCGTAACAATCAGTGCTGGTTTGGCTAAAGGGAAAATGTTACCAGACTGGATGGAGGGGTGGATCAGGCAGGGTGCTACCACCTCTAGAAAGCTCTGAACTAATTAAGCCCCACTGAACATAACGGGAGGTGACAGCACTCAGCATCTCTCAGGAGGTGAGCAGCATCCCACAGAAACAGAAATCTGCTTTTCACACAAACAGAATTTGTTTTCTACAGATGGCCTATGCCAGAAATCAAGCTGTAGTCTGAAAATCTGCAATATGAATAATCCTGGTATTAATGCAATATCCTGAGGAGATGCTGGTTTTTTTAAATAAACTACTGAGATGGCAGATGCAAGTTAAGTGTCTGTTAAAGCATCTCAGGGAAGAAATGTCCCAAAATGCTCAGAACCTGAGTTTTAAAGAAATTGGCATATGGAGCACTGCAGTAGTAAAAATAAGAAATAAGATGTTCATCCTGGTACTGTATCTCTTCTATGTAATGACAGCAAATGTTGCACTCAAACATGTGGGGCAAAATAGTGTCCTGCTACACCTGCTAAGCCCCTGCACTGCAGTTGTATTAATTCAGGGTCAGTTACCTCTTTAGAGCTGACAGCAGAACACAGTAATTTAAAACCTCCTTCTGGTACTTAAAGGAAATATCAAACACAGCTGAGAATTTAAATTTTCTTCAGTAAGTAGCATATCTGGAAGAAGCAGGAAAGCCATTTTCACGTGTGTTCCTGTGCAAGCATCTGTTTTTCACATGTAGCGGTCAACTGCGCTTACGAAAGCTCCAATTCATTGGGTCTGCTAGAAATACTGGCAACTAAATTGCCATCTTATTATCTGGAGTTAACACACTGTCATAGGGCATGGGCAAGGGAATACAGTAGGTCCCAGTGGAAGCTTCTCCTATCACTAGTAATTCTAGATATTAATACAAACGTTAATAATAAAATTGCCACTGACATTTTTACTATAATTTAAACCATTCAAATTGCCTCCTCTCTGTTTAATATCACCATAATGTAATCTCAATTATGTCAGCGAGCAAGGAAAGAGCTATCTTCAGTTGCCTTCTTTCAAATGCTTTTATTTGAGGAGGCTGACCATGACCGGAGAAATTAAGAGGGAAACACTCTGTGCTGAATTTTTGCCTTTTTGCTGATATTTTGGTATTACTTTCATGCACTGAAGGGCTCCTTCAGGTAGCTGACCTCTTGCAGGACATCAGTCTCACAGGAGGTCAGATACCAGGAGAAATTCAATTTATTAAAGATAATCTCTATAACTATGGGAGGTGAGATTTTCAATTGCACAATGAATCTGCCAGTTACACAGTGAAGAAGGGAGAAAGGAAAAAAAAAAAAAAGCAAAAGGAATAAAATTGCACTTATGAGATGAACTCTGTGGAAAATAAACTGACCTTTTTTACATTTTTGTTTAAATCAACCAAGTTGAGCAGGAAGATGTGGTCTTTAGCCCCAATCAGCAGCCGGCCCCTCTCCTCATCTAGCAGCAGGGTTCGAAAATCAAGCCCCTCTGTTGAGCCCAGGAATGGGATGCAGCTGTTTGAAAGCAGCAAGTCTGTGGGAAAATGGAGAAAATCTTTATAATCAAAATGTTTACATATGACTCATTGGTGTCTTTTATAAATATATGCAACCAGCATGGAGCATGCCGGTGAGATAACTGCAGTCTTAGAGCATGTCTTTCCAGGGTCATAATACAGTTCTTGTAAACCTTGGTTTTCTTTGTTTTTTTTTTTTTTACTTCCAAATTGGGTAATATTTACTTTCACAAAACATCTTTATGTATGAAATTTTCTTAATAAATTAGGTCTGTGGCATAAAGGAATCACATTCTTCAGTAGAAATTAGAAGCAAAAGAAGACAGTTCTTTGCAAAACATGTGCTATACCTTTCCTTCGCTTTAAAAAAACTGATGTGTGTTTATATCATTATAGTCATGGATACACATTATCAAAGATCAATATCTCACCATATTTGGTGCTCTACATACAAAGCAGTAAAGAAGGTCAACGCCAGAAAGAATAGTTAGGAACAGAGTAGAGTGGTTATGTGTGGCAGGTGTTAAAGACTCATAAGAGGGTTTAAGTTGGAAGGGACCTTCAAACATCATCTAGTCCAACTCCTCTGCCATGAGCAGGAACATCTTGCACTAGACCAGGTTGCTCAACCCCATCCAACCTGACCTTGAACACTCCCAGTGATGGGACATCCACAGCTTCTCTGGGCAACCTGTTCCAGTGTCTCACCACTCTTATCATAAATAATCTCTTCCTTTTGTCCAATCTAAACTTATCCTCTTTCAGTTTAAAACCATTGCCCCTCATCCTGTCACTACAGACCCCGGTAAAAAAAATAAATCTTTCTCTATCTTTCTTATAAACTCCCTTTATATATTGAAAGGCCACAATAACGTCTCCCCAAAGCCTTGTCTTCTCCAAGCTGAATAACTCCAGCTCTCTCAGCCTGTCCTCATAGAAAAGGTGTTCCAGCCCTCTGGCCATTTTTGTGGCCTTCCTCTGGACTAACTCTAACAGATCCGTGTCTTTCTGGTGCTGGGGACCCCAAAACTGGATGCAGTACTGCAGGTGGGTCTCATGAGAGCAGAGGGGCAGAATCCCCTCCCTCGACCTGCTGGCCACACTTCTTGCAATGCAGCTCAGGATACATTTGGCTTTCTGGGTTGCAAGTGCATATGGCTGGCTCATATCAAATTTTTAATCCAATAATATCCCCAAGTCCCTCCCTGCAGGGCAGCTCTCAATCTGTTCATCACCCAGTCTGTGCTGATATTAAGGGTTGTCCCAACGCAGGTACAGGACCCTGTATTTGACCTTGCTGAACTTCACACAGTTTGCATGGACCTACTCCTCCGGTCTACCAAGGGACCTTGCAAGATCATTTAGTCCAACCAGATGAGTGATGACATCCCTTCCCTCAAGCATATTAACTGCCCCAGTCATCTTGGTGTCATCCAGAAACTTGGTGAGAATGCACTCAATCCCACTATGTCATTGATGAAGACATTAAATAGCATTGGTCCCAGTACAAAATCTTGAGGGATACCACTTATTACTGATACCGACTTCGACAGTAAGCCATATATATGGTTGAGAAGAACTAGAAGGAGGTAAAAACCGTAATGTGTATAGAAAGTTTGATATAAGGTTCAGTTTATCCATTGTCTAGTATTAAGTTCTGGTTGCAGTAGAGAAAATTGCTACAATTAAATTTTCAATTACCATCATTTCAATTGAGAACCAACAACCATCTAGCAGAGGTGTATCCCTAGGGCATAGTACCGAAATAAAGGCATTATAGAGGCATATTAAGGGGATCATCCAGTAGCAACACCTCTAAGGACGTGATGTCTTTACTTTCCTTAGAGAAGTGTCTGCAGAAGAAGTTTCCCCTATTAAAAGCACAAATTTGACACTTAAGTTTTACCATGATTTAATAGTGGCTTTCAATCCCTTTCAGAAGATAATTAAGAAAAACATGTTTCTCTATGAAACTAATGAAAGAATCTATGTTTCTCCTGTAAAAAAGCTAAAAGTCTGCAAACTTTTGCTTTATGAAGAGTCTGTGGGCGTAATTCTGGATGAGGACACAAACAACATATAGAAAAAAGTACGAGAGTTTAGTCTTGTTGAGCAGTCATTCATCTGGGGAGAGCAAAAATAAATACGTGAATCAGTTATTCCACAGGCAACTTCTACAAGCTAAACTATTCAGAAATCATGGGACAGAAAGATAAATTCTGTATTAAACTGAATATAAAATTGGGAATATTTCCACCTTCCCAGCACCGGATGGACAATGTATCCTTCCTGCTAGAGAGGTTAGAATTATAGCACAAGGTGCTTACACTTCTTAATCATGATGAAGATGAGGGCCAGTGTTTTGCAGAGTAGCTCATGAACAAAATAAATAGAAAAAAACCAAACCAAACTTTTTTCTCCAAGGTCTTTCATAAAACATGTGACAGGCAAAGCAAAGATCAACTCCTGTTGCTGACTAATAAACAGCACTGTGGGAAAAAAAGTATTTTATCATTATTAATCTGACTGCCTGGTATATAATTACGACAATTATTTTTTGGCTCAGTCACTTCTACTTAAGCTCATGTGGTTTTGTCTGGCTCACTGCTGAATGTTGTTACGGTACAGTCTGAAAACAAATTGTCTTGTATTGCAGCTCCTATTCCCCTAGGTGAGACTTATTTGGCAGTATGTTGAAAAAAAAAATCTTACTTCACTTTGAAAAATTAAATCCAACGTTAAGCGCTACACTGCTTTATTCCAGCACTGTCCTATCTTTTGTGAAGACAAAGGCATCAGGGTGGTTTTTTTTCTAAATTGGTAACACTTTAAAAGACCTGATTATTAATTGACAGCAAGATCACTTAGGAACAACTTATGGTTAGCATGGTATGATAAAAACTAAGTCCTATCCCACTACTTCTTACAGTGGAGCTAGCTGATGAATAGCATGGCTGAAGTGTAATAGTTTTAGAAATAAATACAAATTTTTAAAAAGGAAAAAGAAAAACCGTTTAAACCCACAACTTCCAAAGTTTATCTTACTCCACAAGTGTGCTTTCACACAGTATGAAATAACTATGTTCTCCTCCTGACACTTATTTTTGTTACTGGGTTCTCTGTCACAGGACAGCCACTTCTAGTCAAACTGTTAATTTTTATGTGTGATGCAGATGTGTCTTTATTAGACGTCATACTCTGTACAAACCTCCTCCCTTGTTTTTTCTGACTGGAAACTCTTGGTTCTGGATATGATGTAGCTGTTTATTGGGAAAGGATTCTCTGATGCTGACCATAGCATAGCAGGAGGCTTTAGCTCCCTTGGGCTACTCAAATTCTTCTTAGTTGATCTCTAAAATACTGTTTATCAGCTGAGCATTGCTAGAGCATATAATTTCTGAGTCATTGTCTTTCTCTTCTCCACCCATGACATAAGAGCTGGCTGCATTACTAGATTATCTGAACCATGGTATATAATAATAAATGCCTTATTAATTCTACAGTCTTGATTAAATCCCTGTTTAACAGTTTTATGTCCCAATTAAGAGATAGAATGGAGGGAAGAAGAACACAGGATTGCAAAATCTAGTAATTAGTCATTCACAGACATTAACATAAATAAACAGGAGAGAGTCATGAATTTCACAGACTACTGTATTTGAGCAATCCATGTCACCCTCTGCTACTTTTCCGTCTCCTCTGATGACAAGCTTCCAGTCATATCACAGTGGTCCCTTCTGGGAGATGGGTAACTAAGATGCAGAATATGAGGGAAAATTCCTTCTCATCTCCAGCCTTAGGAGTTTGATCTGAGTAAGGATAAAGTATATGTTTGTGCAAATGCTTTAATGCACTTTCATTGATTAGAGTCATACAATCCATGGGCCTTTGCAAGTGTGTCACCAAAATATGCAGACCTAATTCTTCACATACTTGAAAGGACAGGACTGAGACTGCACTCCACTTCCCATCTCTTTCATATTTGGAAGGAATGATCTCTGTAGTGGCTAAACCAAAAAGACATTTGTCATTTATTAACACTTCTAGTATTTCTCAGTAAAGAACCACCTGGAACATTTACAACAGTCTTAAAGCTGTCTTATGACTTAAACACCCAAGTGGGAATGAGCCCTGCCCAGTGCCTTGTACAGCCATTTCTTTCACTGCATCATAAGCAAAACATGTGTAAAATGTTCCAGATTGAAACGACAGCATTACACACTGATTTCTTACTGACGCAAATGACAACACAAGCTGCAAAGCGGTGAAGAATCAGGCCTGGTCAGTTATTTACTAACTATTGAAAAGAGCTTGGAAATAAGACTCCGAATGTGGCCACTGATAAGATTAAAAGTGAAACATGACCTAATAAAATTTGTCAAGTAAATATTAACAGAGTATTTATTAAATTACAGACAAATTAATCATTGTTCTCACTCCATAAAAGCAAAATAATCCAAGCTTATGGCTTGAAATTGCCATTCATGGCCAGATGTACTTAATATGACCAAGGACATACACGGAAAAATTTACTGTGAAAATCATTTTGCCCAATGGTTTTGAAGTTTAGAGCAAACTGTTGATTTGATTCACTGCATCTCTGTAGCCAGGCTTACATAGAAACAACATTCTCACAATACACAAAGTTAGCTACAGGGATGGTCTTTCATGAGTACATGTTCAACACTTAGTTTATAGTGTGTATTTGCTGTTTTACTAAAAAATTAGATACTTTTTTCCAGTCTGGTGATTAAATGAATATTCAGCAAACTCCCTTTCTGGGTTAATATTTCACTGCTGAGTGGTAGAAGCTGGAATAGTGACTGATTTTTATTCATTTAGAAAAGGATCTCAGTGGACTTGGCTCACAACAGCATGGTCATTGCTTACTTAAATAAGCTCCAGCAACAGAGCCATGGCATAAGAGCTTCAAGCAAAAAAAATGTCATTCTGTCTGGTTATACGTATTTACATTTACACAGCACATTTAGACTGCTTAGCCTCAAGTCACATATGCAGCGACTGTGCTGCGGTTCCTTGACTCCAGCGTGGTGTCAGCATGCAGCAACCTGGCACCGCTTGGTCCAAGACTCAGAATTGCCTCTGTGGCCAGCCACAGACACTTGTGCAATGATAGCCATTGCCTAAATTGACAGAAAGGGAACTCCTCAACCTGTTTCAAAACAGCTACATCTAATGACACCTTTCATATACAATTCATATACAATTCATATACAATTAAAAAAAAAGTCACGTCATTTTCATCTAGATAGGAGTAAGTTCTTTCATGTACTGGAAAATACCCATGACAATTTACATGGGTATTATGTGAATCCTCAACTAAATTTCAGGGTTAGAGAAATGCCAATATATCAATTTACTTAATTCCTAAAGTATTCTGAGTTTAAAAGATCCAATTGACCCCAGATGTATTTGTATGAAGGCAAAGAAAATAGTTCCAGTTTACCACCAACCTCTGTTACATATTGCAAGGAGCAAGTTATATTTTGTTTAGCTGCATCTCACCATGGACAATGATGATTTGTTGTGCATGCCATGTGGCTCTCATTGCTATACAATGAATTTTATTTGGCCTGGAGGAAAATGTCATATTCATGGCACAACAGGGCCTTTCCAAAAGGATATGGATTACTGGGAACCGAGAAAACATGATTTCTTGTTGGCACAATATTGTGTCAAAATATTGGTTCCTTTTCTGAGTAGTCCCCAAAGCCACCTTCTACTCTACCACATATTCTGGGGTTAGACACTTCTGTTCCTCTTTTAGGATTTAATTGCTCTCCAGGAAGGTATAACAGTCTAGGAAGGTGACACTGGAAAGAGAACTTTTTCAAAGATTGCTCCAAAATTCAGGAACATTCTGCTGCAGGATTTAAGGCTTTTCATGGCAATTTCACTTTGACCTTCAGACACTTCTATGGCCCTGCTCAGCAATCAGCAAACCAAATTTCCTACATCTCTATTTGCAAATACTTATTGATAGATGACAAATCTATCAGCATTTTACAACCCAGAAAAGTCATTAGTAATTAAAGCAGCTGCATTATGCACTGTGCTTCTCAAACCATCAGAACAGACAATGGTAACCAAGCAGAAGCTCTCTCTGCAGTAATGTGAAGACATTTTTACACCCTTCATCAGGAAGGAACAGATCATAATATCTTGAAAAAACCTTCACAACAGCTACTCGACCCATAAAGAGGAAAAAAAGAAAGAAAAGTAACCCATGCTGTGGGATTTGATTCTCTTTTATATCAGTAAAGCTCCCTTGAAAGGAGGTGCATCTGCAAGATCAGAATTGAGACTACTGTACACAACCTAGTTCATCTATTTCAGAGTCAGATGTTAGAATCAGGCTACAGTCTTGTCTTTGTCTGACTCTGTTTTTTTTTAAATCTACAAAATGGTGCTTACCACCAAAAACACAGCCAGTTAAAGCACGAACTAAACAATTTTTCCTGATGTTTATGGAAGTGTATTTTAGTTGCATTTTAACTGCAAATAAATTTGACTAATGAAACAGCTGCACAAATAACTTGTAAAGTGTTATTATTGCAGAGATGATTAAAAGCTGCTTTGTGACTTCAAGTAATTGGTGAAAAAATGCAAAGGCTCAGCTCACAAACTTCACAGAGCCAAACTAAATAATTAATTTTAGACAGCACAACTGAAAATGTATCTGGGTGAAACATTTGTTTTTCTGAAGAAGACCTAAGACCGTGAATTTGCACAGGTTCCCTTTTCCTAAGTAGTTTATCTTTCTTGCAAAAGTGCCAAAGTAAGCAAACCCACTGTTGTTTCCAAGGCCAAATTAAATCATCCTTTTTTTTTTTTTTTTTAAAGTGATACTCTGGATATTTAAAGAACATGTACTACAAGTGTAATTCAATATAAACAGTTGGCAAGCATATGAGCTTTGGTAATGTGTAGATAACTGCTGGCATCTCATCACACATACCTGTCCATTAAGAATGCCTAGTACATTGATAGATTTAAATAGTACCAAAACTCCTCTTTAAAAGGAAGGCAGAATATGCACACAATGGACTCATCATCTCTATTTCCTCATTTTCAATTGTCAGGATCGATCTTACCTTTCTTCCCTTCACCTTTCACAGATCCTCAGCTTGTGTCATGGGTAATCAATCTGTCATTTGACTGAAATCTCCTTTCTTCCACTTCAGACTTATTTCAAATCCCCTTCAAAGTAACCCAATGGTGAGGAGATATTGCTCTCTAAGGACATAAACTTTTTCCTTATATGTAGCAGAGTAAAACTTTAGACAGCTATTGAAGTCAAAAGCCAGATTTCTTCTTGATCGTATGAAAGAGGAACTTGCAACTTAACTAGAGACCACACTCTAATCCTGTCTTTTAAAATTAGCTTCCAGTGACCTGAGTATCAAGCAGCTGAGATAAAACCTCAGCCCTATTCTGAGGGTGGTGGCTTATAAAATCACCTACTCCTAAAGCTATTCTGAAAACCCATGTTACTAAATCCATAGTGACAAACAGCCTATGAGTTTACTGATCCTGGGAAAAGACAGCTTTAAATGAATTCTCACTACTCAGAATTGCAACTTTTAAATATTTTGCAGCAACTCAAAGTCCTTTTCTTCATACTCTGGTTAACTATTTCCCAGACTCTTGTTCCTCCCAATCTGTCAGCCAATCAAATACATAGGAAGCAAGAGAGTGATGATAGGCTCCAGGTGGAAACAATGGCAAAATCCTCTTTGACTGGCTGATTTGAAAAAGCTGAGTTAGACTTACTGACTGAGAATCCATTTTACTGCTCCAACTAACCTACCATCTCATCTCATGAACTTTCAAGCTACCTTTAGGTGCATAATCATATGGCCTGCAGGTAGAAAGGCATGAATCTTATGAAGGACATAGCCAGAAGGAATGAAGTATGGGGTTTAGTCCGTACTCTGAGGAACAGGCAACACAAACAAAATGCACTGACAATAGGTTGTGCCTAGTAGACATCTAGCATCAGAATCAACTTAGGGATCTGGGACTTGCATTAAGTTGCGTGAATGAACACACTCCACGCTGCAGTAGTGGACTCATTCTTTTCTGCTTGGATGGAGACGTGTATTTGCAAGTACTTTCAGGTGTTAAAAATGCAACATGGTGATCACATTTAGCACTTTAAGGCACATAGCTTGTCCTTGTATGGTACGGAAAATTATATGCAGTCCTACCCCTCCTTTCAAAACAAATTACTGTTATTGTATTGCACTTGCCTTCAAAATAGTACCAACCCTTCATTTCAGACTTTACTTTCTTCAGAGTGATGCAAAAATGGCTAGACTATTTTCAAGCACCTGTACGTGGACTTTTCTACTAACTGCATCTTCAGAGAAACTTCTGAGAATATACAGAGGAGCTCTTTGCTACATCTTACAGCGCGTATGTTTGTGGACTAGTAAAACAACAGCAGGTTGTGCTACTCCTCCCATCCATACTATCTGGTCGCAGCTGTGCAGAACATGACACTTTTTAAAATCCTTGCTCAGTTTTTGCTTTGTTGACTAAATTCCAGCCCTAGGAAGAAAGATAAATGGACTTTGTTTTACACTTGGCAAATGAGAATTTTGTTGTGGATTTCAATGTCCAGGATTTAAACCTGCAAGGAGTTTTCTTGAGTAAATCAGAGGTATAATTGGCTACAGAAATGTTGATTTGGCTCAGTAGCTGGTCTGACACTACCAATAGGTGCTGACAGATCTCTTTCGGAGTCTGACTCATTTTATTCAGACCTGCTTTCTCAGACAGCACATCTGACACCAGGACTTGCTCCATTGAGCCTGCAGCTGTTATTTATGAAAGATAAGGTTTTTTAAACGGTCAGATATCTTAATAATACTTTAACATTTTTCTCACCAGGTTCAAATATATTTTCCAGCTTCCTAATGAGAGTAATGTTCACAGCAATGTAGATAAAGCTTTCAGGCTAAAAGATGAGATTGAACTGCAGTGGCATGAATAACTGTTGTAATAACAATGTCAGATGGCATGGCCCTGGAAAATACATTAATATCGATACTAACAGGCTTAACAGAGACACAGAGCAGCATGAGCTATTCGTGAAGAAGGTAAGTTGACAGTGCAAAGGTGACTTAATGCCAAACAGATTTACTTGCTCATTTACTTCATTAGTGTCCCTGTTTTCAAGACTTAAAAGAATGGCTCAGACAGAAAAATCCAATTTTGTTGCCTATCATTGTTATTTGCAATTTCCATGCTATTGTAGTTGTATACTACACATGAGTTAAAACCAGTATTTGTGAGCAACACAGATTTTTATGAAAGCATTCAATAGCTGTATGTCCCACCCTTTCTCACCCTCCACATGCTCCACAGGCACACAGACACACACACCCCACTTGCATCAAGACTCAGAGCCAGACCCTCAGTTTAACCACTGGGACCTGGAATAATTTTATCAGCTGAGGATCTAGCCCTGAGTGTATAGCAAGAACCCGTGGGGGCTATTCTTTTCTCCGACTCCAAGAATTGGACCAGAGCCCACACAAGCTGTATGGTCAGGCTGAAAAGCTAAATAAGATACAGAGATAAAGTTCTAACTACTAATAGTAGTTAGCCCCCAAGGGGGCTGACGAGAGCTGGAGCTGATGCAAGAGAAAGGGCAGGTCCGTGCATCTGGGAGCAGATGAGGGAGGAAAGAAGTGGATATGTGTGTTTGGGGAGAAGGGAGCAGGGAGGGAGATGTCTTCCTTCCAGAAGTAGCACAGTGTTATGTTGGCTTAGCTGTCATGAAACCACCATCTGAGACAGCCTGTTAAGTGCTGATGGTTCTTCAACACTCTTCCCAGAGTCCCTGAGGGCAAGGAAATTTCCTCATTACTGGCTTTGAAAAGCTCTTCTGGTTTCTTGACTCAACCAAGACGGGTCCAGATGGACGAGGAGGCAGAGCAGATACAGTAAAGGAGGTGAAACCAGGTCCGGGAAACACTAACCAGCTCACCAGCATGACCTGCTACCCAGGGAGAAAAGGCAGCATTTGGCAGTGCTGAAGGGGCTGTGGTGGGAGGAATGCCTGCACAGGAAAGGAGGCAAAGGGCAGGGACCTCTGCACGCAGATTTACCTGTCAGTGGAACAGATATTTCCTCTGTTGGCAGCAAACCTGCTTCAGGAGGTTCCTGCTCGCTCTCCCCACATGTAACTGCTTGTTCCTGTCCCCGCAGGGGGGGTTCCCTCTCTGACGTGGGCCAGATAATCTTTCTTTCCCATGCTCTGAATGAGGAACAAGAACTTTTATAATGGCAGTGTAGACATTAATATTTTAGCTGTTTCTACCATCATGATTGCTGGTTGAGCTCACAAGGCAAAATTAATAGCCCTGCTCTAAATTGCTAGAGAAGTGAAATCCAGAGATACAACTGCTATAAGGAAGCACTTTTTAAGTCACTTAGTCATTATCTGGGGTAAATGCATAGGATGGACATTCTCTTTAAAAAGTGTGGTTTAAATGTAGAGAAATAACTGATTTCTGGAAACTTCAAAGGTTTTTCTCCTTATATTCTTTTTTCAGTTTTCTGGATGTATTTTATTTTATTTTATTAAAAAGTAAGTGAGTGTAGCAAGGTAACTCAATTGGTTAATTTCACTGAATTTCACTGAATTTTTTTAAAGTTGGAAGGGACCATAGAGATCATCTATGTGAAGGTAGGTTTTCAAAATAGTTCTACACTGGCAGTAGCAAAGGACGTCTTCCAGCAATGAAAATAAAAACAATTCACATTATAGTAGCTTGGAGTAGCATAATGTTCTCTCATGGCAAAGTGAAATACAATTATCAATTATACCTTCTGATATTGACAGAAGTTTCTATGAAGCCATCAAAACTAGAGGTCATTGAATAGCTGCATTAATTCCCTTATATATTAGTTGTTTGTGTGGGAGTTGTGCCTAGCAACCTCTGACAGATTCAGAGTCCCACCTGTGGGTATGCAGGTGGACCCAATATCTGCCTTGTAGACAGGTAACGTCGCGATAGGAGTGAACTAAGAATTGCAGGATGAGGGATATCAGAGATGCCTGTCTGCACAAGATAACCACGAGCACCATCATATTACCTCGCGTCAATCATAAATATTTAGGCATAAGCTATTATTTAATATTAGAGGGGTGGTGATATCTTTATTATTAATATTTACATTTATTTATCCATCTTGGGGCACAAGTGGGTGTCATATGGACTGCTGTTGTGTTGCATATTTAGTAAGAAATATGTTTCAAAGAAATCCAGGTGCATGGATGATGCAGAGGGATTTGTATAATCTTCCAAAAGCTGCCAGAGAAGTTGATCATAAAATTTCAGCATCTTCAATAACCTCTTAGTCATCAAACTCTGTGGTTCTCTGGGACAGCCAGGAGAATGACTGTTTTCTTGAATTAGTGGAAAAAGGTACCTTTTTCACTCCCACTCTTGTCTAAATGCTTCTCTTAACCACAGCCAGCCAATCCCTCTGATTTCTCTGATAGTGGTCTGGCATGATAAAGGGCATTTTGTCTCTGCCTCTTTCTGCTATCTCTTTGTGTATTTATCTCCAAAGGACTTTGACTACAAAACAGACCTTCCCTGTACCCCTCGGGCCTTCTTTGAGGAACTTGTCTATAAATGGAACAGCAGAAATGAGGAGGGAGGAAAGGGAAATAGGATGTGACTCGAGGACCTGTGCTGCAACCACAGATGTCCACTGCTAGACACACACTGACGTCAAGAGGATCATGACCTCAAATTAGTGCATAGAAAGTGAACAAGGTTGGGATCTTCGAAACTAGTCAGGATTAGGTTAGCTTTACAAATGTCTTTAAAAGTGTCACTGTAAAAGTGCAATAAGAAAAATATTTGTGGAAGCACCCTCTTTGAAGCTGGTGTCACTGATCATGTGTCTTCTTCTAAGAAAGCAGTTTTCAGTGTTGTCTCATCCTCCTTTTTACAAGGGAGAACTGAGTCTTTGCGAAGTCTTCCTGATTTGTTTTTCTCTCCCATCTTCTGAGATTTAATCAAGTGAACATTCAGCAGAATAGTTTGGTATTTTGTGAACACAATTCTTTTTTTATTCAATTGAGGCCCTTTTGTGATCACAGAAAAAAGAAAACTGTTGTGCACTACAGGCTGTTTACACTGTTAAGAGGTTGATACGGGTCAGTTCTCTAAGGTTATTCTTAGTTCAACTGCTATGTAAACTGTTGATGTCACTGACTGGAGGCTGCTCTCCAGGACATTATATAAATGATAATTATATGACAGAAAATGCAACATATAGTTGCATCTGACCTCCAAGTTCACTAGTTTAAAAAAGGAAAAAGATGTCTGTAAGAAACTCGCTGTTTTTCCTGTTACTAAAATGTAAAAAACCCCTTCAAGTTTATACTTAGTCTACAGCATATATAAGAGTCTTTCCTTACACGGACAGCAGTGCCCATCCATCTTCAACCTATGGTACATTTTAAGCTTCATTGTTCACTGTCTTCAGAAAACATTTTACAGGCAAAATCTATTTTAGTTAGATAAACATCTGAAACTAGGATTTTAACTCTCACAGAAACATTTTATGTTACTTTACAAAGGAATCTGAGATATTTTTCAGAGAAATCACAAGTCAAAAACAAATTAAAAAACAAGGGATTCAAGAAAAGCAGCACTTCCTCACTCAGCACATTTTCCTTGATCTTCATTGCCATTCAGAATTATGGCTGCTGATACCGCCACAAAAGCATGTTTTTACTGATTTTTCTTCCTCTTCCTGTAAAGCTAGCACAGCTGCAGAAATGCAATCTCATTTCTAGGCTTTTTTGTACATCACCAGTTTACCACATTCCAACCATTCATAGTTGTGCAACACCCCCATCGTGGTGCTGGGATTACCGCAATGTCACAGACAGATTAAATGAGGCTCACGGAGCTATACAATGGTAACTATATTTTATATGCATAATTAAATGATGCATGACATGGAAATAAGCCAGCTATACTGAAACAGAACAAACTAACTGCACTGATGCAACAGTTAAGCATCTTGTCAGTTATAAAATGAAACACTTTTAAAGCAAAATTATTTAGAAAACAGGATGCTTGATATTGCAAAATAGCAGGTTCAAAGGATGATTTTTAGAACATTAAGGAAATGTACTAATCCAGTTAAATTCTCAAAAGAATTCCTGGCACCAAAATGTTAACCTCTGCTTTCTCTTTCACCATGTTGTAAGAATGGACCACTCTCAGGGGGAAGAAAATCATGTATGCATAACACTGCATGAAGCTAAACAATTCTTAGATGTGGCTAATTTCCACGGGAAGCTGATGATTTAGCATTGTGATCCTTCAACAGAGGAGACAGAATTTCATGTTCACTTATTTAACATGAAAAAAGTGAGGAGGAGTGGAAATTCAATCTTACTTCAAATTGCTTTGGTGGCAAAACTCTTGCTATGGCTTTAGTTGGAGTGAGAATGTGTCTTAATTCATTCAACATGAAGAAGAAAAAAATCAGCTGAGAATAATGTTCTTGTTTATTAGATTTAAATTACTGCCATAACTGTTTTTAACAGTGTTAAGTAAATTCCATTTTAAAAGCCAAAGGTTGTCGTCAGTCTTGCCTTTTCCTATGTGCTGTGTCACAAGGAGGGATACTGGTCCTCTGTCCAAATCACCAATGGTCACTGAAAGCATGGCTTGCTTTTGAGGCATGGCCACATTCCAGCATGGCAATGATATATGTTTGGGGTTGTCAATGTGGATATCTCACTGGTTACAATATCCAAAACTAGGCTGGGGCAAACCCCCTGGTCAAGAATGAAGGGTGCACACTTCTGGAATACAAATTCATTCTTATGAATTATAACTGTAGTCTTATGAGGAGCGGCTGAAGGAACTGGGGTTGTTAACCTGGAGAAATGGAGGCTGAGGGGATACTTTGTCTCTCTCTACAACTACCCAAAAGAAGGTTGTAGTGATGTGGGGGTCGGCCTCTTCTCCCAGGTAATAAGCAATAGGACAAGAGGAAACAACCTCAAGTTTTGCCAGGGGAGGTTTAGATTGGATACCAGGGAAATTTTTTTTGATGAAAGGGTTGTCAAGCATTGAAACAGGCTGCCCAGCAAAGTGGTTGAGTCACTATGACTGGTAGTACATTAAAGATGTGTAGATGCGGCACTTAGGGACATGGTTTAGTGGTGGATTTGGCAGTGTTAGCTTTATGGTTGGACTTGAAGATCTTAGGGGTCTTTTCCAACCCAAATGATTCTATGATTCTTTGAGTGCACAGAGTACGTCTAAGATGCCTGGGGAAACAACAAAATAAAGCAAATCAATAGGCTTAAATTTGCAGTTAGGCATCTACATTTCTACTGGAAAATTTTAGGACAGCCACAAATTGAAAGAGGTTGAAT
This sequence comes from Tringa tobata, assembly GCA_033628505.1. Lineage (NCBI taxonomy): Eukaryota > Metazoa > Chordata > Aves > Charadriiformes > Scolopacidae > Tringa > Tringa tobata. The sequence goes on from JAHREE010015910.1 coordinate 1,117,927, forward strand.
TTTTTAATTTTTTTTTCCTAGAAGGCAATCAACCTTCTGCTCTGTTTAATCCCTCCAAAGTAAAACCTAGAAACACAGAGGAAAAAGTCTGTAAAAGAGAACCTGCCAATAAATTGGCAGACTACTACCCAAAAGATAGACAGAAACAAGACTGTCTACACAATATGAATTAAACACGTTCCTAAGTATGAATTACAACACAGGCCTTTCCCTTCTTCAATAACTAACCGATGCCATCCTGTAAATGAGAGTATTGAATGAGACTGGTGTATAAAAATCTTCTGCATTTGCTGTAGAGGTGGGAATGAGGATGCTAAATGAGGTAGCAGACAATAAGATTAGGGAAGCTGAAAGTCACTTCTGTGCTTGCTGAGTTCTGCAGTTTGGATGATGGTCATATATCTCCAGCCTCATGAGAATGAATCATAAATATATACTCTTGCTATAAGACTGAATGTAATGTTACACAAAATCTATTTAAATATGGAATATCATTAAAAAATCAGGCCCAAGTGTTCTATAGATGGTAATTTTCTATTAGAAAACATTTTGTTTACAACCTTCTAATATTAAAGGTATAACATAATAATAAAACTACCTCATAATCTTGCAAAAGTATCTAAGAGGTAGTGAGAGCACCCTAGAAGCATCATGAAAGTAGTAATAATTTCTGGGATAAGAATGACATGCACCAATATCTAAAAGCTAAGGACTAAATGAAGCAGATAAAAAGAAATATTGAAGAATTATTCAACTAATGAATTGGGGAAAATGTGAGAATATAAGATAAGCACAGCACGGATTTCTGCCCCTTAAGTGATCTCACATAAGGTGAAAATCTATAACTGCCACGCAGACAAGCTCTAAAATTTTAATTGCTGTCTAAACGCAGAGGATTTGTGACGCACTATGGTTTATTGAACCACTCTTGTGGTTATAGACATTTCTTTTAGCTACCCCACCCTGCTCCTTCTCCCCCTTCCTCTCTCCACTGCTGACTACTTTCTTTCTCAATACTGTTCCCTCTTCTTCTTTGTCTCTTCTTGTCCCCTACACTTCTTCTTCCTCAGCATTTGTCACTTGGCATTCCTGTTCTTCTCTTTACTGTTAGGCCATGGCAAGAAGCAGTTTCCAGCCCTCAGCTGAGGTGTGCTGGGCTGCAGCTGCGAGATGAAGTAACGACAGGGGAAAGTCCTGTTCGCTTCCAGCTCTCCTGCCCAAGCAAATGCTCAGCTGCTCTGGGAAGATGGAGCTATGCCATCCCATTAACACATTGCTCTTGGAAGGGGATGAAACCTTCTCTTGAAAGGCAACATCTTTAACAGCCAAATGAACACACATGTGTGACCAGGTTTTCAAAGCTGCTTGACGTGGCCAATTTTGGTCAGTTTTCCATAAAGAAGGAAAAGGGCCCAGTATTATCCTCCTCATGATATTTCAAGTCTCAATTCCAAAGAATAGAGATGCCAGGACTTGTCAATGACATGATTGTAACAATTTTATGAGAGTTGGCAAGACAGTTCATTTCTCCTACAACTTATTCTCAGAAACCTTGGAGTTATTTTGGCTGGAATACTTGAAGGTGGGGGGGGAGGTGGGAGGGAAGGTAAGCTTAATTCTGACAACTGTATTAGTCAGTACATCTGCCATGCTGTTATCAACAACAAAAACATGATTAAATTGTGACAAGCACTACCTGCACCATTTATAATGCAAAAGTCTGAAAACAAAGCAGTAACTTTTTCTTGTTCCCTGTGGAAAAAGAAAAATAATCCTCTCCTCCAACCCTACCACCCCAAGCCCTCCCCCCCCTGCAGAAAGGATAAGAGGCACAACAAAGTCTGATAATTCTCTTTCCTTTGGCTTTTCAGTTCCATCACAGCTCTCCAAATTAAGATTTATGTGCCATTTTGTATCTGTTGTTGCTTTTTTTCTCCCTACAGGGATATAGGTGGATAAGTTTGGATAGGAAACTGTATCCCTCAAGCCAAACTGAAAGGTTTATAAAGTTGCTAACAAAAGTTTGGGTCAGGTCCTAAATATCAATCATCCTCTCATTGTCTTTTTAAACGAGCTCAGGCATTTTCCCAACCACTCCCAGCAGGCCTTTGCCACTATTTTAAACTAAGATTTCAGTGAAAAAAAAAAAAATTCCTGTTTTGACCTCAATAATTTTTCTCTCTCCCCCTCCTTACCTGCCAAATGCATCCATCAGGATTTTGCCAAAGGCTATCTGCTTTTGAAGTCGAGAGGAGTTCACTAATCATGAGCGTCAAATCCACAATAAATGCCATCACCATATGGTATATGCTGCTATTGGGAATTATCTCAAAAGGCCCAACCGTGAAAAGTTTGGCTATATGTCAGGGGGTTTTTATTGCTAACTTTCATAACTCTTGTCAGGTCTTTCGGTTTCTGCATTCGCTGGCTTAAGTAAGTGCAACTGTTTCCTGAATTTATAAAAATGTTGTCAAGATCCCTTGATCTCTCTTCCTCTGTCTCTCTCACACAAACACATATATACCCAGGGGAATATCATACACAGTGGCACACAAATAGAGCAAAAGAGAAGCTTGTAAATAAATAGCATGTCATTGTGCTTACTCAATAAATTCCTCTGTGTGTTAAACGCATGATAAACATATCATAACCACTGCTGAAGGCTTTACAGCCTCCTGTCCCATCACACCATCCTGACTGCAACTCTGTAATGCGCAGGAAGACCTAAGTTTGAAAAGCTAAGAGCAGAATTAGCTCCCATAAGGGCAGGGTGCTGACATAACTGAAAAATAACTAACTGGAGAGCATTTGCTTTAGCTGAAGAAGACAATATCAGTGTGATATATCTCTGTGCCTTGTAAAAATTGTGAAAATGTACTGTGCATTCAAAGTAAAAAGAAATCTACCTTCTTGAACAACTTGTCCAATAAAGAATCAAAAGATACATCTGTGTTTAAACCCCTCACTCTGTAATGTTCTCAACAAGAAGTATATAAAAAATTAAGAAAGTGCTCAGGAAAACACGTGTGATCCAAAGAGGTAAGAAGAAAGAAAACAACATTTCAAGAGTTTCACATATCAACTTAGTGATTGAGAAAAAAAAAAAAAAAATACAAAATTAAAACGTCAGTGTCATTTGAAACACTTGGGGCAGGTCTTTTGACTGAGTGCCCTCCAAGTCCCATGTCACCCCCACCAGCCTCATGGAAATGTCTCTAATGGGCCTCGTGGCATTTCAAGTAGCACTAAAACCCTATATTTAGGTAATGACTTCCCCCTAATTTCTTTATGGTATATCCTCTAGTAGCAAACTGAAAAAATAATTTAAAACCCCACTTATATTTTAGTAACATGTGCCCCTCCGTCAAAAGAAAAGAATTTAATACTGTCCCTAGGCAGAATTCATCCATCTTTAAGGCATGTATCATGAATTTCTGGGAACTGTAGGGACAACTGCGTTTTGTTTTCCTGATTAGCAATACAAATGAACTGCTGGCAACATGACATCAAAACAAAAGTGGCAGAATCAGAAAAACTGCTGCAAAGTTTACCTTTATAGGAAAGCTTAAGTCTTGGGATATTTTGCTTTGACGTTCCCGTGACTGGAAGGAACAGCATCGCTAAAGATAACAGGCTGCAGGCATGTGGTACTTGGGAAGCTCTCATTCTGCTCTGTTCTTCTGTATCTTCTTTTGCACTATGGTGAAATATCTTCACACTTTTCAAACAATCCAAATTTAATCTGGAAGAAGAAAGGAAACATCTGTCTATTTTTTGCATTATTAGATAAATAATAATTCTGAAAGCAAGCCAGATCTATCTTTAAAGAGTAGCTCATTTAACACATTTGTTACAAAAGTATTTTTTCCTCTAGTATAAATCAAAATGTTGTAAATCTCTTCCTTTAATACTAAACTTACACACTTTGAGGTTAGAAAAGTATCTCAACTTTGCAAACACCAATGTCTAGTGTAGCTGAAGTTTAAGCATAAATTCAATTAATGCAGTATCCTTAAAAAGAATATTTGCCATTCAAAAGTGACCATGCAACTTGTTAGTTCACACTGCTCCACTGGATATCTTAGTGGTTTATAACTCTCTCTTTATCTCAGTACAACGGCTATTGTATGTTTATGCTATGACTAGAATAAACTGTAATATCTCAGATACGATGGGTGTACAGGCTGAGTTAACAATGAATGCATACCCATCATAAACTTTCATAAATAAACTAAGAAAACTGGATAGAGCAAGCAGTTGTGTTTAGTTTTAATAGAGAAAAAAGTTGATGCAGCTGATGGATTTAAATGTGCTTTCAGTATGATATTTCCAGCAAAATAACTGCCTCAGTTCACCCACCAAAATGTCCTGTAAACTTTAATGAGTGGTTCATGCTGAGGTCAATATGCTGATACAGGACTTTGTTAGCACAGTGTGCAACTAAGCCAGCTTTGCAACACTTTTCACTTAATAACAGTCATTTATATTCCATAAATCTTAAAGTGTTTTACAAATGAAAGCAATTATCACTGTCCTTATTTTCCCTGTGCAAAAGCAGAATCATGAAACGACAGTGAACTTAGTTCCTCAAGATCACACTGCCATCCCAGTAGCTGAACAGAAAGCAACAACAGTTTTCCTGGTGTCCTGTTTGTATCCACTTATAAGAGATCACTTTTGCCCAGTAACTCCACTTTTGCATATGAAATCATTTGAAATGGCATCCTGACTTCTGAAGGCAGAACTTAATGGTTAATAAATCACATAGGTCAGAGCATGAAAATATCTGTGAGAGACGATCCTTCCCCCCTGCAAGTGCACGATACCAGAGGTCAAGGGAGATAATTTGTGAAATGACAAATGCCAGTGTTTGAGTAACGTTGTAAATCAAGGAGTAAGGAAATGTTATGGTTAGTAGCGAGATTAATGGCTCATGACTTGCCATGAAAATTCTTTTCTGAAAGGTATCGAAATTGCCTGACTAAAAGAGTAATCCTTGTGCCCACATCAGCCAGCACTTGCACGGACATCAAGGAAAGGCTCCTTGTGAGTCCATGGGGTATGCAGCACAGCTCATGGCCCCAGAGCTGCTCCACAGGACTGGCACTTAAGCTCACTGCAGCACTGGGGCCAGTGCACCTCTACGAGCCGTGGAGGCATCCAGAATCAATTTAGCACCTCGTGATGCAGGCACTACATCCTTCCTGGCATGAAGGGACTGGAAAGAGGACCCCTTCAGTTCTCTCTGCCAAAGGAAACCTCTCTCAGATGAAGCTGGGGCTTTCTGACTCTGCAGACCTTCTGCCAATAGCAAAAGACAAGGGAGTGTGCAGGAAGGGCGTAACAGGGAGAGAGAGGAAAATGGTCTGTAAAACGCCCGAAGCATCCTTCCTATTGCAGAACATTGAGCTTCTTTCTTCTCAATCCCTTCCTCAACACTCATGCTCAGTGTCTGAATGCAGTACTTTTGGCCAAATGCCACTACATATTCATGAGATAACATGAAAAGAAAAAAAAAAAAAAAAACAAACCAAAAAACCCACCAAATTTGAAATGCCTCTGCTTCATCTTTCCTTTACCTTTGTTAGAGTATAGAATCCTGAGAGAAGTTCTGCCCTTCCATGTTGGTACATCTATTTGTGGTTGGACTATAAAGGCCTGCTGTTTACTAGACCATCACAGGGTTATATCACCTTAAAGAAATATATTTTGGAGGTAAAATGGGGAAAAGAAGAGGAGGAAGGAGGGAGAGGGCTATATTAAGACAAGAGTCACCAGCCTTGTTCATCTTCAGTGGGATGATAGAGAAAAACCATACTTCAAAAAGAAGCAATTAAGAGGGAGCCAGTCTAACTGCAAATATGCTGAGAAGTCATGGCTCGAGGGCCTGGGTCTCAGCCAACAGGGATCTCACCAGAGGATTTGGGGGTCATTTTCTCGAGGCAAAGTAGAGTAAAGAATCAAGACTAAATTTGTTACTTATAGAAAAGAAAAAACAGTTGCCCGAACACACTGTCATTTTCTTAATTGTAGACTGAGGACCAGCATCAAATTTGGACTTTTGGGCATACCTCACAACCTCATTTTTTCATGTAGATTCTTTTGCTAAGGAAACTTTCAACCTTCCTTCTTTTTTGTTTTTTTTTTTTTTTGTTTTCTCTTCTTTTTTTTCTTCTCCCTTTTATTTGAATAATGTCTGTGAAAAACCATTTGCTTTAATTCCTGACACAAGGCGGTTAGTTTACGCTGGAGGCAGCTGCTCTGTGAGCTCAAGCCAACCCTGTCTTGTCCTAGATTCATTGCAATCTGGCCAGATTGTCACATATATTTTTAGTTTATGATGATGTTCTAATACAATTCCAGCTTCTGCACAGAGTCCTTCCAGCAGTCTAATGACTTGCTCAGGTTAATGAACTTCAGACTAAATAACTGGCCGTTAATCTTCAGGAAATATCCTTCCTCTCTGTAACATATGCAATGTCAATCAGTGTCCTGTACTGAAAAGTAGTCACACTGCTCAGAAGTAATCAGACCCATGAACAGAAATAAAATATAAAACCTAAGAGCAACCTAACTCCCCTGCTCTTTCCTCCCCTCAAAAGTAAGAAGAGTTTTGCCAGAGGAGGAAAACTTATTGTTTCCTTTAGTTTTTTGATACTTCTGCTAAGCACCAACACACTCTTAAAACTTCCTCATCATCAACAGACCCGAAATAAATGACGAAAGAGTCTGAAAAGAAAAATACTGAGTCTAAAGCTGCCTTCCCACCTTGGCTTCAGCTATGAAATATCTGCACTGTGTTAATTATCACCTGTGAGACCAACTGGGGAAGGAAGCTATGCGTACACCTCGCTGAAATAGGGATATTTCCAGTGGAATAAAGGAGCTATTATTTGCCCCATGCAGGGGTGGGAGGTGCGATGCTGAAGAGGGGCCGAGGAGCCTGGCTCCATCCTGCTAGGACCTCCCAGTGGGGCTCATAAATTTGTAACGGGCTGGGGGTTAAAGCAGCCAAAAAGGAAAATGTTGATCTGCTGGTGTCCTGCCATCTTGCCAGAGAGAGGCGGCTGGACGTAACTGGCACATGCGTGATGTCACGTCCCTGAAATGAAGTGTCACCTCCTTGCAATTGGTCAGATTTAGTGGAGCCCATAAAACAGATTGCTCTGAAGCTACTGTCTGAAACAGGAAAACCTGGAGCCAATTTACTAAACGTAATTTATTCCAGACCCTTTGTTGCAATAAACAGAGCTCTTCAGCCTTCTCAAACACACAGACAGTAGGGAGCTCTGTACTTATGGGAGTTTTTTCAGATTGTTCAGCTCAAACCTATCTAAATGCAAAATCTCACATTCACAAATACTGTGTAGGTTTTCTGACTTCTCCTGGCGTCATAAAGTCCAGAGCTGAAAGGACTGTGACCCATCTGCAAATACACACTTTTTTTAACAGTAGTTCATATAACTCTCAGTTCAATTCCATAACAAAAACCTATACAGAATTGGACAGTAATTTAAAACCTGTCTCCAGCACTAGTTTTCCAAGGCCATTTTAAAATTTGGAATTCAGTTCTTGGGTAAAGAGGACAATGCAAACATCCTGCAGCAAATACAGTAAAAGCAAATAACCAAACGGTATGGCTCAGTTGTACTGAATCTAATAGCAATGTTACAAATTGCAAGTAACTACTGAAAATCTAGAGCAACCTTTGAGTTGGCTCATGTTGATTGAAAGAAGCTAGAAGAGAAAAATGTCTGATAGTCTTATAAGTAGGCTGGATAAGTTACCTAGGCCATTTAGTCTCAATATGTAAACTATTATCTCTGATACCTGAGTTTTTGTTTCTTCTCTTCGGCTATCCCTGGGGTTTTATTTTGTGAAAGGAGTAAAAGATGTCCCTTGCAAACATCAGCAAAATAGCACAGTTAACCTGTTAGATGAACATGTTGCTTTAAAAGATTTAAAACTAATTATCTGCAAAAAGAAAGAAAAAGTACCCCACCTACAATTCAAAGGTATTGAAAGGTACATTATCTGTTTACTCATATTTTATACATACTTCATATATATACATAAAAATTTAAAGCATGTTACTTTAACTGCAAATATACAGATACTTGTTTCTAGTGCATTTTGTTGTAGCTGTCTCATCTATAAATTATCACACATATTCCTAGAGGAAGATACTATGGTTGTCTATTGTGTGGTGCAAACCCGTGTACTATGATCATTAACTGGATATCGAATATTCTGTCTTAATAAGAGGAAAAACTACAAGAACATGCGAGTCAGACTAATAACTCATAAAATAAAATAAACTATAAATAAAATTATATCTCCAGACTTACTTAACATCCTTAACTTTTTAAATAACAAAGATGACATTCATCCAGAGTACAATAAAACTAAGTTGTTGTACCCCTTAGATAGATGGTCTGTTGATATATTATTTGGCAGAGGAGGCTTTTCTCTTCATTGTGAAATCTCAGTGTAAAGCTAACTCCATCCAAGAACTGGTAAACAGTATTATTCATCACTATTCCCTCATTTATTGAGTGGCTTTTATGCTGTTTATAGTGCAGCAAATGTTCTCGTCCAGGATTCTGAAAAATACTTCTTTTCAAAAAAACCCTGGATCAGTATTACATCACTTCCCAACACTAGCAAAAATTACTGAATAAAAAGATGATGGCATAATAAAAAAAAATTATGTGAGCTTACAGCAGGTGATTTTTTGGGGGTTTTGGGGTTTTTTTGTTTGTTTTGTTTGGCTTTACTTAAATCATTGGATTTTGTATATCTGGTGTAGATAAGGTTTTGCCATAAAGTAGACCTCACTATTCTTAAATATACAGACGAATAGTAAAGACAGATATGATGCATAACCCAGCTTATAATGAGTTTTACAAAGCTCTACAGGCTTTAACTTTACTGAGCTCCTCACAGGATTTATACCCTATCCATTCAACACCAGCAATTTGGATGGCAAGAAAAATGTCTGCTCTGATTCTCACTTAAGAAGAGCCAAGTAGAACAAAGAAAAATAAAGGGACTTAGAGACAAGGAGGATGCAACTAAAGGTACAAAGAGTCAGCAAAGAATCTCTTTTTATTGCAGAGAAACATCTGATAATAAATAAAGCTCTCCAATGAGTAGAAAATATGTTTGAGGATTATATTGGATTTTTTGTTCATTAAGATAAACTCAAGCAAAAGTAAAAATGGAGATGAAGGAAAACATGAGAGAAGAAAAATGAATTCATTCACTCACTTGGTTTATTTTTTATAGTTCTCTGCATCTTTCTGAAGCTAGTCTAATGATAGAAACATTTAGAAAAGGCAAGTAGTGTGTTTGGAGATAAATAGTGGTAAGAATGTGTAACCTTTCTAGAGCAGCCTGTGTCACGCTGCTATGAAGAGCTCATCTAGCCATGAAATTTACTATCAGGCACTTAAAGTTATATACATAGGAAATGAGCACTTTATCCGCAAAAGATACCAGGATATTTTTCAGGTCAGTGTCAGTGGGGTCAGGATTACACCCAAAGATTTCATGCAGGCATAGAAGAAATCCTTTCAGAATGTGTGAGATAGACAGCCCTGCACACAGACATGTTATATATCACCAGAAACAGTGATTCTGAGAAGTTTTATCTGTGCCATTGTATCTTTCGGGCACTTAATGCATAAATGCAAGACTGACAATAAAATAAATGCTACTCTCTAACCCTAATTCTTTGTATATATTGTGTCCTTAAAAAATAAAGAAAAAGAAAATCAGACCTATAGTTTTACATTCTATAGCCTGTTTCCCAAGCACAATGTCTATTGTCCAAGAAAATGGATGGGATGGAAAGCAACTTGTCATCTGATAATGATATTGCAAAGAGGAGGTAGGCAGATAAATAAAATGTCCCTCTAGACTGACATTCAGCTGATGTCTTCCACACATAAATACCCACAAGCCTTTCACTCTAAAGTTACATGTATCTCAGATGGATTTTTTTCTCTTTTTTTTTTTTTTTGGTGGAAGAAACTGTCCCTTCAGATATTACATCTGTAATAAAAGCTTCCCATTGGCTCTTTATTTAGAATGACATGAGAACACCCTACATGTCTGATCATTAAAAAAAAAAAAAAAGGAAAAGGGAAAACGGAAAAACACAAAGAAGAAAGTAGTGTATGGCACGATTTAGTAACACATAAGAATCAAAAGGAACCCTAAGCCAAACCTCAGTGTTACATTATTTTAAGTACAGCATGTTTCCCTAGCAGACCAAAAAAACTTCTCAAGCTATGAAAAGTGATTCTAAGATGGGTATTATAACTTTGGTATCCAAAAAAAGAAAAAGGTAGTAGGACAAAAATTCCTAGAGACATTAATGAAAAGGCAGACTAGATGAAAACTGCTTCCTGCCGAGTACCGTGACATCTGAAGGTTTTCGAAGAGAACCAGAGAATTTTCCTCTAAAAATGTCTGTCACCACCTGCAGCACTTGGGGTGGCTTGGCTCAGCTCTGAATAAAGCAGACAGGGAGAGAACGCATGCAGGAAGCTTTGCCGGTGGAACAGCCTTGGCCTGCTGTTGAGAAAATACTGCAAAGCCAGAAAAATGTCATGATGGACATCAGAAAAAAAAGAAATTAACATTTTGGGGAGATCTGCTTGAACATTTAAACACTAACAGATTGCTTTTGTCCTGTTAAAACCTAAATTAACCCCAGGCAGCACTGTCAAGCCAGCTAAACCACTGACCCTGCAACCACCATTCTTTTGCTGGAAGAAACATATACCTACAATGGCCAACTCAAAGGAAGGATTACAGTCTCTTTTTCACCTCCAGGAATTCTTGCCAGTGTTTTGCTATGGAAAAACTGTTCTCTGTACCTCCTTTCATAGGAGACCTTCCAAATCTGCAGGGGTGGAGCATGAGTCCTCTAGCAGTGACAGTTCTAGTACCAGAGGTCTGGACTGGCTGGTGTTTCTGGGGTCGCCAGTAACTAAGGGCAGTGGGGTGTTTTACAGATCAGTTACTTGAACAGAGACTTGCCCTACCATGTATTTTGCATGCTTGTGAAAAATGCAGCTTGAGGGGAAGAAAATGCAGCACTCCAGTGAAATTTGCTATTAATCAAATCCAGACTAACTTCTAGGCGTGATACAGCAGAAAGGTAAATAATAGTCTGAAAGCACATAGCCAGTGAGCTGTCTGCATGGATATATCTGTAGATCCTGGTAGTCAGGGCTCTTCTGTCCTTGATCCAAGTAATCCAGGGCTAAGACAGCTCCTACTGTTCTGTGGCTCCATTAATTGTATACTGTATAATAATATATTACACATTTCAGTGCAGGGGCACCACCAGCCAGCCAGCTCTGTGCACAGGCAGAAGTACCTTGGTTCTGCCCACAGTTACCCAGACCATCCATACAAGCATCACCCAGCATACCCTACTGAAAAAAAACCCAACCAGAAAAAAAACCAAATCAAACCCTCCCCAAAACTGAAAGAAATAGAGGAATGAAGATTTACATTTACAAATATATTTATATTTGTTTGATTTCACAGCAAATACTTTATTGTGCTAAAATTTGTAGCTACATTTATCTGATGTAAGTGGAAATGTATTGTCAACTAGTTTACAATTTTTCTTAAATGCTTGTAGGCACTCACAGATTTCCCAGTTGTATCTAAAAGCTGGCTATGGGAATCTCAGAGAAAACTAAAACGTTACAAATATTAAGGACAGGTAACTGCACATTGTAGTTGGCATCTTAATATAATTAACCATTTTTTGAATTGTTTCTATTGCACTAACCCTGACAGGATGTTTCATTAACTGCCAGTATTAGTTCATTGTCAGCTGTGTAAAAGTCTCATCTGATAGTTTTCAAAAGAATTCAGGCAAACAGAGTTTAGTGATGGTTAAAAAAATGTGCACTTCATATGGAAGCTGGGCTTTGATCAAATCTGTTCGCTGTATATCCAATGGCATGTTTTTGTAGAATTTCTTTCATCGATGTAGGCCTCATTATTTGATGCACTGTCAGTGAACTCTGTACAGCACAGGCTGCAGGGCTTTAAAATATAAACTACAGTATAGGAAGAGACATGCCAGAAGGATTTTAATTTACACTTCCAACAAATTTCGATCTAATAATTCATGACTATACACTTGAACTCTATTGGAGGAGGGGGTTTTATATCCATTGTCCAACTAATTTTGGATCAACATTTTGTGCAGCCAATATGTAAAATTATGTACGTATGAACGTGTACACTGCAGTGCAGCGATCTGTGTTGGCACATTAACCCAGTTATTATACTGTTAGGCTGAAGGCTTTCTTCCTAGTTTTTTTGAAATGTTAGACTTGATTTACGTTGGGAGGATGTGTGAGAGGGAACCAGCAGAGCCACTATAACACAGCCCATTTGTAAGCTTACACAATTCACTAACTTAATGTAGACCTATTCCTCTTGACAGGTTTCCCTCAGGTACTCATCTCTGCAGCACCCAAGCAGTTTAAAAGCTTTAATGCCTCTATTCTCTATCTTCTATCCTTGCCATTATGAGTTAATTGATTTTTTTTAATGTTACCATAGGAAATGACATCACTTGCACAAGGTCACACCAGCCGTTAGGACCAGTACCCACATCCCCTCAACCTCCAGGCAGTGCCTTAGTCACCCGGCCACCCTTCTCACCAGGGACTACACACTGCTGGCTGTGATTCCTGCTTCGAGATCCATGACTCACATACCACTTCTTCCAGTGTTTTAATCTTGATTTAAGCCCTTGCACAAACTGCAGAAAATTACAAGCAATCACAGCTTCTTTTTCCATAAACAAGAACTTCACAGAGCTGTGTAAGGAGTAACACATGGCCAGTGTGATTTCAGACAGCAGGTTATCAAAGCTTTAACAGTGCTGTGCTCACTGATCACCAACTTTACCATTTTCAAGGGCTAGAACATGCTGCTATCAGACCCTAAAAGAACTTTCTGCTTGTGTTGCAGCAGAAATCAATTTTTATTTGGTGCTATAGAGTTGTTTTGCTGGTCTATTTTTAAACTGCTTTGTGAAGGGTTGTAGCATGACAGTTCCTGGAATCTGAAACAGCCATACTGAAAAAGAAAACAAGAATTCAGGCATCACCACCTCCATTCAACACAGAACTATTTCCACTTTGGTTTAAAACCACAATAACTTTCCTTTGTCTCGTGAGGACACAGAGTGCACGGATGAATCAATACTTAACTGAAAAACAGCAAAGCTTTTCAGACAGTTAACCAGTCAGTTGCTGGGGAGTTGTCATAACCAGAAGATTAATGCAAAAGAGGTAGAATATAAAACACCACCTCTAATTTCCTTTCTCCCCTAAGATGATGAGGCAGTATCAATATTGAGGGAGTTCTGACGCTTCATTCCCTACAAGGATGGACAAGACTAGAACAGGGGCTTAGAGTAGTTGTGGATTCCCTACTTTTGCAGACATTCGAAACTCAACTGGACTGCTTAGTTCTGATCAGTCTGATCCAAAGCTGAAGTTACCCATCCTTTGAGCTGCAAATGGGACCATATGACCTCCTGATGTCCCTTCCAACCTAAATTTTTCTGTTAGTTCTTTTAACATCTAATGGACAGAGGAATAAATGAACTGGATCACAGAATTATAGAATCATAGAACGGTTTAGGTTGGAAGGGACCTTAAAGATCATCTAGTTCCAGCCTCCCTGCCAAGGGCAGGGACACCTCCCACTAGAACAGATTGCTCAATCCCTATCCAGCCTGGCCTTGAACACCTCCAGGGATGGGGCATCCACGACTTCCCTGGGCAACCTGTTCCAGTGCCTCACCACCCTCACTGAAAGAATTTCTTTCTAGTATCTAATCTAAATCTCCCCTCTTCCAATTTAAAACCATTACCCCTTGTCCTGTCACTGCACTTCCTGACAGAGTCCCTCTCCGGCTCTCCTATAGGCTCCCTTCAGATATTGAAAGGCCGCTATAAGGTCTCCCCGGAGCCCACTCCCTGGATCACACATTGAAGGTCTTCAGCAACACTCAACACCTTTCCATTGATCACCCGAAGGCTCTGACAGCCTTCAAATGTCTTTTTCTGCTCTCTAGTGATCATCCTTATCTTTCCAAGGACTTTTCTGATGAGGGCAACACTTACCTGACCTGCTCACAAATCAACTCCTTTACTACTGAAATCTGACTGAAATCAGGAATGCTTTCCTTTGATGAAACTGTCCGAAAGCTGCAGCAATTCAAGAGCTGATTCATAAGCAGATCATAAATCCCCGTATCAAGAATAGCAATGTGTGCATAGGACAAGAGAAGTATATACAGAATAAGTACAGACACTGCATTAGTTATATAAAGTAATCCAGTTTTGCAAGGCTGCCAGATATTATTCACTCACACAGTCCTGGTTTGTCCATCCCATAAGAACTAAACACAGAACTAAGTGTCAAAATTATTGACACTGTATTTGAAATAATGCTTTTGTCTGCACTAATGAAACAAGAAGGGGATTTCTTCCAGGATTCCCCCACTGGAGCTAGAAGAGGAAGCTGGGTGAAAGTTACCACTGGATGAACTGCTGACACCCAAACCAAGACAACGAGTTCTGTCACTCAGAACACAAAATATCAACTGCGTGTTCCAGCCTGACCTCTCTTTTCTGTCCAAATTAGAAACTCCTTCCTGTCAGTCTATTACCTCCTATTTGAATCAAGAACCAGGAGCCACTGTAGTTACTACATTAAAAGCTTCTCAAGGTTGTGGGAGAAAAATTACTAGAAAGGATTTGGCCTCCACACCAGCTTAGTTAGAAAAGGGATGTGTTGGAGAAGATTAAGTTGCGTTTCCATAGGCATGGCTGAGCAGGTGGCAAACATTCACCACAGGTGCTTCTTCTATAGAGGATCCCACTCCCTGGTAAAACAGGCAACTCCCAGAGACACCAGGGCTTGAAGATATCCAGGACTCTTCATGTCGGATGAGCCCTATGTAAGTTTATGAAACCCCTTGGGATCATCATGATTAACTATCTTCCTTAAGCTGTTCCTCACCAGGCTTTAGTGCTTTTAAACCACTGACCCCTTGAATTAAAGAGGTAGATTTCTCTTTTCACAGCTGTGACTCAACACAGGGAGGAATTCAAAGACATCTGAAAACAAAGCCAGGCAGAATTTAAAACAAAATCCTTCAATGACAGATTTAGAGAGTGATGGCTGCAGCTGGAGCTTACAAATATAACAACTAACTAAATGAGCATGCATAATACAAAAGCCTTAGATATACAGACCATGTGAAGGGCAATTTCTTCACAAGGAACCAGTAAAACAGAACTACTAGAAATTAATCATCACAAAAACTAGATACTGGTTGTTCAAAAGGAACCTTGGTCCATGGGTCCTTCAGCAAACTAAACAGTAACCACCTCTGAAATGAGGATAGGTGATAACTTGTTAGAGAAATTAATCCTTATTTTTTTTTCTTTTTTTTTTTTTTAATGTATAATGCAAAACTGAAATCCCTGTGCCTGGAGAGGAACAAAACACAAATAAGATATAGTTTTTAAAACTTACATAATACCTTTCATATATTTAATTTAAAATATACAGTGACTAGAACACACAGTATTGAGTCTGCAGAGGAAAAGTATTCCTACTATTTCACAACTGGGGAAGATGATTCTAAATGTAATCAGTAGCCATCCTGGGAAGACTTGAAGTGACTAAGGAGCGGAATCAGTTTATATTAATTAGCAGTTATTAATGCTACTATCTTAAACAGGATATGCTCCTTTCTACCCAGTCAAATGGGCTGAAATAACTTATCAGTTTTAAATAAACACGCACAAGTGTAAAGATGAGCTAAAATGCAACAAATACCTTGAAGATACTCAAGCATGGAACACAGTTACAGAGGAATAAACCTATTGACCGTCTTAACACAGTACTGCAAAACCAAAACAACAATGACTACTGGAAACTCCGCTTCCCTTGTCTGCTCAGCTGGGCTATGTGACTTGCATTAATAGCACAGGGAATAATGTACTTGCACTCAGACCCAGGACTGACTGATGTCAAATGAAGTTCAAGCATTCATATTAATGGGGATCAGCATTTGTCTGAGGGAATGGAAGTCTCTTAGACCTTAGGGTCATGAATTGACAACCTATCGACCATTTTCTCTGTTATGCTGACCATCCTCCATCCTCGATGAGATCAGCTGTCTAGACCCTTGGTCCCACTACAGCTGCTTTGTGCTCCTCCTGAGGCACAGAAAGTTCATTGCTCATTCTTTCTGTGCAATGTGCAATGCAGGGTGAGGTCTCACAAATCCTTCTCTAGGACACACAGAATAGTCACATTTCTCTGGAACCCAGAAAAAAATATAAACATCATACATGTAAACTGTGAATTTTATTATTCTGGAGATCTGTGAACGGCGAGGACATATGGTGACAGAAGTGCCATTAATGAAAATTAAAAAAAAAAAAACCACCACCAAAAGCCTACTGAAAGCAGCATCTAAAAAGAACAAAGATGACTAGCAATTTATACCAAGAAAATTATAGCTAAACTGCACTCAAGTCACACCATTAACAAACTGGGAGGAGGCAAAAAGTAGGTTTTCTTTCAGATGGACTTTCTGGAAAAATAACTTCACACAGCATTTTTTCTTGACAGGTTCCGGCGTATCTATAAGCTCGTGGGTTGTAATCACTCTAATGATCAGCAAGCAGTTATTTCAGATGCCTGATACAAGTCTGTGGGTGATATCATCTGCCAAAACATTAAAATATGCAAAGGAAAACACTGCAGCAGAACTCTGTTCTTCTTCATATTAAGTCAAGCAATTTGGGGAGTAAGGACACATATAATTTTCACAACCATCATTAATACTCATCATATTAAGAGCAACAACAATAACCCTGATACATAACTTTTTTTAAAACTTTTTTTTGCAGCAATTGTGCCAGATGCAAATTTAAATTTTATGGATGATGAGAAAGTTCTCCGTTTCCAGTGTCATTTACAAGTTATAACCCAGCTCTGGCAGTCAGGACATGCAGAGTCAATTCAAAAAGCCCACTCAAACCTGGGGTTTTCTATTCCTTCAGAGGTACCTCAGCCACATTCTTGTTTTTCAGAAATGCTTGTATAAACATTAAAAAACACAAAACAATAAAAAGATAAGAATCCAGCATGCAAGGCCAATCCTAACAAAGGAAGAGACAAACGAAAGAAACACAAGATTAAAATAAATGCCTTATGTGCATAATAAATTCCAATATTATGAGTCACTGAATTGTCTCATGAACTATGAATTGACCGTGCCCCTTTTAATTGTTCTATACAACGATCTCCTTTCTGAAAAAGAGGAACATCTTTAACAGACATAGTTGTTTATCAACAGTATATGTGTACTGTAGTGCAAGTTCTATTACTTAAATCTGGCTACAGTTTTAGAAAGCAGCACATAGGACATAGGAGATGTGCAGCTAGGTCAGCAAACGCCTTCTGTATGTATTTTGAGAAATACTGCAACAAATCACCAAAAAGACAATGCAAATTTATTCCTCAGAGTAATACGAGATGAAATGAAAAAGCTAAAAAAGCAAGACTGCAAACCTCTGTAACTGAGAAAGTAATCACACTTGAGCTTCTTTCAACATTAAAGTTGTCTCTCAATTTGCTTTCCTTAGCAATACGTATCACAAAACACATTATTGATTTTCTACATTTAAGCAGTTCTGGGTTTTCTCCACCTTCAACATTCATTTCCTGTTCCAGAAAAATCCTCTGACACAACAACTCCTTACTTATATAAGAGTATAAAAATGTTTGTAATGGCAAGACTGAGGGCTCATCCAGGCTAATAGTCTATTTTCAACAGTATGTATAAGGAAGAATAAGAATAGAACATTTATATATGATATTTCCCCACCCCTACTGCTCTCTCTTCTCTCCATCTATTTTCAGCTCAGGAGATTTCCTGAGCCTATTGTGGCCTGTCTATTTTGTAACCCCCAAGTAGATATCACTTTCAAGTACTTGTCCAGCCTCCCTTTGAGCCCTTGTAAAATTCTTGCATCTGCAACACCATCTGGCAAACAATTTTGTACATCTACTACCCAACGTGTGAAGAACCACTTTCAAAAACAAAAATGCAATGTGACAACCTATTCATTTCCCCTCATATACCACCATCTCCATAATAAGCCAGAAAATAGATCCCACTGGGCAATAAAAACAGGAAGATTCTGACTGAGTTGTGATAATCTTTGAACTAGTTTAACATTAGAGGCATTATGCATGCTAACTCATTACTTTCCTTTGTATAACAGGCTCACAGAGTGGCTCGGAAATTAAGAGAAAATTGGTCAGAGAAAATTAAGAAGGTGGTAGTAGTGGCCAGCTCCAATGAATATTTCCTGCTGAATAAAAATATCTTGCTATGGTCACCGCACAAGATGAGATGTAACATTTCACAACTAAATCTTTGGTCAGAATCCAGGACCAGGTTTGAATATTCAACGAAAACCCTTTTGCCAAGGTTGGTAAATCCATAGGGTGGGGCAAAAATCACAACTTAGATCAGTGGAAGAGAAACCCTTCAGGTTTCATAGCCAACAGTGGCTCAACACCAGTAGCAGAAGGGGTCCCACTCATCGTTCTTGTTGAATACCTTCACGTGGTACGATGGAAAAAGCATCCCAGCACCCAGGATTTGGGTAGCTCTGTCACCTCTCTCTCTGATGTGAGGCCCTTTGGTTTCTCTCACTGTGCATCAGAATTCAATTTTATTTTACTGAAGTGGCCAGGTTTTTCCACATCCAGAAATTTCACTCTCATTGTAAATGAAATAAAAGGGAGGAAAAAAGGGAGTCTACTTCTGCAAAAGTTGATAATACATCTTTAATTTTTTCTGTTCTCAAAATTGTTAAGATAAATACTTTAAGGAACGTATTTTAAGTTTTATGCTATATAGTGATTATGTGGAAAATAGTTATAAATTCTATTAGTCTTCATCTTTCAAGGTGTGAGTACTGAAAGAAGCAACATCTTGCAATTTAGAACAGTGAAATTGTGAAGATTTACATCTTCCATTAAAACATTTGGTCTTACCCACTCTTGGTGGCAGAATGGCAGACTGGATGAGCTGTTTGCTCATCTGGACTCCTGGACTTTATGTTGAGACATTATGAACATCTTACTTCTACTGGAGAATTTTTACTCACATGAAGTCAGTAGGTCAGAACTTGAACTTTACAGCTCATGAAAGAGATTTCTCATCTGAGTTTGTTATATCTTTGTTATATCTTAATGGATCAGTAGACAGATATAAATACAAAAAAAAAAAAAAAAGCACTTTTTATACTCCATACTTATTCTTCATACATACATAGTCATTAATTTAAAGGCCTGCCAGATATTGCTTCTTTAGCAATATCCCTTATAGTGAATCATGAATGGTATAAATATCCAAATGTGTTACATCTCAGAAAGGCTACAGAGCCCTACAGAAAAAGTTTCCTTTCCTTTTACAACAACAACAACAAATTTCTCACCTTACTATTATAAACTGTAATTATTCCAAAGGATAAAATTAGTTATATTTAATTATTTAGAATAAAAAGTTATTTAATTATTTTGATTATACCTATCAAAATTCAAGTTCCACGAAAAGTTAGTATCTGCAGTGGATCACAACAATGTAACAACATTTCTGTCATTGCCTAATGAGTCTCAGAGCTGTTTCAAAAAATACATGTACTCTAAAGTCCCATGACTTTTTTTTTATCAAAAAGTAACATTGAAAGGATGATGGAAAACATTGCACTTTCTGAAATAAAATCCTCATTAAGTTTTAAATCAGAAAAGTTACACCTCCTTTTTCAATTACAGCTACATTTAATATTTTCCAAAGGTAGCTAGAATTTGGCGCTGAACCTGCTATTGCAAAGTGCCAGAAATACCTAATTATAGCAGGGAAAATGTTGTGTGTACACATACGTATGTGTTTGTCTACAGTCTGCATGAGCAATTGAAAGATATCCAACATATACACACAGTGAACCACATAATTAAAATTACCCTTATGCAGAATAAATTTGTCTTTAAAGCACAAAATAATGGAAGGACAGCAGAGACTTTTTAGTACTAAAACATAATGTTTCATTTAATGAGTAATCCCTGGAGCACATGGCTGTTTACCTCACTCTGGGCAAGTTTAAGTGCATGGACAGACAATTACAGTACTTCAGCTGATGTGCAATAACTTGTTAAACAGCTGTAATACAACAGCACTCTTTCAGGGGCTTATAAACTGCTTTTCTATATTTTCCTACATGCCAGTATGACTTTTGACTCCCAAATATTAAATGGCTAAAAAATATCAGCATGTTCAAAGCTAGAATGTCTGAATCTAGATCCATAAAGCACTAGAGACTGGTAAAAACTGGAACCTATGTCTGAAGTCTTTCCAAGTTTGGCAGGTGCTGTGTCTGAATACGTTCCGCTTTCAGAAAAATAATAATGATTTTTTTAAAAAGACAGACAAGGTTTTTAATAGAAAAAACACAATACAGCTAGCATGCATTGTTTCTTAGGTGAATAATGGCTGGATAGCAGACTTGGTTGAATATGATTCAAAAACAAATTTTAAAAAATGTAGATATAGGTTGTAGATTAATAGTAAGTGCTGGCAAATGGCTTGAGAGAGTCTCCAAGTTTTGATTTGGGAGAATGGCAAAAGGAAAAAGGATATTGCTAAAGGTTCACTTCCCACCACTTTTACACCACTGTCTCTTGTCAATGTGTGGGGCGCAAAGTTCTGAGACTGATATTTGACAAAAGCAAACCTAAATTATAAAGAAAAGAAAATCTAATAGATGATTCAGGAGTTACAATTAACATGGAACCTCTCAATATAACATTAACTTTCTTTCAGCTATGTTTTAATGTTTCATCATGTTTGCTGGACACAGATTTCAATGCTTTGGTCAGTCCTGCAGAAGGTATTGAGCACTTTCCTTGGTGTGGTGACTTTTCAATGAAATCTGTGAAAGCTGAAGGCAGTACTTCAAACTATTCATTAATTTTCTAGGCTTTTAGACTTTAGATAAAAGTCTCATTTTTCTATTATTTCATATTAGTAGGTAAGGAAAGTTAAATACAATCAGAACATACAGTGTACTGCTTTGTAATATGTGAACTCTAGAATCTCAGAAATTACCAATTTTCTGTATTTATTTCAATGTATTTGATCCAAACTTTTTTTGCCAATGTAAAAGCAGTTTTAAAGTTATTTGTGATGTTGTTATATCCATAATAGTCTAAGGTTATAAATGACGCAAAATTCACAAAAAAGTAACTTGTGTGTACTCAGACACAGGTATACATATATGTGTGTCTTCTTAAATAAGGAGTTATTGTGATTCACAGCACCTGAGTATGAGCTACCAGCTTATTGTGATCTTATTTCTTAAATAGTAAAAATAGAATGCATTTTAGATGGTTGTTTTTTGTTTTTTTTTTAATGGAGCATAAAGTAACAATCAATGGTCCTCTATATTTTCGTTGGCATAGTTCTGCATTTCACACAAGAGACCTTTGATATTAAAGTATGGCTGAAATATCAAAATTCCTTATTCCTTATCTCTTTTAATGATAACTGCAGCTGCACTCAAAAGCTGCTGCCCTTTGTATCACTTACATTCCCAGAGGAATATAAATTTTTGAGAGGCAAGGGTCTTAAAAAAGGTACTATTCTCAGGGAACTGGAGAAACACAGTTTTATTCTTTTGATGCTGCAAAATAGTATTATTGGGCTAGCATGTTGACATATATGTTCTTTCTTTCTTTTTTTTTTTCCTGAGGCTTATCTACTCTCACATTATTCGTCTGAAAATAGGCCAAAAAAAAAAAAAAACAGGAAGAGAGATCCAACAAATTCAGAACTCAAATACTGTCATTTGGGCCACTGAACATCTTCAGTGGAAGCAATTTAGTCTAAGGCATGAGAATATTGAACAAGAAACATTATGAAGCGACGTTACTGAAAGCTGGTTTCTATCTGAGATCAAAGCAGATCAAAGCAAATATGAAATTGTCTAGTAGGTGAGGTAATAATGCACTTAGTGATCTTGAAATGAATTGTATAATTATTCATATTTCTATATTTCATTTTAAAAGGTGCACATTTAAATCCCATAAGTAATCCAAAAACGATAATCACAAAACAATAACATAAATTTAAAATCAAGATCTGTTCCATCCTTGAATCAAAGTCTTTCTTTCATCATGGTAATGCCATATTGTTTTTAAAAACTAGTGACTATATTTTTTTAATTTAATGTATAAGTCTCTGGTTATCACTGCAATTTTACTCATACTTAAGTCATCTAATGTACACTGCTATAGCTGTTTGATGTATATTTCCAAAACCAGAAAAAAAACTAAGACTGAGAGACATGTCACCACCTCTTGCAGAAATGTCACTCATGCTATGAATAAAGCATAAGCTTAGAAAAACATCATCACCCAACAAACAAATAGCATGTGCTGAACCAAATACATGTGTCTGGAATTGTGCTCCTGAGCTAATTGGAGGCAGGCTCTGGTCCTGTACCGCAGGACGCCGCAGTTGAGAAATCCCTCAAACCGGTCATGCAGAGTTCAGCGCGCCCTGCAACGGCAATTGCTTAACTCTGGGGTGAGAAATCTCAGAAATCAGACTGGGAAACAATGCTGCTGTTTGTCATGGACAACCTCGGTGGTGAGAGGACAGGGACCTGAGCAAAGCTGGCCATAAAGCAGCAATGCGCCACTGCCAAGGGCGAGCCCCAGTAGAGGGGATAGCTGGGGCTACAAGTGGTAGAGAGATGAGGCAGGGCGAAGGGTAGATAAGAGCAAGAAATGATGAGTCTCCTGAGAAAACTCTTCCCACAAGCACCCCCCACATCTTCCTGCAAGACCTGCCCCAAACCACCACTGCATTTGTATTCAGCTGTGTCACGCTGGAATGGGGCAAGCCTAAGACCAGGATATGGCGACCATCAGTGTGGGAGGGATTATCACCTCTCATTAGTCTTCCCCTCAAAAAATGTAGGAAAATCTATATGAAACAGAAATTATTTGCTATTCAAATAGCAGAAGTTGAATGGGAATGTGCATACCTACCACTGGAAGATTGTCTTATTCAAGGAGACTATCAAACTCAGTCACAGGACACCCAAAACCTCTCTGCTCATGTTAAGCACCTAATTCTGATGTTTAATTAGGATAGCTGCTGCTGCAAGATAGTTAGCTACGATGCCCTGGTATATCCGAAGACAGACAGAGAAACAAAAAAACCAAAACCAACTGAAGGAGCTTGGTCATTCTGAAAAACCTGTTCTAATTTTTAAAATTCTGTAGGTGCAAGTGATGAACTGAAGGATACATTCGCTGGGATCTGGCCCTGTCTGATATCCAAGTTGGAGGACAGAAAATTTCGAAACTCTCCGTGTCAGACTAACCCTGACCCTGAGTGTATCTTCTAGTTCAGCCTTGTCCAACATGTGGTTTCAGGCAGGATGTTGCCTGTAAAACCCTCACGCATTAATTCCACTAATTGGAGCATTCAAAATAAAAGCAGAGCTTTCAGATGGGGACCAAAAGGCGATGTTGCCTTTCCGACTGTAACATGTTATCAGCCACAGCCAAGGCTGGGAACTCATGTGTTAGTGAGGCATTGAGCTAACGTGCCCTCACAAAAAACATTTGACCCAGTCAGACAAACTGTGGACCTTGATTTCTCCGTCTGACAGCCCTGTTCAGCCCTGCTGGGTTGGACATTTCCCAGTAGGAAAGCTGCAGAGCATCTCTGTGAAGAGCACCTGCAAAAGGAGCCGGGGGGGTTGGGGGGTAGGAAGGAATTCTTCAGACTTGGTAAAATAAGTTTAATAGAGTTAGAAGTGGAAAAAGGCTGAGCTGATTACCCTGTGTGAACTGACTACAGGAACAATACCCAAACAAAACACAATCTAACACAACTGTCACAACAAAGACAGTTCTGAAAGACATCTGACAAGGCAACATCTCTTTTTAAAAATCCTCAGGATATTAACTGCATATTTGTGTCTTGTATTAAGAAGACTAACGTCATGACAACAGCTCAATTTAGCACAAACAATAGGCCAATAAATACAATACTAGTACTTTAAAATAATTAAATAACCATTTGTTCTTGCATTTATGTTGCTTCCAAATACTGGCAGAATTCCTTCAAATAAACAAACAGCTCTTTTTTTTAACTTTTAAAGATTACATGTTGGCAGAAATTTAGGCAAATCTGGACATTTGTTCCATTCATCTGAGATGAAAAAAAACAAAGACACATCTATCACGTTGCATTTTCACTCTTAGAAAGCCAAAACAAGGGCCCTCCAGGGAGCAAGAAGTTTAATTATAAACTATCACCGCAGAACAAGATAGATTCTGGGACATATCTCTGGGAACACATTCAATACACTAAGCCAATGTAATCTGAAATGTAATTTTTAATTTTATTTTTATTTTTAATGCAGGAACATGATTCTTTTTTGGTGTAAAAAGAAAAAGGCCAGCAAAATAGTGATCAATTGCAGAGGCACAAAGTTTGTTGCAAAATAATGTTCATAATATAGTTAGTGATTCTTCAGAAGCGCTAACAAGAATAGAGAAACACAAGCAGTGTCATTGATTAGCAGTCCATTTGTTTTCTAAACTCTGCACTAAATTTGTACTGTGCAATACTAAGAAAATCTGAAGTATAAAATACAAATCACAGTGCAAAACCCCATCACCTTCTCTGCACTGCAGTTTTCAGTTTCAGTTCCTATAAAGCTTTTTATAATTGTTATATCAATTGTCACAGCAGAAACATCTGAGTGAAAAACAGAATTACCCACGTATTTTTTCCTTTTCACCCCCCATACCAAGAAAAAATAGAAAATTTATTCCAGAATCTTCAGTTTGAAATATTTCTCAACCACACATGATACATCAAACAGTAGGTTCATTTCTACTGCAGAAAATTCCCATAATATGTAAATGTACTTGTTAATAAATAAAATATAAATTAAAGAAAAAAAAGTTGAAAGGAGCTGTAACCCTCCTACAACTCAGTGAGGTTATTTAATAAGGCTGCATTTTAGGTTTCCATTGTGTAACAGAGAAGAAAATGAGTTATGTCAATAACGCTGTCAACAAGGTCAAGCCCCATAGGAATCCCTATGAATTCCTTCTAAAATCCTGTGTAGAACTGTAAACTATGTCATGATCTTACCCACCACATCGGTGAAGCATGGAGCTTACTTTAAACAACTGCATACTGACAGCCTAATTCTGTTTCCACAAAGATGAACTCGATCTCCAGAAAGGCAAATAGCTGTCTCATAACATGAGAGGTGTTCACCAGGTAATTGATTCCCCTGAGCAAGTGAGTTGCAGAAGTAAATATCAAAACTTTGTACTGAATCTAATTTAGAGAAATAAATACTGAAGATTCCATGTTATAGCAATCTATACATGACATCAAAGATGAATGCTAATTTACCTTTTCTAAGAAGATACATTTCTACTTAGATCAAAATATAAAATTGGTAAGAATACTATTACCCATGGTAATACTATTGCTCATGTTCAATATTTTTGAAGGCTTTCATGTCTCTTGAGATCATACAATTTCTAAACATAATAATGTGAAAATGCATTTCTTTTTTGCCTAAATCATGATGATCAACACTGTAGAAAAGCTTACAGTTGCAAATAGTGATTATGTGATTATTCATTCTCATCTTCCTTCTTCATTCTTTTCCCAGCAGTTAACTTCCTAGTATTTACTAAATGTCTTCACATTTTGAGTGAAAGAAGCAGAGATTTATAATAAAGGTTTATAACAAAGTCTCCACTATGAAGTTGTATCAGAATATTGCAGAGAGTAATTAGTAAGGGATACATTAGCACTTGTCCATTAACTTCACTGAAGTTGCGCTAATTAGGTAGAAAAGGATCGTGACCATCATGATAGCATTGGTGATACTTGTGTTCACTAGTACACAAATATTAAATTTATCGCCTTAGTTCCAGTTTTGAATTCTTTTGACAGAACAGTTAGCACATTCATTCAGATAATTTGAATGAAAGTAGGGCTTGTCTTTAATAAATTTAGCGTAAAAATATTTGATAGTCTCTCTAAGGTTCAGACTCACCTCCTTTCAATTTAGGTACCTGAAAAATAGAAGCTAGCAGCCTGGTCCCTGGAAGCTACAAGCAGAACCAACAGAGAAAAACAGAAACCACCAGAAAGTGAAACTACCAACCTGAGCTACTTAGCACCTTCTGCTGACTCTAGTTAAATATCAAATCCTAAACAGGAGGAAAAAATGTAGGCCTATGCTTGTTTATCTTGTTTATCTATTTGACTATACCCAGACCAAATAAATGTTTCCAAAACCAACAAAAACCACAACTAGAACAATTACTTTTGGTTCTCCAGTTCCAGATCTGCATATAGTTACTCCCTACATAATGCCCTTCACCGAGTAGCATTTGCTGAACCATCATAAAACCCTGACATGTCTGAGCATGGTCCTCTCCTGTAGGAGGTAAAGGAATGAATCCCTCCGATGGTTGTGTAACATGCTCTTATCCTCCTGCTACTAAAAAGGAAAAGTATATTAGTGATATTAGGTGTACATGTCCTTTTTGTGGTAGTATTCTGACTTGAGAGGAAATGAGAGAAAATGCCATGCTACGCAAAAGGGATTCCGTGATAAATGAAACGAGAAGACTACAAGGACAAGACCTGAAAAGTTACAAATGTCAGTTCTACAGCTGGAATGTGATGGCAAACAACATGATCTTGCCTCTCGCAGTAAGTCTGTGAAGCAGTGGGAAAATCAAGGCAATGTTTTACTAAACTCATTTGAAAATAACAAGACAACATTTCCACTTCCTTGGTGTCTTTCTCATTCAGTGTCCAGCCTCTGCAGGCATGACCCAGAGGTCCTGAGGAACACATGTTTTCTGATTATATGGTTAAAAAATGCAGCCCAGTGCATGTACATTAGGGAATGGGAAGGAATGAAAGTGCAGACAGTTATCCTTTGGGATGCTGATAATGAAAGCACTTATAAATTATTTCTCATTGTTTCCAATGAAGGGGAGCATGGCTACAAATCACTGAAAACTGACATATCTATAAGTCTGTTAGTGCTTTGTTATTATTAATCAAAATGAAAACAGCAATTTTTTTCTATTATTTATGCAGATATACCCTCTGTATTCAAGGAGCTTGAGAGGCCTGATTAATCCTGTGTACTATCAAGAATTATATCCCTGCCTCCTCTTGTCTTCCAAAGCAGTGAAGTTCAGAAGTGAAGAGCCAGTCTAGATGATAGAATAGCCAGGTTCCAGAAAACTTCTGAAAATGTGACAGAAGATTGCTGTCCTGGAAATAAAGGAAATGGGATGGGGAACTTGTCCCAGTCCTAGACTAGAAAATAAAGGTAAAAAAAGAAAAATCTTTTTTTCTCTCTCAAAGCATTTTTTATTTACAAAATTTGTAATTATTTTCTTTATATATAGAGAGAGACATATAAATTTGCAAATGTTACTGAAGTAAACTGATTCAAGGAACTGAAAACCTATCACTACTGTTTCTTAAGATCCGACATTTGTCAAATCGTCCTTGACCAGCTTCTGATACTACTTCTGTCACCGAGATTTGCGTAAAGAGCAGAACAGCTTTCTCCTGGAAGGTCCCAGGATGTTTCACTTAATCTTCCACCTCCCACTCTGGGTCTCACTCACATATTTCAGTTGCTCTCCCTGTGTGGCCATACTGGGAGCACTCACAAGCTAAACCCACAGGAAAGAAAGAGAGAAGAACAGGAACTGTGCAAAAGCCTGCCTGGACAGATTGAATAATGCTCCCAATTTGTTAAGCACTAGAAGATGACTGAACCTCCCCAGTGTTATTGTTTTATCATTCTTTTGAAATCATAACTTAATGCTTTTATTCTCCATGAACTAGGGCACTAAACACAGTAATTTAACGGTGGAGTATTAGAAAAACATTAACATCAACATATAATAATAATGTAAATGTACTGACATATGCTTATGATTATTGTTACAAATGCCTTCTGGGAAGGCCATATCGAATCTTTAAAATTTATCTTTAACCGTGGCCCAAAATTCAGGGTTCTGTTAAATACATTCAGCCTGAATCTTTCCGAGTCTCCATGTGAGGAAAGTATAGGCTTTCAAAACAGACCAAGTCTGGCCATAACACAACAGGATCAGAGACATACTTCTGCCGCAAGGGAAAGCACTTCAAACACCAGGGTGCCAGTCTGTCAGCACTTATCACTCAGTGGGTTATACTATCTCTCCAGCAGATTCCCCTTCCAAACTTATACTTCATCACACTCCTGACCTTGCTGCGTACGGCCCCTTCAGCAGAGTTCAAGTCTGCATCACGTAAGACATGGAGAGTTTGTTCACTGCTTCTCATTATCATCTCATAGCTTTGTTCATTGTAAACCAAAATTATTTACTCTGCAGTTTTGGGGGTGATCATGGAGGAGGAAGGGACAAAGAAAAGTCAAACCAAGAAAATGTTACGCTACAAAGAAAATGAGCAAATATCCTCCTGCTCATGAGCAAATGATTGCTTCTGCGCCTGTTTGGCGTGCAACTTTCCATCCAAAAATGGGATGGAAACTGAGACGGCCAGGCCATATTGCGCTCCAGCTAATAAAGTGTTTCAGATCAAGAAAAACAGGCAAAGCTGCATCACTCTGGCCTGCGTCATATGGACTCTTTTTTTTTTTTTCCTTTGAAACATTCCATTTGCTGTTCAAGCTAAGACAAGAAAAGAAACATCTTTAACCTTAAAGGTCTGACATAAGCCTACAATATTAAATAGACAGGGCTAAAATGAGGCAGGTTTTACAGTTCTTAAGTAGTTACCCTTTGTTCCTTCCTTAACAGTACAGTTATAGTCAGGAAAAACATCACAAGCTGCAAGCAAACAGGCAAGAGCAGATTCAACTGCCTCTATTTGCATTGAAATCTATGCAGGTCAGGGCCACATGGTACTAAATACTCTACAAATAAAGAGCAAGTGTCAATACCTTCGCTGATGAGCTTACATCTAAGAAGACAAAACAAATAAAAGATGGGTGGAGGAGAAGCCTGTGTAATTATGGGAATATGGTAGAGTAACCCCCAGTGCAGCTCTGACTTGAGCTTCCAGACCCCAAGTCTAAGTCTGTATCAATAAATAAAATGTGCCAGACACTATTTGCAGATCCTGAGACAGAACAGCCTGGCACAGATTCTGTCCGTACAGCTAAACCCTCATTCCCTTCAAAACCGAGTGGTCTCATCCATATTGCTTCCTGGGAACATCCCCCCTCATCCCCCCAGCTTATGACAAGGCAGTTTGTAAATGTGCTATTTGACAAAAGCAAAAACCAGTCCAGTGAGCACGCTAACAAACATCACGGGTTATTGCAGACCAATACTGTCTTTTGGCCTTGTTTAACTTGCAAATACAGATGTGACCCATCTGTCTCCCCTGAGGTTGGCTTGAGAGTCCCTGCACCCATGAGGGAAACGTGCCACTAACGCCATCAGCCGAGCAAGACAGGCAGTCAGTGACAGAGCCAGAGAAGCATCCCAGCAAATTTTGGCACTTAAAACGTACTGCCTTCCATTGTGTAATTTCTGTGGCAAATACAACATGTGGCTAGACCATGTAAAATATTCCAACAGCATGAATACAGATGCCCAAGTTGGGCTAACATGACTATCACGTAGAAAGTGAAAAGGGAAGGTGATTCTAAGACCTGTGAGGGTGTGGGCAAATAAATTACAGGTGAAATTTTTGAAAATTAACTCTAGTGTTAAAGAAGGCATGCTAGCCTAAAACATAGGCTGGTTTATGTGATCACAGCTTTTTTTCAGAAAAGCTTTGACAAACTTGGAAAAAAACAGCAAACAGCTGATAACCACTGCAGTGCACACAAGTGTCCTCCTACAAGATCCTGCTCAGGGACGTGGTTTTAGAGCAGAAGTTCACTGGCTTCTCCACGGATGTTCTTAGTTCACCTTCCATGAGATACAGACCTCAAAAAAGAGAGAGGGACAATAAAAGTCATAAAAGTCATGCAGGTAGCACTGTGGCAGGGGGACCTCTGGTACTTGTCATAACCCTTGTGTCAATGTCACCACCTCTTCCTTTCTGCTGAAGGACCTGTTCATGGAGTCACTCTCAGCTGCAGTTGACATTGGGTGTTTTACTTCAAGCAACTAAAGTCCAGTCCTGCTGTATTTGCTGGAAATGGACCTTCAGGACTGAGGACAGAAGGCACACGATGAAATGAGCATGGAAATAGGAAATTAACTTTTAAGATTACAAAGGGTTACAGACAAAGAAGGCTATGTGACGAATCCCTTGCTCCCTTCCACCATATGCTCAGAAGAAGGGATTAATAACTGATCACACTTAAGAAACTAGAAAAATTATTGCTAGCATCCTCTCGTCATATTTAGAAGATTAGATGCCTAATTTTTTTTTAATCAAATCAATTCATGAGAAAGAAAAACTAAAACAAATAAATAATCAGCATGGATCTTGGAAGAAAGAGTTTCAGGAAATGTTTTATGGCAGAGAACAGCCCTTCTGCCATCCAGCTGTTTGTTTTGTTTTAACAATTCATGAGAGTTGAGCTTCTGCAGCTTCTTTTCTTTTTCCTATTCCAAAAGCCTTGGGGATGTTTCTCTTCTAATTCTGAGCCCACTCTTGAGCTGGGAATTCTTTTCCCAACGTGTGAGTGTGAATGATATAAATGAAGATTGCACAACTGCTTACCTCTTCTCTTGCTGCTCAAGTTATTTGCCTAACTCTTCCTGAGAGCAACGACAGAAACCTTTTTCTTTTCACGGGTTTATTTGGATCTATGGAAACCAAAGACTCTTAGTCCCCCTACATGCATTTTTAAAGCCTTCTGCAGAACTGAAGGACTTTGTTTAGTATGTAGAAACTCTGAAATCAAGAGCCACCAGTTTGCTCGATATAGGAAGAATCGTGAGTCTGACTTGCACAGTTCCCTGCAATTACTTTTCCAGGCGTGCTGGACCTCCAAAAAACTAACAAAAATAAATTGTATGATGCCACAGAGAAGTCTCCTTATTCATGCCTGGGCAGAAGGACTGCAGGAAAATGGCCACTATGGCTCCAGCTAAGCCATAAAAGACTAACCAGGTGCTACAGAAAGCAGACAAATAAGGTGGCTTGTCTTCCTCTAGGTGTATATTGTGCCTATAGACACAATTTTGGATTTAATAGGCCAAATCCAATTCTTTGAAAGGGAAATGCCTTGTTCTCTTCAGTCACATTCACTTTGATTTACTTATTAATGTAATTTGTGATGTGACATAAAAGCACCCAGCAAGCTGTTATACTCCCGTCAACAGCCACCCATATGCTCAACAGCCGTGGCAATGATGATCCTAAATCAAATCCTATGTAATTTTCCTATACTAAAAACATGACAATACACCACACTACCTTTCTGCAGCCCTGCCAGTGAACAACAGGGTAGATCAGCTCCAGCAGCCATCATCATGGAAGCCCATCCTGGTCCATGAGCATAGAAGCCCATTCCGGTTCAGCAGCAGAGACTAGAGATGCTACCTCTGCTCCAAGTTTGCAACAGGATGTTTTTCCAAAAATGAAGGGGAGGAAAAAAAAATAAAAATAAATAAAAAAAAGAAACCTCGCACAGAGTTTATTTGACTGAAACTTCAGGCACCTGTGTTGACAATTAAGAGACTCACCCCAGTTCATTGCCTCAAAGCACTGCAACCTAAATGAACTAAATATTTCAGAGCAGGGGTTGCTACCAGAGACGCTGCTTTCCAAGCTCTTGCTTTAATTGATATCCCAATGTCTGCAAAAGTAGTGAAAATGAATTAAAGAAATACTGCAATTCCTTCATCTTAAATTTAGTCATCTAAAAACTAGGTGTCAGTTTATCTAATTTCCATTTACATTCACTAGAGAGAATCTGCACTTCAGGGGCTGATTACTCCCAGCCACTTCAGACTTCTTGTATGGGAAGCTGAGGTGTCTCCTTCTCTGCTGATTAGGTAGAGAAACTGTATGACCATCTTAGTTAAGATACTTAGAACTAGCCCCTTGGAGAACTCCTTCAGTGTTACCAAATGGACATGGAGCTCCAGCAGGATCTCTTATTGGTCAAATAGAAAAGTACTTGCACGAAAGGATCTTTAAAATGAAAGTGGATCAGAGACCTGAAAATGATAACTACAATAAATTTTTCTCAAAAAAACATCCGAGAATTGGTGCTACAGAACCAATGCTTTCCTGTCAAAAATTACAAAACAGTGGCCAAGGACTTCTCCATTTCCACCTTCCAAAACCCCCCTCAGCAATCCCATCAAATCAATTGCAAGGAAAAATTATCTACAGCTATGCAAGAGCAAATCACTACACTTCCATGACTCTAAGCTGAATGAGAACAGTAATACTTCATTTCTGAGGTACCTCTTCGTTATTTAACATACTTATTAACTTTTTTTCAGAGGAGTTTTAACTCATGCTCTTTGTACATCGTGTGTAGTCTAATGAGGCTCTCAGTGCAGATGAACTTTACAATAATGTCTGTAATAGAAGTGATAATATTAGTAATACCCATTTCTCTTGTGTATTGTCCTTGCACACCTCAAAAGCTGTCTGTATCACTCAAATAAGTTGTTTTCTTTAATGTGATCCTACCTGGTGCAAAATGAACAATCTGTGCTGTGTCAAGAGACAGGAAGCTGCTGTAAACCCCTGGGCTATCACAGCTATTGCTGCAGCTGAAATTTGGTCTGATTGCTTCACTTCACAATTTTTGGCTGTTTTTTACTATTAATCTTGGAAAACTTCCAAAATAAATCTGATAAAATCCTGAACATCACAAAAGATGCATTCTTCCCCATACTTGTAAATCATCTTTGGCACACTTCCCGATTTTAGTAATTATAGATTTCCCCCAAGCTCCCTGCACATTGCCCATAGATATAAGGCTTTGTATGATCTATCTTCTAATTCAGAAAACTACAGCAAGCTATCGCATGAAGCCCGCATTAGACAGTAGAGCAATTCAATACTAAAGCACTGTTTAGGTCTCTGTATGGTTTTCTTGATGGATGTTACGCTGCTGATCTATTTATATGTATTATTTATACTGGGATAGTGCCTAGAGGCCCCAGTCAGGGGCAGGTCCCCATAACGCTGCACGTACTATGAAGGAGGATACAAGAGCCTCTCCTCCTTGCAGCTTATAATCTAAGTATATAATGAATGACACCAGATGGATAAGACAGTGAGAGGGAGCAAAAAGTGAGATAGTTGTTCATAACAGTAACAGGCAGAGCACAACAGCTACTTAGCTATATATAGGCAATGTGGTGTCTCTCTGTATTGCATTTTACAACCTGCAGTGACCTACGGACAAGCACTCTTACACAGAGTCATCCTCTGTGTGTTTGAGGCACTGGGCACTTGGAAGCATCTTTCACTGCCCACATCAGACATCTAGGTGAGATTCAGAGGATGTAAACCAGAGGAAAGAGGTAGGTACTTACAGAGGCTGATTCAGAGCCCCTGAGTTAGGACATAAAGCAGATGATGTGAATTCACAGGTTTGGTGTCACTCATGGGAAGGATTAGGACTTGGAAGTTTCAAGGGAGGCCAGCAAGAAGCTGGTCTCAGTGCAATTCACATATCTCCATCTTTATTCCCTTACGCACCGATGGTGCAGAATACGTGTGTGTGTGTGTGTTTCTACAATAGGAACAGCCAAGAGTCCTTACAATGTCCAGGAACATAGTGCCTAGTTCAAGAGTTTAAGCCCAGGCTCTCTGGGGAACCAGCAATAGGTACATCTCCCATCTAACACGTTAAGTCTCACTCAGGTTGAAGATGGGCTCTTAAGCTCACAGCCTTGTGACTCACATGCACCTCTTCAATTAGGGAGTTCTTATTTCATGTCCTGATCTGAGTCAGGATTGTTCCACACCCAGATAAAACCCCCACTGTGTTTAGATCCTCTGTGTGAACCCTAAATATCCCTCGAAGTTCTTAGGACGGTCTGTCTCTGATTTCCCAAAGCAGTAGGTGCTGTGTCTGCAAGGTCATGAAAAAGCAATGAACATAAAATTCTGCAAAGATACTTTGCTCTTCTAAATTCAGCTTAAGTCTAGTCCAGTATCATATGTAGCCACAGGCTCTCTGACACCAGTTCCTTCTCCCTGAAGTGACTTATTGCTCACTCATCCCTGCCTCTTCATCAATCGATGAGCCAGAAGACAGAAGGCTGAATAGCAAAGAGACTCTTTCCTTCCCTCCCCTGCAGAGCTAGTCAAGTAAGCAAGTGACAAGCAGTTGTGAGGAAAATAAGAGTCCAGCTGTGTGAAGATGAGCTCTGAAGAGGCTGGAGGGGGGGGACAAGAGGGACAAAACCTAAAAGAAGAGCTTTTCTTTGAAGAGTGCAAACCAAAAGGAGTAAACTAGTCACAAAGAGATGTTGCTGTCCTGCAGGGTAACGAATGTAATAATACAAGGAAGGACTCTATCCCTGAGTCACACTTACAGCAGGATAAACTAATTAAGCTCAACTTTCTTTGAAATGTGAACTTGTGCAATTGCATGGGTTAGCTGGGACCTCAGATAGGTCACTCAGTCTTCCTCATGAGTCCATATTGCTCAACCGTTCCTCAGACCCCCAGCATCCAACAGCTGCTTCGCACATCAACCTCCAGCAGCTCTAATAGAAGTTCCCAGAATTTTTGTAGCTCTCCTATGAATAACTTTCATTTTCCACATCATCTTTTTTCTTTAAATTCACAGTGTCCATAATTGTGTTTTCTCTGAGGATCAGTCATTTTCAATGAGGTAGCTACTGCTTAGAGGTGACACAGTGTTTCCAAGTAACGTGAGGCTGCTGTATTATAGCAAAGAGACATTAGGAATAGATTTCCAAAAGAGTTGAGCTCTTATTTAGCTATTAAGGCCTAGATTTTCAAATGTAGTATTAGGTAACTTTTGACGTGTAGGCCTTGCTGGCTGCAACATTGATCAGTAGTACATGTGCCATAGCACTTTTGGGAGGTTGCTAGTCTGCACAAGGACTGCTTCACAGAAATAGGAGAAGTGGGAGCTCTATCATGTAGCTTATTTTTAATAAAAGACTTCCTGAATGTTTTATGAGAAATAACAGGAGGAAAGCACAAATTCTTTGAGGTGGTTTCTGTAATTCTTTCAGAAGAACATTTCAGCAAATGCACTCATTAAAGACATTTTTTTTTTATCTTAAAATCAATCTGAGTTGATTTTATTTGATCCTTTTATTCTTAAGATAACATTCATCTTGCCTAACTTCAATCATGCAAAATGCAAGCATTGTCTTGGCTCCCTCCAGAAAGGGTGGACACAGGCACTGCTGGGGTAAATTCACCCCCCTGTTTCAGATACTGTTGCAGAATCAGGCTTATTGCCCTTTGGAGCACCTCAAAAAAACAGAGGAAGATTAGGTGGCCACCTTACACTACAGGCAAGTGAAATAAATCCCATCTTAATTAGTTTTTCCACTCAGTTTACTTGCATGGCTCCCATTGTTACCACAACTGAACACCCGTACTTTCCAAACCTATTATTCTCACACTCTTTCTATGACAAAGGGCAGTTTTTACTCATTTACAGACATATATAGCTGAGGCAGGTAGAGGCCAAGATCCAGATCTGCAAAGGTATTTAGCAAGTTAATTGTCTAAATTAAGTGGGTTTCAGTCTCAGCTGACTAATATTCAATGATGTAGACAAAGAAGTGGCAGTTGGGTGCCTTTAGGAATTTGCTAGGATCTAAGCAGAAATGACTTGCCTAAGGATGTATGTCATGGAATTAACCCCAGGTCTCCTGAGCTGCTGTCCTAACCTTTGGAATGTCCTTAACATTAAGCAAATCCTCTGCTGTTTTTGGAATTAAACTTTTGAAGTATTTACAGTCGTGTCTTCTTCTTTGTCAAACTCAAACAAGCTATGCACACTCAAATCCTTTCATTTTTCCTCATAAATCAAACCTGACTCAAAGCCTCCCTTCTTATTTTTATTGCCTTTCTCTAAGCTCTTCTTAGATGTTAACTTACCGGTAATAGCACAATGAGACCAAAATTCCAGGTTGGATCTTTAGGTGTTACTATGATATAAGTAAACACATGAACGTAAGCATAAAGACAGAGTTTTCACTAAAATCAGTGAAAATGTTGCATTCACTCCAATGAGCACAGATTTCTACTCTGGTACGTAGCATCTGAGCACTCTCCATCACAGCACAGTGCACTGATATTGTCTGTTGCACTTATAGAAATAATTGCCCAAGACCTCAAAATTTAAATACTTAGGCCTTGTCAACATGAGAGTCCAGACACAGTAAGATGTGAATTAGCAGCATACTGACACACACAAACACGGACACTGCAATCACATCAGACAGACGTGTGTATTAGACTTTTAATTAGAAAACAGCTTACTTGACTTCAAAAGCAGCCTTAGGACATACACCCTGTCATGCACAGAATTAGTTGAAGAAGATACCACGCTGTACACTGTTATTCTAGTTCACCAGCACGCTGACTTCCGCATGTAGACAAACCTTATCAGACCAGAGCAGGCTTCAGTATTGGACGATACGTGTTTCTTAGAATAATCTTGGGGAGAACTGCTGAATGCTAAGTGTGTCCTCTGACTTCCCTGGGACTTGCACCTGGGTTGCAATAAGGGCCAATTTATAAAATAGGCTCTATTCATTTAATCTGTGTTGATAGTTTTTTGGAAATTATCTCAGTAAGGTGAGACAGAAAAGCAAGTTTCTGAAGGGAGAGAGAAGTGACAATCTCACACTATTCAAACAAATGACAAGATGAAAACTTGTTTC
Source organism: Tringa tobata (assembly GCA_033628505.1). Classification (NCBI taxonomy): domain Eukaryota; kingdom Metazoa; phylum Chordata; class Aves; order Charadriiformes; family Scolopacidae; genus Tringa; species Tringa tobata. Next base: position 1,154,986 of record JAHREE010015910.1, read on the forward strand.
TAGTACTACACAGGTGCATTTCTCCCCTTCTAGGACAACAGCCTTGATCTCTTAACTAATGAAAGTAATCCTATATCGACTTTGAATCAAAGCCTACTCATGGTGGGTTTTATTTTTCGGAAACTCTAAGTACAGACTATGGACAGTTTGTGGGAAACATACAGGTAAAGTATCATGCATCTTTCAAGAAAGAGGTTTCAATATTGTAAAAGGTTTTCCAGACTTCAGATAATTAGAGGCCCATTTGATTGACTCCGTTATTAAACAGATCACAGAAACCTCATACAGTTACCCTTATACTGAATCCAGTAGCTTGTTTATGGACTAGTACTTATTGTCCAAATAGGATTCAGTTTCTGGGTACATCAAGAAAACAAGATTCTGCAATTCTTCCATTGAATTACCTTGCCCGTCTTCTGAAATAGAAAAAGATAAAACTCTTACACCGAAATCAGAAAATTTTGCCCAATCACCCAGCTTCAGAAGAAGGAAACATGTTTGTACTGTGTCAGGGTTTCCAACCTATGTCTTGTGAACCACAAGAGGAACATGCTGCTTCGACATTTTACACAAACCAGAGGATCCCACGCACCACCATATCTCTGTAGGGAATGAAGAATAAGTACTTAGGCAGCAAACACTGCCAAAAACTCAAATGCCTATTTTGGGACTTTCTCCCAGCCTAACAGAAAAGCAGGAGGTGGAAATGACAGCTACACAAGAAAAGACACCCATGGGACTGAGGTCACATCTTCAACTTGAGCATGTCCAAAAAGAGCTCTGAGCAATTGCTGCTGCTGTCACAGTACAGCTGGGTTTTCTTTCTGAGTAGTGGCACTCACAGGTTAAGCCTGGGAAGCTTTCCGTAACATAATATATTTGTACCTCAGATCAGATCCCATCAGTAGGATCTAATAAAACTAATTGGAAAAAAGCTTCTGATCTAGAAGAAAACACTGGAGACACTGAGGATCCTGGATCCATCCAAACATAACGCCCACAAAGACTTGCTGGCTCTACAGAACAAACTATTTCCACAATGTCAATCATTAATTTCTCCATCCTCTGCCAGCACCTTTTCAACTTTTCTAACTGCTTGTGCTCACACCTCTTTTCCTGTGTGGCTCAAAGAAGAATGAAGAGAGAAAACACAATTTAAAAAGGGTCGTGCCTTCCAAGCATCAAAACAATATTTTGTCGAGAAAAGAATGAAAACAAACAGTACAGTGCCTACTGCAAGGCCTTGTGAGATTCCCTCAGGGCCATCACAATAGACCGTGGTAATCTCTGCTGGTACTTGCACTGGAGACAATAACACTACTTATATTCAAAGCCACTGTGTCCCAGTTATTCTGGCCTGACATACAATTTCACTTACAAAGATGAGTGTAGGGTTTTATAGATAGTCTAATAGCTTATCTTGGAGGTGTTAGATCCCACTTTCCGTTGTGTCATGTGAATTCCTGGATGGAAAAAACCCCACAATGAATCACAACGCATTCCAAATTGCTCTTCTCGCATCACTTCAGTGGCATTTACCTTGTTTGCGGGGAAAGGAAGGAAGGAAAGGACAGAAAGGATGGAAAGTACTTTTTTTTCCTTTTTTTTTTTTTTTGTTAAATCCTATTCATTAGGGCAGGTTTCGTTATCCTTAAAGCAGGGTGATAACCTAGGATAAAAATAGAATTAAAGCCTGTCTTTACTAAGAAAATTACCATCCATATTTCAGCACTGACCAACTGCAGAACAGCTGTGCCTGTGGTATCGGTGGCATAAACGCTACCATAGACAAAGGCATTTTAACCATTGTCATGAAAACCTAACACAAGACCTAAAATTTGTTCAAATTCTCTCCCTTTAACAGCTTAACACCCAAAAAGCAAGATTACTACTGAGTAGAGTAGATTTTGGGAGGGAGGTTTTTTCATTATCTCAGGAACATTTCTGGGAATTAATAGGATACAGGATAACTGTGCCTGGAGTTCTTACAAAAGCACAAGAAATAGTTAAACTGTAGGAAGGAGATGAAATTGCAGGGGCAAGAAGAGTTTAGAGGCAGGAGCAGCTTGTCCTGTGCCTCAAAACCTTCTGGAGGACTGCTGCAGCAAAGAGGTGAGGACAGGTAATTCCAGCTAGGAGAGACCAAGCCCCTGTGCCAGCATGGACCCAGCACAATGGGAAAAACAGGGATAAGCCAAGCAGAATCTCACCTTGGGTGTTAAACTGAATATGACAATTTCATTCTACTTTTTTTTTTTTTCTTTTGCTTTGAAACCAGATGTTTGGGATTAAGAGAGACAAACTCCCTGCACTGTTTGCTGCACGTACCCCCTGCTTCTCTGTCAAGCTGTGAAAAGGTACAGAAATTGGCACTGGAGCTTTCAGCAGTGTTTTGTGCCTAAGTATTTACTGTTCAACCTTACACATCAATGTACAATAGCAACAAATTAAGGAAAAACCCCAACCCTTCCATCGCTGTAAGAGCCAAAGTACAATAATTCATCTATCACCAGGTAGCCAGGATTTGATTTTAAGCACCATCGAGGAGATCAATGTTTGTGTTACAAGTTTCATAACGGTGCTGGCGTTGCCATTTAGGAAAGCAATGAACTGTAGCAAAGTCATAGGAAGCAAAGGACACAGGAGTTTCAGGCAGCATAATAATTGATCTTTATTTAAAAGATAATGAATTTTCAGAGGGATACCATAAGGATATCAGTCTGCCATTTTCACTCTTACAAATATTTTATTTTGATGTTTTAATCAATCTTCAGCCTAAGCAGTCTATAATGATTTTATCTAAAGGTGGAAAATCTTCCCATGTGAGAACTCCCTTAATTTCACTGAAAGGTGCACAGGTTTTTGGGTGTTATATTGGGAAAGATATTTCTTTGCCATAGATTCATTTTTAACTTTTTTTAAGATGAGGCAGCTTTATGAGATAATATATGTCTGCTTTTTGTAGATGTCACTAGAGGACTATAAACACCAAGTCATAACTCCAGAGCAAATCTGTACACTGCAAATGCTATTACCCAAGACACTCATCTTAAAAAGATAGACAGCACAGAACAGCCGAGGTAAATGCACCTTTTCTTCTAAAAAGAGGACCTAAAAGACCCTTAAGCCTGAACAATGTTAGTAACTATCTTAGATGCATCAGTTCTCTCTTTTTCCTATATTAGGTGGGACTGACATTCCAAAAATTACATCCAGTCATTTTTTTCTTAAAGCCTTTAAAACTAAGTTCAATGTGCAAAATAGTAAATTGGGTCTTAAATAAATACCTTGGATTTTATCAGGTCTGAGAAAACCTCAGTTCTGACAACATTATATACCGTAGAAGACACCAGATCAACAGACCACAATGATTCAGGCAGTCATAATGTAAAACATCCTTGTCTACTAGAATTGTTTTGGCCAAATGATTAGATAAATAACAGAGATTTATGATCTTAACTGCCTCTTCAGTCAGCCAAGTTCAGCATTAGAGACCAGTATAAAACCTGTCTCTTGCTCTTACCAGGCTTTGCATGTAGCCAAACCTGCTTAACAGCAGGTCCCCCATGGCACCTGGGCCTTTAGATCCACATACAGCAAAGCTGGGATCATTCAAACTGCTCAGTGCTGTGGCGTTCAAAAGCAGGCATTGCTCTGCCCACCTTACTTGTAATGCCAGAGTAGGCTCCAAGCGTGCCCAGTTCTCCCACAGGCTGAAGCCAGATCTTCCTTTCCCAACACCTTTATCTAGCAGCCCCAAGGTTAGTGCGCTCCTTCAAGAACAGGTAGGATTGGCCTCCTGATGGTTAATTCAATAGTGTAGTTTAGTATCAAATCAGAAATATCAACACTGATATCAAAATGATAATTGGAGCAGGTCCAGTAAGTGAAATCTTAACCCTGAAAGATGATGCTGTAACCATGTCAAGCCATAGTCCCTTTCTGTTTGAGAACAGAGCACTCACAACAAAATGGAACTGTGGTGGCTGGGAAAGCCACGCTCCCAAGCACCAGCAACATCACTGCTCAGCCATGTGCCTGAAAAACTGCTGTTCCACATCACCTCAGGCAAGAGGTGACCTGAACCACTGAAGTACGTGCTAGAGATATTTTTTTAATTTTAATTTTTGACAAAAGGAAAAGACTGACCTTACATAGACATCTATCTGCTGGGTGAGCTCATGGCTGAGGATCCTAAACTAATCTAGGTGCTTAAGTCTGCAGCAGAGTGCTCCTGCTAACATTCTGCAGGCTGGCTTACACAGCCTTTCCACATGACTTCTGGCTTTTGGGGAAACCCACCACAATCACCCAGTCAGCGCACAAGAAGAGATAGCACTTGCTTAGTACCTCAGTCCCTGCTTCTCTTTACAGCTCTTCTCCCTAAATGCTTTCAGCGTGCACTGCTAACTTCAGTCTCTGCTTTCCTTTTCCAGCTTTTAGAGCTGCTCATTTCTTCTAAAGACATAGGACATCGCTGTTACAAATCGCTCCACTGATTTCAGCTATGTACCTCTAACTTACAGCAACTGAAGAAACAGCTTGTTATATCTTGATTTTCTTGGAACATAACAACTGCTGTGATTCCCATGGACACTCTCCACTTCCTCGGTGCAGCGGTTTTATCTACAAGCTGTAGCAGAAGTTTGCCCCTCAACTCCAGAGTACATCACATCAGTGTGACGTGTAGAGTGGTTTGTGCTAAATTAATACCCACCCATCTTTGAATGGTTTTCCTGTCATTAAAATGATCATTAGGAAACCCCTGACCCAGAACTACCTTTGCAGGATCCCATTCAGGAAGTATACTTAATTAACCTCAATCTCCAAAACGAAGACGCACACATTTAAAGATCCATTGACCAAAAAAAACTCCTTACCGAAAAATGGTACTACATTTCAACTTTAAGAAGAGGACAGAGGTAGTAAAGATATCTACTTTTATTAGCTCACCCTTTACGCTTGGATTTCTGTTCCATTCAGTTGACCTGTTTCTACGAATTAATGACTCACAATATTTTGCTCTTAGCAACCTGGATGACACCAACTGTCTCCACTATCAATGTGCTGAGATACATGAAGATCAGATAAAAATTGGTACACCTGCTCCCTAGATGAAAAAAACCAACCCCAAATTATGTTTTCTCCTTCTTGGTAAATTTGTGTTTCTACATAGTATTTCTAGCAGATTTTTTTTTTCTTTCTTTTGAAGACAAGAGTTCTGCTCCAGTTGAAACACAAAGGCTTGCAGTCTCCGACTCAAAGTATTATATGGCTCAATGGATCCAAGAATTCCAGAACTGTTCATGTGCAGACTTTGTGCCTCTAGAAAATCCTCTAACTTCCTTAATAGTATACCTCCCCAGAATAAAGTGGATTATTTGAAGCTGTATTGCTGAGAAATTAGTCTGCTAAACTAAGGAGGTCCAGGAACTAAAAGTCAGGTTAATTCAATTTAATTAATTTATTGAGGCATTAGGCCAAATTTGCTATTTATCTTTCACAATAGGGGATCTCATAATGCCATTACAAATTCAACTTTGTCCTGATGCTTATATCATTCAAGAACAGAAAAACAGGCTGAGACTTCTGTTTATCCTATGAAATAAAATTGTTTTTGTTACTTGTCTTCTAGAGGAAGCCACATCTCTTCATCTTCTGTACTTGCTGGCTCTTGCCCTACGCTATGGTTGAAAGTAGGTTTTGAGCTTTTGTTTAGCTGGATACATCACTGGTGCTAAACACAAGAGGATTTTCATTTCTAGCTGGGACCTCTTGATGCTTCTGCAATATAGCTAATAAATTAATAAGAACTTCTCTGAATAACAAAAGGGTCACTACTTGCAACTAATGACTATACAAACAGAAGTGATAAATCATGACTATCCATTTCTTAGGTATGCTTCCTACTAAAATAAAGATTTTAAGAAATATGGAAGTCAGAAACAAATAGATTTGTTCCTGTGTCTCCTCTGATTTCTGTTAAGCAACAATGGATCTTCAGAAATGTAACATGCGATCACCCTGTTAACAGGATGTAGTATAGTGGCTTTAAAGATGTATTTTTGTCCTTAATAAAGGTTTCCAGACACCTTCTTAAAAAAGAAAATAAGTAATGAAATCAAGCAAATTATTTTTAACCTGCATTTTATATGCAGGTGGAACACGTCTTTTGGAAGTCAGAGAACAGATATAGGAAAGTTACATCTTATAAAGGCACAGAAAGAACCTTTCTTATGAAGAAACTCAGAAAAATAGTGAGGAGAACCTTACAGTTGAGGCTGGTTCTTTCTGTAAATCTTGGAGAAAATGAACTGCATTTACAACAGTCTATCATTACTTGTCATTGCCCTTCATTTTATTTCCCTCACTCAAAGTGTGGCTGTTTAGCTCTCTTGATACCAAAGGATGTAATGAACAGTTTTCCTTTATTACACTGTTCTAAAGCCTTTTAGTATAAATCTTCATAAAACCTCACATATGTGCATTATAAAATTACATGGAATAAGTTCCATATGAAAAATTCATTACATTTCTTCTTCCTATTTTTTAGCAGAGATTCTGACATTAAGCATGAAAGCAACAGACATTGTTTTAATTCTTCATTGTGGAAGGAAAAAAAAAATCAACTTTTTGCTTTTGGTTGAGAAAGAATTTTTTACATACTCCCTCTTTGCAGTCTCTCCCTTTCAAAACCAAAAAAGGATTTTAGATGGACAAAAATTAACCACAATTACATGGAGTGTGTCATTGATAAATTCCAGGGGAATATAACAGGCTAGGTAGGCACATACCATTAGATCTAGCAGTTCAAAATGTTTAAATTCTAGCCAAGATTAAGCTGGAATATTTGGCCACATCAGCTCTCAGGACTGCATTTAACTTTTAAAGGACCTGATCTGACTCTAGATTTAGACTTGAAGAAAATACCTCTTTCAAGACAGCATTTTGCACAGCAGTCTTTAAACATCTTTAAACATGTGCTTAAGTCCCTTGAAGTCAGTGAGCACAGATAGACTGAGAACAGGCGCAAGTCTTTCATTTCATGACAGCCTTAGTTTTGTATAATTTTCAGTTAATCCTAGGCTTTCTCTTTCCAGTGCATTTAGTCCTGAGTTATTCTGACACAAGATGAGATCAGAGTCAGGGCTGCAGGGTCCCCAGGATTTTTGGAAGGGGGCATTCCAAGAAAATCAGTAACTTGTCTTCTCCCCATCCCCTTGGAAAAAAATAAATAAGAAAACAACAGTAACAAATACTCAACATATCACTGTAGTATACTCAGATGTTACAGAAGTTTTTATCCTTTCTTCTTCTGCATGACATTTGCTTCCTGTAAGTCTCCTGATTCACTGACCAACTAGATTGGAAACTGTTTAATTGTGGATATTTGTTTTGCTTTTAAACTGACCACATTAAAAGAAAAAGCTCACACGACTCTTCTCTCTGTTTATAGTAACACGGGAAGAAAAATATGCAAAGATGTACAAAAAGGATCCGTGTTACTGAAAGCTGAGTAATACGTACAGTGTGAAAATCATGCTGTGCAGAAGGTCCTCACGAGTTACAGGTCTCCCTGTACATATAAGCTCTAAAGGATGAATTTGTCTTTAGCCATATATATCCTGAACCCTTTAGGAATCATCCTGCAAATCAAGGTTGTGAATAAATGCCTCTAATGTACTGTCCTTAGTCTGACCAGTGAAGCTGACTATTAGCTAAACTGTTAGGTACTGGGAGAGTTCTGAACCTTAACCACATTTTCCAGTTATGTTGCAGGGAAGTGCAATGGTTTAGTTAAGGCCAGTATAATGTTCTAGGCTTAAATACCACACCCATCACCCTGATAGTCAAATTGAGTCAATGATTCAACACAGATGGGAGTCCAGGTTCTTCTTGGCTTACTGTTATCTGTTCTGCCCATTAGGCTATATGACTTCCATAAATTATTTTGGAGTTCCTGTTAAAAGAAAATAAATCCACATGATGCTAAATGCTGCCTCCCAACTGTAACGCAAACTGGAATTTTGGACCACAGCACTGCTCCCTGACTCATCCTGGATCTCCTCCATGTGACGTTGGATCCATCTAAGCTGAGGAGAGTGGAATAGAAGGGTTGCAGGTTTTCTGCCTTTTTTTTTTTTTTTTTTTTTATCACCCACTGTCAGATAACACGTGGATGTGCACTCAGCATGTCTCCGGGATGTGAAAAATAACAATAGCAAAGAGGGGCCTTTCTGAATATACAAGGATGGAAAAGAGAAGATAAAAGGACTAAAGATTTATACAGGGATAATTTAAGCGTTGACTCATTGCCATTGCTAAGTTTATAAAATACATAAAACCCAGACAGAAATAATGGGGTCAGGGGGAGACTGTGTTAAGAAGTACAGCAGAGGTGCAGCACTATAAAAAAGATAAAAATAGTTCTCCCGTGGAGGAACAATTTGCTTCACACATAAGTTTAAATACAGCCACCCCACTTCACATCTCATGGGCATGGCTTTACTACGACCTTCTCTGTTGCTTGTTTGTATTTGGAGAACACCCAGACAGCAAGGGAAAGAAACACATCACACCTTCGCTCTGTCTGTTTCATTTACCAACTCTCAGCAAGCACCTTAAGCATCTTCCATGGGTTAAAAAGACAATGGGCCAAATATAGCCCTGACTATTCTGCAGGCTGCCTTGCCAGGAGAGTGTGGTGGGAAAGCCTGCTTAACCAGTGTCGAAGGATTCCCTCAAGTAGGAAACCTCAAAGAGTATAGAGGTGGCTCAGTGGCCAATTCCAGCACCAGGGGTTTTAGCCAAAGAAATGCCGGCATGTGCTGGGAATTCAGCTGATTCCCAGCTGATGACTCAGCCTCTCTGGAGCCACAGGTAACCGGTATGTCTACATTGCAGCTGTGCACAGTGAAGAGACACCTGAGATTACAACTTCTGTATTTTTAACAGCAAAAAGAAGAACAAGAGAAAAGGCAAAACAGGGATTTAAAAACTCTCCAGAAATACAGCGTTATTTTGACCACCCTAACCTGACAGCATCCTCACAGGGGGACTATGAATGATTATGACTTTCTGCAGATTAAACCGTAAAGATCCTGACTGTGTGGGGCATTTGCACCTCCACTTGTTCTTTGATAGAGTGAAAAGAGATACCGAGTATATCCCTTCTTCTAGGACCAAAATAGGGCCAGGTTTTGTTGGGAGTGTTTCATTCTTTGGCTTTGCTTTTTATACCTTGGTGTTTACAGTGTTGACTTGCTTAATTATGGTTATTTAATCTCTGAGTAATAATGATGCAGGATCCTCAAGTGTTGTAAAAGGCTCTTTCCCAATGAACAAAATCTATTCCCATTTAATATTCTAGCTTAATTAAAACTTCTTCTTTTTTTTTTTTTCCTAGGGCCTTGTTTCATTTAATTCCATTGCAAAATCCCAATAGAATCTCATGGGTGCAGTATAATTTGCATAATGAACACAGTGGTATCTGCAGTGAAAACATCATCTCTCAGGGAAAAAAAAAAAGAAAAAAAAAAAAAAGAAAAAACCTTCAAACTATTGGGAAGTAGAGTGAGATCAGGATTTTATAGTGTTTTGGAAGGTCGGCTGATGCAACAACCTGCAGTGGGAGAGAAGCAGGTGGAGGCCGGTACTCGGGAGTGGGGTCCAAAAGAAGTATCACATTTTTGGGGATCTGATGGCACCTACCCACCAAACCAAAACTGAGGGCAGGAATACAACTCAAAATTATACCTGAGATTTATTCACCCTACTCAGCACACTGGAAGGCACTTCTCTTTTCCTGGGATTACTGTCCTGAAAGCATTTTACACCGACTCTTGTAACTGCAGTTGTCCTTATATTTTGAGACGCGGCAGAGGTTACTGGTGAAGCTGCTGTTTCCATTTCTGGTTAAAGCGCTGCCTGGGCAGAGCCCACATACTGGCTGTGGGAGACTTTGGCTCAAAATCTTACTGCCCAGTTTGGAGCTCATCTCCCTGTGCTTGGATGCCGCACCTAACAGGGAGCCTGCTCTGTTCCCCATAGCCTAAGAATCTCTGTTGGATTGAACCAGTGGTGAGGAGAGGGAAAGTAAATTTAGTTCCTGGATCTCAGGCTAGTCTGGATGTCAAAGCCAAAATAAAGTTCAAATAAAAGTGAAGCCAAGCTGCTCAGCCTGATCAAGGCTAAAACACGTCTATTTACGAGGCATCTCAGAGCAGGACTTGTCTTGGAAACTTTAAGAAAAAGAGGTGTGACACCTGCAGAATTTGGGACCCTTTGTTGACAGCAGGATTACAAATATGGATTAAAATACCTTGATTCCTCTTTAGAAAGATATTTAGACACCCAGCTTTCAGAGATTTAGTGAAGGCCTTGGCCCTTTCATACCTTGCAGGAGATGATGAGTAGTGCTTTTCTGGATCAGGCCCATAATAAGCTAAACAAAACGATTAAAAGGCAAAGATGAAAATCACATCGACTATACTAATAAAGGTTTGAAAAACACTATTAAAATGTTGTAACATATAGTATTAAACACCTCATAATGGTAAACAGTGAGATCAAGTCTCTCTACCAGCTCCCTAGATCTGCAAGTGAGCGTAAAAAAGAAAAAGTGACATGCTAAAATTCTTGCAAAAGTTCTTGCCTGCATCTTCACGGCCTCTGTCAGAGCCACAGATGCAGCCTTTAGCTGCTGCTTTCTCAGCAAAGTGCTCTCTGCTCATGGTCAGACTGCCCCATTGATCTCTATTGTTCTTGGACAAATATTCCCAATTCAAATGAAAGTGAAGGTTTTTTCAAGGAAACATAGGTGCCTGCTTTGTGCTTCTTCAGTACACAGTCACCAATTACCTAAGGCGCTCAGGAATGTTTTCTTTCTAGAAACAACAACTTCAATTTTGTAATAATCACTGCAAAACAAGGAGCTTTACCACCCTCTGTGCTATCGCACAAGGCAAAGTAGAGGTTGTCAGTCTGAGAAGACGAATAATCTCATTTGAATGAGCACCCCAGGCCAACCAGGTGCTGTGCAGCTCCTGGTGATGGACACGTTCAGCACAGTCGCGCCCATGGCAATGCTGGAGGACTACATGGAAAAGTAGGAATTTTGCCACCGCTCCAGCACGCAACAGTTTCTCTGATGGACGTGGGCTGACTGAGCCCATGCTGCCCTTCCTATCGTCCTGAGACACCTAACGGGAAGCAGCAGCAGGCGCAGAGGTGCCGGGGCTGAGGGAACGAAACACCTCTCCCTCTCCGCCCGCCCCGCTCCCATCTCCCCAGCCTTCACACACACACACCCCGGCTCCCCAAAACTGTCGCTTCCTGGCTCCCGACCCCCTAAATCCACCTCCCAGGGCAGAGCCGAGGGATTTTCCCAAGCCAGCGCACCTCACCTCCTTGATGACAGCAAGGCAGGTGGCCCGGGGACCGCCGCCAGGTGCCGGCACTCGCTCCGCGGCGACCCCGGCGGCCGCGGGGGCAGAGACAAGCGGAGGGTCCGGGACAAGCAAGAGGAGACCCCACGCACTTTTCCACTCACCCTCCTTCCCTCCCTCCCTCCAGCCCTTCTCCGCGGCGGCGGAAAAGTGCTCGCAGAGCCCAGCGGAGCGGCGCAAAGTCGCGGGGAGCCGATATGGGGCTGGCTGGTACCTGCCGGGGAGCCGGAGCGGCGGCGAGGTGCGGGGTGAGGTCGGTGCGGGACCGGGGCCGGTGGCCGGGTTTTGGGAGGCGTTGCGAACCAGGCGGGCTCCTCCCCGGCGGCGGAGGGTCTCGCTCCTTCTGCGCGGAGTGTCAGACTTTCCCCTGGCTTCCCTTCCTCCATCCCCGCCACCCCTTTCCACTCCCTCGCACGCACATGCACACCCCTCCAGCAAATGGGCTGCTTCGTGTGTGTGTGTGTGTGTGCGTGTGTGTCAGCTCAGACACACACCCACTGCCGCCGCTCCCGCCGGCGGTCACAGCCCTGGCCAGCGGGAGATACTCACTCCGCGGAAAAGTAGCGGAGCGCACACACAAGGGCAGGCAAACTCTGTGGCACCAACATGCCCACCCTGCTGAGACCGGGCACCCTGTGCCCATGTCCTTTCCCCTGGACCACAGACCTCCCCTGCGCTGCCGGATCACACACACCTGTGGGTTTGCCCGGGGACATCCCAAACCTAATAGCGGGACCACCCTCCACAGGTGCTGGTCCGGATTGTAACACCTAAAGCAACCCCAGGTCCACTCACGTTATTCTCGTGACACATTCCCTCTGGAGCTGAGCTGCAAGTCACTGGCTGGTAGACTGGGAGTGAAAAGAAAAAGAAAAAGAAAAAAAAAAAAGAAAAAAAAAAAGAAAAAAAAAAAGCCAGCTTGCCACACTTATGATAAGGAGAAAGCAGCGGGGTAGTGGCCCAGTGTTAGGGGTTGGTGCACGTTTAAGAGTAGCCCACGTGCAAAATTGTAGCTGCCAGGGATACATCTGTCGTTGCATTTATTTGTTTTGCCCGTGGAATGTGCTACATCGGTGGTTCTCCAGCTTTCGCATGCTGCAGACCACTTCCTAAGAGAGAAATTTTCTCCTGGACCAACCCACTCCCACACCAAACCCTTCTCTCAAACATATTTCCTTCTGTGGCTGCCCGAGGAAGAGCCTTTCTGCCCACAGGCTGAGAGCCATTGAACTCATGGCACAGATAATATCAGACACCTCCAGAAAAGACACACTGAGACTCTTTCAAAAACTGTGTTTCCCCTAGTAACGAGTTCAGATTGGAAGTCCTCAGCTGGTGATTTGGTTGCAGAACAGACCCTGACTGTTGCTCCCATGAAATAACAGGAGAACCAAAGAAGTCTAGAGTAATATATTGGAGTTTCCACCATGTTACCCACCTCAGCAGAACTTCACCCTCATCTACCATTCACACAGAAGTCAATTGGGTGGTCTGGGTCTACAGGATAGCCTCTAAACATGGGTTTCTTTCTAAGGTAACCGAAAACCAGATTCACACTTTTTTACTTATGTTTTTTAAACAGTTTGTTACTACGGTACCAAGCTGATGATGTTTTTATAAACTCTGCACACACAGATACACAGACTCTACTTGTCTACATATGTCTTATATTCCCACAAAATTGAAGAATTTTAAAACAGGTTGTTTCATAGTTGCCACTGACTTCTGCTGCTTAAGGCCTTCAAAAGAGCATTTGATACCTGATTTTCCACATTCATTTCATTATCATTAATAAAACTTTCCATTGCTTTAATCTCTGGATGGCACTGTTTAATGAAAATATCATTGTGAACAGCATGATACAGATTAGAACACAGTTTGTGTTTTAAATTCTTGTGGAATGATTCCTGCACTATACCTTTTTCCCAGATTCTCACTGAACATCACAGGCACTCTGCTGGTAATGACTTTCTGCACCAGAAGAACCTAAAGAAAAAGAAAATGAGGAGCAGGTTGATGAAGAAAAATCCCTGTTGATTTTCAAAGCATTCATTCAAACTGCAGAATTGGGCTTTGATGTATTCTGAAAACATGAATCCTGGTAAAAAGAAAACATACTGAAACTGCTTGCTTCATGTACTGGAGATGCTTTAGACTCCTGAGAAAAGGAAATTAGTATGAATGTCCCCTTTTCTCATTTGTGGAACCAGCCTGTAGTCTCTGTGAAATGTAAAAGAAATTATTTTGGAAATGGTTTTATTATAGTAGCTACTTTTTTCTTCTTCTAAATCATGAGAACACATATTTTTGGTGGAATAAATAGCAGAAAATTCATCTTTCAAGAATTAGAAAAAAAGAATTTGTGAAATTAATTAAGCTCCTGTTGAAGTGGAAGAAACCAAGAAAAAAGATGCCCTCTTGTGGCTGTTTCCTGAATGAACACCGGGAAAGTTCATAAAATTTCTGTGCGGAGTGGGCAGAATGAACATGCCTTTTTATTCCTTGTTGCTAGGGCTGTAAAACAAGGTTACACAAGGTCATGCCATGGGCGCAGGCTGAGAAGACATTCACCATCTGCACAGTATCATTTAAAATGATCAGTTGATGCATTCCTTGGCATTGTATTTTAAACCACTGTTCAGAAAATCCTGGAGTAGATAAGTACAGCTTCACTGGGAGACATTGGAAGGAATTTTACCTTCTCAGTGTCTGCACTAATGCTATTTCTTTGAATGACCTATTTGGCCAGCACTGCATTTGCCCCTTACAGGGTGTTCAAAATGCCCCCCAAATTATAGGAATTTCTGCCAAATTTACAGAAATCATCTAAAGTTTTAATAGAAAAAGAAGGGTTTCTTTCAACGTTTTGAAGATGTGATCATTATAATGATGGCAATGACAATGGAAACAGAAAAGACATTGACTATTAGGTGGAAGAAGTATTCAACAGGTTCTTACAAACATGAATTTGAAAAGTGTTTTCTTTTTTTTCTCCTTTTTTTTTTTTTTGTCTTTTATAGTTAATTTGAGGATCTCCTGAGACCCAATTCCACACTTAGTGCCCTGGAGAATTGTTCAAATTTCCTGTAAAGCTGAGTGGCTCATTAAAGAGCAGAAGTTGAATATCAGAGATCTGCATTTTTCTCTTTTCTCATTGAACAATAATACAAGCAGGAATTAAATGATCGTTGGCAAATAATAAAAATTAAGATGTGAGATAAGCTGGGTTTGTTATTTTCTGTTCCCTTGCTTTTCTGCTTGATCATAAGTCTGAACACTGTCCAGATACTGTAATGCCAAACTGGCATATTTCAGAGGAAACTATTTTGATCTGAGATAAATTGTCAAAGCAGATAGATGTTCTCTTAGGGAAGGCTGCAGGAGAAACATGAGACAGCAGCATGCTGCCACACTATAGGCATTTATCTTTATGTTGAATGTTATTATTACTTCTGCAAGTAGTCACAGAAGTGCCTGCAGCATTATGCAATGCAATGATGTCGCTTAAATCTCTTAAGGAGATTTTTACTGTTTTCCAAAAGTAAGGCTGAACTTTTCATTGCCTAGTGAGTCTCTTCCAACTGAACAGCTATGCGTTGGTTTTCTCTAAGGTTCTTCATAAGAAGACCTTGTATGTCATGCCCAAATCTGAAAATTTTCAACAAAACTGCCCACTCTCTACTGACAAGACCAAGAAACTGGGTGTTGACATACAAACATGGATGGCTTGAAGTCTGGCAGTGCTTGTTCCCAGCCACCCATCCCTGCCTCTACTCCCAGCAGTAGACACGAAAGTGTCAAACACGGAGCAACTTCTGTATCTAACATTTTAAGTAAAGCCACTGAAACCCCAAATTGATTTATTTTAATCTGTTGGATTGCAAACTGGAGCAGTGAAGGAGATGCTGCATGTGTAAGAGAGATATCGAGGTGCTGGAGCAAGTGCAGAGGAGGGCAACAAAACTGGTGAAGGGCCTGGAAAACAAATCCTATGAAGAGAGGCTGAAGGAGCTGGGACTGTTTAGTATGAGGGAGAGGAGGCGGAGGGGAGACCTCATCACTCTCTACAAGTACTTGAAAGGACACTGTAGAGAGGTTGGTGCTGGTCTCTTCTCACAGGTAATTAATGACAGAATGAGAGGGAATGGCTTCAAGCTCCATCAGGGTAGGTTTATACTGAACATTAGGAAAGAATTCTTCACAGCAAGAGTGGTCGGGCATTGGAATAGGCTGCCCAGGGAGGTGGTTGAGTCACCATCCCTGGATGCATTTAAGAGCTGTTTAGATGTGGTGTTGGGGGATATGGTGTAGGGTGTAGGGAAGAACTTTGTAGAGTAGGGTAGATGGTTGGACTCGATGATCCCAAGGGTCTCTTCCAACCTAGACGATTCTATGATTCTATGTGCAGTTCAGCTCCTCATGCACATGAGGGGATTTTTGCCTTGTCTGAAGGGTTAGAGTCGAGTTTGCTCATTGTCCTGTGCTGACTCAGTTTGACCGACCTTTGGGGGTCTCCAGGGCAAGACAAAGGACTCTGCTCACTCCCTCTCCCACCAGTTTGGGAAGAGGAGAATCTGTTTAATTCCAGTGTAGGTAATCATAACACAACACCTACACAGTAGCCCATATTGATTTCATGTCTTCTCTCACCCCCAAATGCCTTAAAGACAGGGTCGGGATCTGTTCCTTTCTTTTCTATATAATATAGCTTGGACAGTGACTTGACATTGCTGTTGTAATCTGATTTATTCATAACTATTTCTTCTTAAATAGTTTTTCGTTTTGGTTTATGGGGTTTTTTTGTTTGGTTTTTTTTTTTCCCTTTAGGATAATTATATGCAGGTCATCACAGAGAACCAGGCAACTGTATTACATCCTATCTCCCACCACAGATTGGGCTTGAGGAGTATAAAGTTGCAGACACTGACTGAGCCTGCAAACGCTTACTGACAAAGGTTTCTGTAAGCCCTTTAATTTTATTTTTCACCTGAACGTCTCAGATTCTACCTGATCTAAAGCACTGAGGACAAGAAGCAGCCAGAGTAGAAAGAGGAAGTCAAGGCTCTTTCAGTCTACCAGTTTGTGAAGAAGCTCAGCATGCACTGTAGATTGCATCAGAAAAAATCCTGCTGGGGGTTAGAATGCATGAAGGGAGGAATTTCTAGCCCTGCAGCTCCCAAATAAGAGCCAAATTTCACTTCATTGATTGCTGTAAGGTGTAAGAGGAAATGTGACCCCACTGAGTTAGAAAAGTCTAAGGTGTTGCATAAAAGGAGCCAAAGCCTTCCTTAAAAATACTGTGTAAAAGTAGAATATCCATCTTTGTCTTGTTGCCAAATTCCTGGCTAATTATCAAAACTTAGTCATGAAGGATCTGATCCTAAATTAATGAACATGTTCAAATGCTATTGGAGCTCACAATGTTCAACTTTGTTCAGCACATCACAGGGTTAGGTACAAAGTACTCAACATCAGATCCCAGTTACTTTCTTGTCACTATTTAGTCCCTCAAGTCTCTCAAGACTTGAACTGTTTCATGAAACACCTACAATGTTCACTGAGTTTAGTTCAAGCTTTGGTGCACAGAACACATGGGATCTTGCCCAAACATGATGAGAAGAATAAAAATGTTTTCCACAGATCATGGTTGGGATATTAATTCAGTCTCTACAAAATAAATAGTACAAGAAGGAAAAAGTTTGGTTTATTTCTATGTATGTCCTGGATAGGAAAGGAAACAACTCCTGAGAGCCCACAGTTCTATGTATTTTATATGTCAGACAAGAAATTAATGAAAAATTAACTGAGAATCATTCTCCTGCTTTGTAAAAATTATACTTTTATATTGCTGAGGAAGGGCATTTCTACCTCCTGTCTCTTCTTCGAGTGAAATCAGTGGTTGAACTAATTGGTTTAAGGCATTATCTTGCTCTCACTTAATGGCAACAACTGCTGTATTGATTTATTGGCTTCAGCACCAAGAAGGATAGGGTTAGAATAAAATTAGGTCTGAGCTGCATCCAGAGAACTCCAGTTCCCCTCAGCAGTGGCTGTAGCAATAATAATACACCCCCCCCCCCCTATTTTAATAAAACATGAGTGCTATTACAAGAAAAGGTTCCATGTATTTTCTTATCTCAGAACACAGGATATCTAGTTCTGTTTATCCTCAGCATGAACAAATCTTTGTGAATGCCTGAAAGTCACTTTTTTCTGGTGAAAATATGTACTTGTGGTTAACAGAAGACAAACATCCAAGCAATGGTTCTATAGATAGAAATGTTCTTTCTGGCTCTAAAACATATCTTTGTTCAAAACACACCCTATTTATTATTTATTCTTGGATATTTTTGTTTCCTACCCAGTTTAGGGCAAACCTTACCTCTAGGTGATCACTTTGCAAGCAAAATAGTGTTAAATGGAAACACATGCCTTAGTGATTTACAGCATACATTATGTGGGATCATGTTCTGTCCTCAATAAATAGCTATTTTGATTATATTAAAAGATTGTCTCCCTTAAACTGTAAACATTAAATTTGTTATGGATTCATCAGTGAGAACACATTGTTGTTAGTAGCTTAAGATAATATACTACTGGCCAAGTGAGTACAAAATTAATCTGAAAGAGGAGACTTACAGCAGTCAAAAGGATGAGAACCATACCTTGGTATAGTATATTTGTTTACATGCTCCCTCTTTTCTGTTAGCATTCTGTTTAAATCCCTTCATAACATACCTGTGCAACAGATTTGAAGGAAATGGACTCTTAACTTGAAGATTGCCCCATCATTTCTAGTGCAGAAAGGCATACATTCATGGAAGTTGTGGATCTGGGGAGCCCTAGAGGAAAACTTCAATGGTTTAAGTCTGGGTTTCTCTGTACAAAGAACCTAGCCCAGCCAAAAGAGGTTAGTGAGGCATCTAAATCCCAGTGAACAGAAGCCATATCCCAAAAGCTTAGCAAAATTGCTGCAGCACACATCATCATGTTTTGAGTATCTCTACAATCCAGTGAGCTACATTTTGAATTAGAAATGTATTTTGTGGGGAGTTGTTGGGAAAGCACCAGTAGGTTTTTCTTGTCTATTTTTCCTTCATGATTCAATGACACTTTTTTACAGGAGGACAACTCCCTGTTGCCCACATGGTCATTTTATGGTGTAGATTTATAGCAGGTGAACTGGTTTTTGTGGGAGCTGTAGCCCCTTCACTCTCACACATTGGTTCTGGTCCATATAACAAAGTGAGTCCTTCTTGCACACTACTCCCATTTCCATCATAGTTGCACCCAGGTTTGATTGTACGTGCATCTGCATGTCCTTTAGACTACCACTTTTCTAGCCAAAGGAGGCATACATCATTACTAATATATGGCTTACACTAAATAAATTGATTAATATTGCACTCATTGGTTGTTTCCACAAGTATCTCAGTTGACGGTGTATGGATCCCAGGCTTTGTTCATCAAACACACCCGCACTCAAATTGTAAATAAACTTATTTCCTAAAGCCTAGGTTTCCAGTCATATAGGCTCCTTATGCAGTCAAGAGAGATTGATGCCAATCTCCCTCTATGCTGATACTTCCCATCATTGAAAAGAAAATTTGAAAAACACTTCAGACAAGGGGTGCAACTTCTTCCTCAGTGCTTTCTATATCTCTCCTTTGACTGCAGAGGGAGCCTACATGTCTGCTTCTAAATGTCTAATGTTGAGTGAAACCCACCCTGAAGTAGTACAGCTGAAGCCAGCATAATTACATACAAAGTGTTTTCAGGATCAAGTCCAGAGGTTATTGAGGACTCTGTTATGAAAGGTGCTATTCATCTCAGCGTTATAACCTGGAAACAGGGTGACCACATGTTGGTGTTTCTTGCTGAACAAAATTACCTTCAGAGTCTGACAGACAGATATTTTATTCAAAGTAAGCAAACAGATTTTTAATTAATTTTGTTTATTTCTCCTTTGAGTATAAATCTTTTATTCGGTTTTATACTAGATTTAATTCAGTTTACATCAGCAACATTTCTAGATGTGGCTATGCCTGGCTGCCATTCAGTCTTCAGGGCTACAGCTTAAAAAATTCAAAAAAAAAAAAAAAAGAAAAACAAACTAATAAGTTTAGCATCATTGAAACCATGTGCATCTATATAAAATGCTTATATATTCAGTGGCTCTATCAGCTGAGAAGACTGTAACTTGAACTCAAATGTGAAGGATCCCAGTGCATTCAAGAGTCAGCATTTGATGCTGTGGTTTGGAGTAGATATCTTCTGTCCCAGCGAAGTGCAGATAGGAAGTGAAATGTGGTGTATAGGTCGGTTTGGTTGGCTAGCTCTAACATGTTCTCTTTCAAACTTTCTCTTTTTAGTAAATGACAGCTTTTGTCATTGATTGCAATGGGAACGGAACCTGAGGCCATAGAAAAGAAGTTGCAGTGAATGAATACTTTCAAAAACAGACTTGCAGATGAAATGTATTTATATGAGGAAAGCTGCTGTACCTACCAAGTCAATGCATAGTTCCAGGTGTTTTCAGTTCACAAAGAAACATAAGAAAAAGGAAAACACTGCTTTAGATTCAAAAGAAAGACTGAAATTTTTAAAAATCAGACACTTTACAGCAGTTTTTCGTTCAGCATAGAAAAAAAAATTAGCAGTTTAATTTATCCACAGTTAAATATTGATTAGATTGACAGCATAAAAAAGAAAGGAAATTAAGCGTAACTAAAACATTCTCTCACTGACACCAATAGACATATTTCCTTAATTTATTATTATTATTTATTAATTATTGCAGTCTAAGCTACTTAACAGCTACACATTAGCGTCAGTCAGATGAGAAGACTTAGTTTATACAGAGAAAGACCTTAAGGCCAAAACCACCATTTGATCACTTATCTCTGACCTGACTCCAGAATTTCAGTGGATGATATCTGAGCTTAACCTTCAATCTTGGACTGAGCTAGAACAAATACATAAGAAAAAATGCCAGTCCTGAGCTAAGTGACTAGCAGGAAGAGAAACCCCAGGAGAAATTGTTCCAATGGTTAATAACCATGATCATTATCAAGATGACTGATTTTAAAAGTAGTGTTAGAGCAAACCACATTGTAGCAGTATGTTTTATCATATTGATTTTTGGAAGGCAAAGGTATACCAGCAAATTATTTTGGCATGTTAAGGTCTCTCAATACACAAGACCGTGTAGACCATTTACCAGACATTAATATGTTGTCGGCAAAACCAAGGAACAGAGCAGATCCAGATGTATGTTAGGGAACTTAGAATCATAGAATCATAGAATGGTTAGGGTTGGAAGGGACCTCAAAGATCATCGAGTTCCAACCCCCCTGCCTTGGGCAGGGACACCTCCCACTAGAGCAGGTTGCTCATAACTTCACGTTATGTCTAAGCAGTACTAAAAATAGCTGATAACTTCTGGGTTTACCTGGGAGTATTTACATCTATGCCATATTTGGATGTCAAAAGAGATCAAAGAATCACACCGTGCTTTTTGTCAAGCTATTTGTTGAGAAAGACCAAAAAAAAGGCAACCAACAACCATGATTAAAAATCTGGGCTTCAGTAGAAGATAATAAAACACATAAAAAAGGAGAGAAACAAATGAAGTGATTGTTCACAATAGAAGCATCTGCAAGGTCATAAAGAGCTCAAATATATATCTAAACTGTAGCTTATGTGACTGAGGGACAGAGACTTCTTACATTTTCCAGCTTCTTACATTTTCCCAGGATAAATATTGTAAGTGAGGACTACTGCCAGAATCACTCAGTGATGGGGCAACCATTTTATAGAGGAGAACAAAAGATAAAGTAAAGGAGGAATATTTTCATTAAATAAGGCATTTAAAAAAATATGGTGAAATTGCAGTTTTTTTCCCTTCACTTCCAATTATTCTATTTGTGTCCTCTTTTCTTCTGTTCATCTCTTTGGGATACTCCTTGATCGTGCAGAAAGCTCAGCCATGCAAGTGTGAGCCAAAAGTAAGGCATTGATTATGATCCAGTCACCTGAGACTACTAATTAGTCCAAGAAGGGAAACAGGCATCTCCACAGAAAACGTGATCCTCTCTGTTCTAGAGAAGTCAGATGACTTCTTCTTTGGAGGACCCCCACAAAGGCAACCTATGGTGACTAGTTCATTGTCAGAACCTTAATCTTTAGATACGTAAAATCAGGTGAGATGACTATCACCCATAACTAACCCACATGTAACCTTTTTATGTATACTGCCATTCTTCTTATCTTTTTTGATGGTCAGTTGCTAGTTTCTGATTAAAATCAGGTGTAGCCTAGAAAAGAATGAATTTTCCTGTACATTTTTATAACATCTGATAAATAGTTCTAACTCTTTCTGAAGTCTTTAGTTATGGTATCAATATTTATGTTTTACATACATATAAGTGAAAGCAGATTTAACTGGCAACTGCTTTGAAGAACAGAGAGGAAATTTTCACCTGCATATTTTTCTGGCTTAAGAAAGTTTAAAAGCGGTATGTGTCATTGCTGACTAATGTTGGGTTCAATTCCTTCATTTACATAAATTAGGGAATATATATTTTTTATTTAAGTTACACTGATATAACTCTAGATCTCTGAGGAATTACATTCATGCAGTTGAATTATTATGTACTAAATCAAGTATAATTTTTTTTGTGTGTGTGTACATTGCTATAATTCAAATTATGAGGGTGGTCAGTCTGTTATCAAAAACTTTATTCTGGCTTTAATCAGTGAATGAAATCCCATTCTTCTGCCGTCGATGGTAAAAGGTGCCCCCAAGTTCAAAAGCCAGAATTCAGTGAATGGTCTCAGTCTCAAATAACAATAAAGATACCCATTCAACATAAAACTTTCATAAACCATAGGCTCATACCTTTATTGTCAATGAACAAAGCCAGTGCAGCAATGCTTCAAAAATCTTAGGAAATTTGACTGCAAAATGAGGGATCATTCTGCCTCAGGAATATTCACAAGCCTTTAGCTTCTGGAACAGGACTAAATGCTCAGTTGGTCCCAATGTTATTTGCTTTTATTTTCTATGGGGTGAATTTTAATACAGTTTTTTGGCATGCAAAGCCTGTTTGGAACTTCAGATCTTTGATATTTTTATTCATCCCCTACACATAACATCATTCATCTGCCTGGTTTTATAAGATGTTGGCTGTCTGAAAGCACAAAAGCTGTTTCTCTTGGCAACATTGTTCAGGAACTAAGTTTCAAAAGAAGACCATAGCTAAGGAATACGCACTTTGTGTATATGTAATGTAGGATTTTGCTTTTCTAAAAATCCAGCAAATTTATACTGCAGGTGCAAGTTGTCAAAACTTGTGGTTCTTTCAATTCAGCCCGGAGACATAACTGTGTCCATATTTTTATGAAACACCAATTGCATGTTCTAATTGAAAATTACATAGCCTCTGTTCGTTTGATGGCCTTTTCTTTGTGTTTATTGAATCTAGAATTAAACTATAAAGGAAAACAGACTTGGCAAGGATCTAGGTGGTTTTTGGAGTGCTCTGTAGCAACTTACTCCTGGGTTTTGTGGTGGTTGTGGCAGAAATGGGTTCTGTGTTCATGGTTTTATGAAATATCTTTGGATTCCTATACAGACATACATTCTTTTTCCAAAACAGTTAGTCTGGAGTTCACTAAAAAAATCTAAACCTGGGTTTGTGTTACCACACCACTGAAGAGGCAAAATGCAAACCACGCATTGAAATAGTATTTTTGTAATGGACAATGTCCAGCAGTTTCACTCCTTTCATATGGGCCGTAAGAATCTAGTCCTGTGCATCAAAAGAAGCAGCTCATGCACATCAGTCTTATTTCTGGGACAGAACAATAACAGGTTTTGCAAACCCTACACAGAAAAGGAATTAGCAGAAGTCATAATAATAATTTTTCTATGTAAAAACAAACACACACAAAAGCAACCAAGGAAGATCCTAGAGGGAACAGAACTTTATAATTTACTCTCATCTAGAGGCAATCAAGAGAGCCAGATTTTCATCCTAATCCATGGGAAACACCAGAAAAAAAGAACAATTACAGAAATTCAATCTTTAGCACTCCTAAACCTCTGCAAAAAGGAGGTAAACTGGGGATACACTAACGCCTAAACCAACTCTAGAAGGACTAACTAAAAGGCGCGGTTGTGGGAAGGAGCATGTGTACCACGCAGCTGGACACAGATGAAGGTGGCAATTTCTGCCTTGCAATCACTGCACTTTGAACAGGCTTGAGGCACACTTAAGGCTGCTGCAGAAATTTGCCTTGTATGAAGACCTCTACATAGCACTCTTTTGCCATAGATACCCCTAGCCAAGGAAGAGGACCCTCAAGATTTTTTTAAGCAGGAAACATCATAGCCCCAGAATGTCACTGTTACTCCTGTGCAGTCCAAAGGAGATCATGGGCAGGTTAGTAGTCTGCAAAATAATTAAGGCAAGATAAAAACCTCGGGGGAAAATACCCAGAACCAGACAAATTTCACTACTCCCCTGAAAAACAAGGGAGGTGAAGACTTGTGGTGGGCTGAAATCTGAGGTCCCGTGAGTAACAGGATGGATTCTTCAGCTGCTAATCTCAGCTTTTAGGGAGTGAGTCTAAACGTCCTGAGTAGTCACATCTTCAGGATAGTGGAAACAGCAGATGATTATTCTCTCAGGATTATCCACTTAATTAAATATAGAAAATCCACTCAGTTATAGCCAACCAGACCCATTGACCTCAAATTTTTAGTCTCATAGTATTTCTTTAAAGTGCAGCATCCTGTTCATGAACACTCAAGAAGAAAAATGTGATAGAACTTATAACTGTCATGTTACATATGTTCTCCAAAGAGCAGATAATCTTCTGTCAGACATAAACTCACCAATCTGTGAAGGAAACTGTAGTATTAAAACCTCACATATTTTTCTTAACTGATACCCCACACTGGCACTAACATTTTTCATTTGTGATCTGATACATGTTTTGAAAGATGATGTGTGAAAGTAGACTTAAGGTTCAATCCTACCATTTTTCAGCGAGGGCACCATTCAAAAATGGCATATATTTTTCTAAGCACAGCTTCCCTTCTAAAAGGTTTTTTTGCTTGTGTCCTTTAGAGGAATTCTTGCACTTTCCTCTGAAAATTGAAAAACGTGGCATCTGCTGGAGCCAGAATGAGGAAGGAATTTACTATTGCTTTGAACAGTTTTCTTCTTTTTACATTACTGGAACCAGAGTTCCAGTTCCAGAACTGGAAAGAGGGGTTTTAAATTGGTGTGTTAGGTTCTTAGATTTGATTAATGCAAATATACATTTTTACTTAAAAAAAAAAAAAAAGAAAATTTATGTAAATTTTTTTTATTTTCATGCCAAACCTTTCTTCCAACATGAACTATAGACTCCTAGGAGGTTTTTTTGTTGTATTTTTGGTCTCCCAGGTAGCTCTGCTGATATCTCTATTTCTGTGTTTCATTATGTCTCTTTGCCCCTTTCATGACCCTTAAGCTATGTTGTTTTCTGTATCTGGTATACAGAAGCAAAATACACTGAAATGAATATCTAGTATGGCTTAGTGAAGAGCGAATCGAGAGCCATTGAAATCAACAATAACTGTAAAATTTGTTGATTGCAGGGCTTTTCTTGACTAGGGACTCAAGCCTTTGTTCTTGCTGTTTCAGTATGAATAGAGCATTTTTTTTTTTGTCTCTGTATGTTACACACTAAATTTGCAACTCAGTTCAATAGCAGATCCTTGGCTGATGTAATTCGTTGCAGCAGGACTGACCTCGGTGAAGCTTTGCTGAAACATTGCAATGCACTGAAAGTATGAACTCTGTTGTGTATTGCACAATATCCTACCACTTACGCCAAGTAACACACAGTTTTCTCTGAAAAACCAAGTGGTGAAATGATTTATTAAAAAAAAATATATAAATTACTCATTTTCCATTGCAAGAGACCTAAAGTCTATTAAACATGTAAGTCATCTATGTTGCTAGCCATACATTAAGAGATCAGTTTCAATGGTTAATTTGTACTAGCTGTAGGGAGATCCCACTTGACGCGTGAAGTGAAAGCCATAAAACACCTTAAAAGTGTCAATGTTTTGCTGTAAGAGAGGTTTTGTTGGGGGTTGTTTTGTTTTTTTCTCAGAACAAACAAAAACATGAACTTCAGAAGCATTTGTACCTCAAAAAAACTTTAACCTCCTTGGAATGATTTTAGCCTTTGTCTTTTCTTTCTCATTAATGAATTGGAATTTGAACTATCTTCATTCTACACAGATCCTCTTCAAGCTGTGAGCAGACAGAAACAGTTGTGGAAAATCAGCTGTGTTTACAATGTATTTCTTGTTCATATAAAAGAATTTCCTAGATATTCATGGACATAATCCTTTTCTTGTTCCATACCAGTTTGATCCTATCTTTGCTTTATTTTACTTCTGTCTTTCAGACAAACCCATGCTGTCATCTCAGTTTTGCCTTTTGTCATTTTGTTTTTCTACACACTCATATGTGTACGTGACTCCGAATTTCTGCTGTAGACCAATGGAACATAAAAAGATTCCACTAATGAGAATAAAACTCTATGTAACACACAAAAGTTTTCTCATAAAACCATAGAATCATAGAGTAGTTTGGGTTGGAAGTTACCTTTAAAGGTCACCTAGTCCAACCCCCCTGCCATAGACAGTGACATCTTGCACCAGATCAGGTTGTTCACAGCCCCTTCCAATCAGACGTTGAATGTTTTCAGGGATGGGGCATCAATGTTTCACCACCCTTATCATAAAAAATTTCTTCCTTCTGTCTAGTCTAAATCTACCCTCTTTTTGTTTGAAGCTATTACGCCTGCAACAAGCCCTGCTAAAAAGTTTGTCCCCATCTTTCACGTAAGTACTTTGTGACACTGAACCCTCTGTCCTGATTGATACTAATGCAGACTATATAAAAATTAAAACCAGAAAAAATATTAAATTAAAGGCAGCCTGAGAATTCTCATTTTGTTTTGTCGTAAAAATTAAAAAAAAAAAGCTTTCAGAGTCTGAAATGTGACTTTTGAGTGAGGTCTCCACTGGCTGAACATACAGTTTAGTTCCAGTCACTGGTAGGAACAGTAAATTGTCATCCATGGACTCAGCAACCACGGGAGGGAAAGAGATGCATACATGCTATGCAGGTTATTGTCATCACAGCCAGGTGTTACCAGCTGCCACTTGGCTACACCACTGATCTACTTGACTAAAGGAATTTCACTAAGCACTATTCATAGATATATATTTTTCCAATCCACTGTCAGTCTCCATTAGTTAAAGGGTGAAAGAAACTCTGCATATATTTATCCTGCTGTGCACTACCAAAATGCAGAAATTCAAATAAAGTAGAGACTTGCTGAGAAGCCCTGCAAACTTGTGTCTTTTATTCCAAATAAAATAATGTGTAAAATTATGCAAAACAAATTGAATTACATATGGATGGCTTGTCATTTTTCAGCCAGTAGGAGACATTCTCTTTATAGCAAAGATGGAGTTAAACAGGTTTCCTGAATATCTCAGCATATACATTTTGAAATATTCTAAATAGGCTTCCCCAGTGTCTCACTAGTTTTAAGATTGTCTTACCCTCTAAGTGACCTGATCGCAGTCACTTATACAGCCAACTAATTCCCTGACTTGTTCATTAAGATTATTATTGAAAACCTTAAAAATTCATTATGTGTGAGCACAATGAGAACAGGACAAGTTTTTGGCTCACTGCTAGTAAGAGATAAGTTTATGTTTTACCTTGAAAGGGAAAAAGAAAAGATTCTATATTTCTCGATCTAAGCCTTTAAGAAAGATGATTCTTGAATATCTTAAATTTATGCACATAAAGGACATCTAATTCCTTCATATGAAAAGAAATCTGTGAAGGGATTTTACTCTGGGGCATAAGTTAGTGAGTATATCAACTAAATTTAAGTAAATCATAGGAAAATGATGGGATACAAGACAAAGCAAGCTATTCAAACATTAGGAAACTAAGCAACTGGAGGCAGGAAGGTTTGTATATACAAAATTATAAAATATATAGTTTAAATCACTATAAATACAGGAGTTGATGCCTCATGGAATAAACCTCTTCAAGATTTTTTTTTTAGAACCTAAATGTGATAGAAGATCACTTGGTTTAAGTTTTTAAGTCTCAAGAAAGACCTGGAAGAGGTGGAAAATCACTTGTTTACCATGATAAGGATAGCTATATATCTACCTGTAAATAGGTATAGTTATGAAAGTGTCTATGCACTAAGTGCATATCCACGAGCCAGCAAGGTGTCCTTGTCACCAAGACAGCCAATAGAATCCTGGGCTGCAGGGGGAAAGGTGTGGCCAGTAGGTTGAAGGAGGTCATTCTCCTCCTCTACTCTGCACTGGTGAGGCCACAACTGGAATACTGAGTCCAGTTCCAGGCTCCCCAGTTCAAGAGAGATGGGGAACTACTGGAGAGAGTCCAGCATAGGGCAACAAAGATGATTGGAGCATCTCCCTTATGAGGAAAGGCTGAGAGAGCTGGGACTCTTTAGGCTGGAGAAGAGAAGGCTGAGGGGAGACCTTATTAATACCTACAAGTATCTAAAGGGTGGGTCAAAGGAGGA
Source organism: Tringa tobata (assembly GCA_033628505.1). Lineage (NCBI taxonomy): Eukaryota > Metazoa > Chordata > Aves > Charadriiformes > Scolopacidae > Tringa > Tringa tobata. The sequence goes on from JAHREE010015910.1 coordinate 1,183,086, forward strand.
TGGATCCAGACTCTTTTCAGTGGTTCCCAGTGACAGGACGAGGGGCAATGGGCACAAGTTGGCACGTAGAAAGTTCCATTCAAATAGGAGAAAAAACTTCTTTATGGTGAGGGTGACAGAGCCCTGGAACAGGCTGCCCAGGAAGGTTGTGGAGTCCCCTTCTCTGCAGATTTTCAAGACATGCCTGGATGCAGTTCTGAGTAATGTGCTCTAGGCAACCCTGCTTTAGCAGGGGAGTTGGACTAGATGATCTTTAGAGGTCCCTTCCAACTCTGACAATTCCGTGATTCCATGATTAAGGGGTATTGCTGGACATGAATGGAACTTTGAAAGGCCCCAAATACTTTTCCCAGGCTTTTTTCATTTTTATTATTACTTTTTACGTACTTACATATGTGTTAGTTACAAAATTGTGTGAAACGCCATGCCAAAACTAACACACAACATGAAAAATCATAGTAGTTTACTAAGGACATTTTTTAATGCAGTGATAAATGAAATGTTCATTTCTCTAGATCAAAGCACCTCCTGTTGGAAACAGTGTAACATGTTGTATTTAAGTATATCACTGATGCTGAAACAGCCTTTTCAGATGAAAATGTGCTGACAACATTTTTATAACCATTTCTAGATATAGCAAACAGCTCTCATATGCAAGTCATCTCCACTGTTGTCTTCTGCCAAGGTGGAGAATGAAATGCCCTCTGCAGTGTTTTGCCAGGTGATTTCTTGGATTGATTTACTTGTTCTGTTTGTTAATTAGGTAAGTAAATTTCTTTTTTTCATTTTCAAAGCAAGGTTTGTGGTGTCCCTGACTTCTCTGTAGCCCATCTTGAATGCTGCTCACTTCTTTTTTGGTCAGGTTTGCACTGGATGACAGCAGAAGCTGAGCTGTCTCTGGATTAGTATTTTTGAAAATAAGAGAGAAAAGGAGCCAAAGAAATCATCCAGTTCACTGCTGCATATCATACAGTTTATAAACAGCTCAGGCTCATCAGCATGTTTGGTTCACTAAATTTCATTATTAAAATTCCTTGTTCAGCCTCCCTAGTGAGCAATAGCCAACTCACTTCTGAGCACCCTTGTCTGCTCAGCTGGTGAGGCAAAGTAGGAGAAGATGACCTCGCTGGCTTGGTCACTCCAGTCCTACAAAAAGAGACAGCTTACATCTGTCTCATGGCAAGGACCCTGGAAGGGGCAGAGGGAAGGAAGATCCACCCTGGAAATAACAGGTTTGGGATTGGAGCATTCCTGTGAGGAAGGGAAAAGGGTTTGAGGAGGATGGGAATAGCTCTGGCACCTGGGATGTGCTGAGGAAGAGGAGAAGTGGCTGCTAGTTTTGCCCCTTCTAAATTCAGAAAGCAGTTGCAGAATTTCAGGAAACTTTTCCTTTTCTGAAAAAAAAAAAATCATTGAAAATACCCTAGGTTTTGTTAAGAATAATTTTAGAAAAACTTCCTCCGTGTTTCCAGCTCGTAGGAAATTTTGAAAAGAAATCTTTTTGATTTAGATGACAAATTTTCTTTAAGAAAAGCCTTGAGCACACATCTTTCCTTGATTTTTTTTATAGCCAATTCTATCAGAGACAAACAGAATTGAGCAGAAACCTACATTCCACTTGCCTGTCAAATGAATAAAGTACTTCATACAAAATGAGTTTTAATCTCAGGCAGAAGCAGGAAATCTACGACCAAGAATATACCGAGTGCGTGGGAAGGCACCAACATTGCATTTATTGCTCTGTTTCAGAGTCCGACATGCTGTAAGCTGGTCTATTGAGTCAGGTCATGCAGGTGGGATAGGCAAGACAAGAGGATGAAGTCATGCAGGAGGATAAGGGCATGAGTTTAGCACCTTGCTCCTGGACATCCTCAAAATAGACATTTCCTGCCACAGAAATTCAAATGTCCTGGGCTGCTCCTAAACTGACCTTTAGCTCACACCATGGAAGACCCTGCAGTGTTTCAAAACAAAGACCTCTTAAAAGTTCACTGTAGATGACAGCCAGCCTGTGCCTCAGTTATCTTTCCCCAGTAAACAAGATTTGGGAGATGTCTGAGGTACGCTTAAATCCCACTTTCATGTGGAGTTAGGACAGGCTAAGATTTACACTCAGATCGGGAACCTTCTTCTGCTCTGGAGTTTCTCAGTTTAGATGTCACATGAAAAATTATGTGGAATAATCACAATGGATAACATGAGGAAGACTAATGTCCACCATTCCCTTTTTATTCCCTGCTGAGAAAAGAATCTGCGCTGCAGGGCATTTCAGAGCAGAAGCCTAATGCAGACTCTTGGAGTCAGCCTGTAGGCTTGGCTTTCTATCCATTAAGAACAGAAAAAGCAGCACGATGTTAAAGTTCTGTGACTAGCCCCTTAATCTGTTAAATTACACACTTAAGGTACCTACAGGGTTAGGTGGGAATTTGATGAGTGTTAGTGGTACCTAAATTATGGCTTGGGATCCTTAATGCAGAATTTAGATGCTGAAAGGGCCTTCTGAGATCACCTGACATCTCTGTGTCGCTGTGAATACCAACTACGGGCAAGCTTACTTTGTTTCAAGTTGCATAGGGACTTTCCTGGCACACACTTTTTCAATCTGAGTGTGTGCTTCCTTCTAACCATTTAATGATAAAAGGACCTGCTCTCACAATTTTGGTAGAAAGTTTCAAATATTTCATGTGTCGTATATGGGAATTAAGTCATATTTATCACATAGAAAACTGTTTATACGGTTAGATAAGGTCAAGACTGGGGCACGTGTACTCAAGTTAAAGAAAGGAACACCATTTGTACAAGAATGTGCTCTCTTTTTAGCAGGACATCGGTTTGAAGCTTTACAAGTATGCTCTACTTCAGAAATCTTACATGTGGTTACTTCATAGCTCCACACTCTTGTGACACTTTCTTTTCTTCTTGCCTTCTAAGCCAAATGCACGATTCCAACAATGAGATTACAGCACTGGATGAGGTTGTTCATATTGGAGCACTGAACCCATAAGCTATTATAGTTAAGTGGTCAGAGCATGCTATTTGTTCTAGGAATGCAAAAAATGAGAATTTTCAGGCGGCCTACTCCCTTCAGCTCTAAACACCACCCTAGCAAGCTTGGGAAGAAGGGAAGGAGGAAACTTTTCTAAATGGCCAGCTTCCTCTGTTGGCATCAGTGCATAGTGGCCATCTGTTCAGGCTGGTACCCAAGGACATGTCTGGTCTACCAAACAGCCCACATCCAGGCTAGCTTTGTTTTACTTAATTCGGAGGTTGGGTTAAACAACCATATGGCTCCAGGGAGTCAGAATGTCAAGTTGACTTTTGGCTTTCTACCTGCTTAAGCTCCACCCTCCATACCTTATCTGAACAGGAAAGCCTCTTATGATTTAATATATTGAGTGTCATGTCTAATTTAAAGAACAGTCCTGGAACAGAACAAAGGCCCATCTGTATCAGTATCTGGTCTCTAACTGTGGGTAGTCACAGGAGAACAGGCAAGCAGGTGGTACTTTTATGCAAGAACACTCTTGAAAATCCCATGCCAAAGACCTAATTCGCAGCTAAAGTGGCCTTATCAAGCTTGATGTGGTGTATTTTTGTGAGAAAACCTTCCATTGTCCATTCCTTTAATAAAATGGTCAGTTATTGGTTGTCTGTAACATTTCATGTGTTACATTTTTTGGTTATATGATAATAGTGACTCCCTTTGATTATTTGAGCGTGCATCCTGCTAAGGTATTTGGTGCACCAAAGCTCTGATATCAAGATAACTTGTCAGCATTCACTGCCTCTTCACCTTTTCCCATACTATTTATGGTTTTTCAGAACTCAGTCATAATCGTCCCTTCAGTTTTCTGGTTTTCATGACAAATAGGTTTTATTGGTTCAGACACTTCTTATACAGAAATCAGCGATCATCAGCTGTCCCTTTCTGCATTTTTTCTGGTATAACTGTATCTTTTTTGACATTACATTCAATATATCCTGTACCTTTTGAGTGCCTAATAGAGAATAGCTTTTAAGTAACTATACAAAGGATAATTATGTCTCAGGAATTGATTTTTGTGGTAAGGTCATACAGATATAAACCATTTTTGCAGCAATTTTTAAGTAGATGGTCTATCAGAGACTGTGAGCAATTAAGCAGAGATCATGGAATAGGAACATAAAATATGCTTTTTGCAGGCTGGTTAGATTTGGAAATGGATCTAAAATATGCACTTCACAAATGGATTTTTAAACATTAAAAAGTTTTCTCTTACTTCATAATAAAGCAATGCATTAGATTTAGAAACTTTAGGTGTCTAAACCCAAACTTCATTGTTCTCAGATCAATAAAACCTTTCAGTGATGCTTATTTCTCTTAATGTCAATAAAGTTTGGAACAGATTCCTAATGACATGCTCTTATCATATAGAATTTATTGACACATTTTTACCGGATCAAAACTCAGACCAGGGTTATAGTTCTCAGTATATATTTCTGTGTATATTTCTGTATACTGTTCTCAGGATATATTTCTCAGCCTTTTCTGTGTTTATTTTAAGACTTCCACAGAAAAGCTAACTTGCTTTCTTTCTAACACCCAGTATGCAAATGTATAAAGACAGGGATTTAGCTTAGAAATACAGAAGTCTGTGAGAAATAACAACACTATATTGTTTTTTCTTCATATAATGTGTTCTTGTAAAACACACTTTGTACACACAGTTTTGCATGCATATGTGTATTAAAACTTTCTAAAACAAGCTTACTTACAGAGTACTTTTGAATCTATGTTTACCTGTAAAGCTTGTCAGCCTCTGTTGTAGCACAGCCTTAGCCTCAGGAGTAATGGAATTAGCTCTAATTATGTCAAAACAAGTCCCTGTTAATCTTGTCGAGAACTAATTAATAGCTTTGTTATGTAAAAAAGTCTCATTCCATCAGATAAAGGGAGAATGCAGATAAAGCTGTTCTAGGCAGAAGCCTTGCTGCAGCATGGGAGCCTGCTGTGGGTGGGTGGCACCAGGAGCAAAGCAGACTGTGACACCGGGCAAACACCACCCCTTTCTGCTGCAGCATTTCCAAAAGCAACATCTTCAGTCCAAGGACCTACAGTGTGTTAACCCCGAAAGAGCTGGTTTACTCACCGTTACCTGCAGGCCTGAACTGTCTTTTATGTTCATCTGCTTCTGTCTAGGACCCCTTCTGCAGCCTACATTTAAATCACATCGGTAAAGAAACACTGAACATGAAGTTTCTTTTCCGAACTCTGATACCATACAAAGCCAAAATCAATTTAATAATTTCTTAAGTACGAAACATTTTCTCAAAGTCAGTGAGGATGATTACTGATTACTACAGCCTGAAAGCTGTAGTGGGGAGGATTAGACATGTCCAGGGCCTTTCCAGTGTCACACATCTACAAACAGCATATTCTGCTGCGCAAAGGTAGCTGAACCTTTTTCTGAAAGAAATATATCCTAGTTAACTTTTTTCACTCAAAATATCTGAAGTCCATGAATAACGTCTGACAGTACTATAAAATAAATTATCAAAGCGTATATGAGAGAGCATGTTTTCACTTACTCAACCCAGTGCTTTTATTCAATACTCTTAAAATGCTCTAAGAGTTGCTATATCCCAGTGTACCATCATGTTGGTATACTTGTATTTTCAGATGCTAAAAGTATCAAAATACTCATTTCCTAACGTGTTCTTTTAAACCATGTTGCCAACCTGTAAACAAGCTACAATTGGGGTTTTTTCATGCTTCCTTCATAACCTTACCTCTCTCTCTCATTTGAACTGACGAGTTTCACAATTATTAGTGCTGTAAAATTAAATATAGTCCTCTATTCTAGGATAATCTGAAATGTTTTTTATACTCTGGACTCTATACAGTTGTTTAAATGCAGAAATGTTATCTGTGGTGCTCTAGTATGCATCTTCATGCGCAGCTACGGCAGCAACCTCAGCACGTAGTTTCACAAGTAGGCATCTACATTGTGACATCTAGACATCTACATCTAGATATATAAATTTAGGTTTCATCCATGAACTGAATCTCATTCTGAGATACTGAATAATTAGCTTTGCCTAGATTTTATCCAAAGTTTTCCAATTTGAAAACGTATCTACCTATACTTTATATACTAATACTCCTTACTCCTTAAGTACAAGACATTAAGCAAGGATACTGAATAAGCATCCTAAAAATTTAAGTAGGAAGTAAGCATAAATAAGCAGTTGCATTCTGTGTTTATCACAAAGGATTGACACTGAATCTTTTGCTACAGAAGGAGAGAGTTTCACTTGTATTGGAAAGAACTCTGTGGAGTTCTCAGCACTTAACAAGAACATGCAATGGGAAACAAGAAGGCTAGATAATATATTAGTAATCAAATTGGAAGAAATGTCAATCTAAAACATTTTGTAACCATTCTCATGGAAAACCGACACCTTTTCAAGCTTCATAATAATATGCTGGTTTGCTATAAAAAAACACTACTGTTTCCAGAGTATCGTAAGCAATAGGTTAATGAGCAGTTTGGAAAACGTGTGAAGAAAAATTGATCCTATTAACAAATACATTTCCAGGGAAAGGCAATGCTGCTACAGAAGTGTGCAGAAGATCCAAAAGTAGCAGTTCTTCAGGCCATTAGGTCACAGACAATTTCAAAATAATTATGCTGCAGAGGAGCAAACTTTTTCTGAAAAGTGGAAAGCTAACACAGTAAAGGAATATGGAAGTGGAGGTCATAAATGAGGTCACAAGATTTAAAAGAACTTGTTGCTTCTAGAAAATGAACAGACAATATTTCTGGGTGAGCTTTCTGATGTAAAGGTAAGCTGTCAGGTTGCTGGTGTTTGCTTCCAGTTGCTTTTGAAGCTAGCAGTTGTCCTTTTGGTTCTTTTTTGCATCTGTACATCACACAGCTTAGCTGTGCTAGTCATGGTCACAGCATGTTGGAAATGACTATTCATTCTTTCCTGTGACATGAGAAACACTAAGCATCAAAAAAATTACCCAATGTCAGGTCCCAACAGTAAGGGAAACACTTGCTCACACAGTGCAGGGTTAAACTCTGGGATATACTATAACAGGCTGTACTGGATGTCAAAAGCCTACAGGAATTAAAATAGGGATTAGATAAGTGAAAAAAAAAACAACCAAAAAACCATAAAAAACATCCAAATATCAGAAAGTCCGCGGTTGATAGAATGATGAGACAGGTTTGTCAGTGGGATCCCAGTGCTCACTTGGGATTTTCTCAAGTATCAATACAAACAGCAAATAAAAAACTTAAATTCAAATTCACCCTCTCAAGGCTCTTCTTTCAACAGAAGCTTGAATACAAATCAGACTTTTACTGAAATATTGAGCGTCTATCTTATTTTTTAGTTAAAAAATCCAAGCCTGAACTTTTCAGTCCCAAGAGAATGATTTTTGTGATGATGAAATTTTCCCATGTGCTTACAAACAAATCCAGTAACTTGCATGTTTCATGTCGTGGTTCCCAAAAGTGACAATGCAACAAACTGCTGTGTTAATAACATTATAAATTAAAATCATGTTAAGTAATCCAAGACATAGTCACTAAGAATGATTAAAGCAAACCACTGCGTAAAAACCCAGTGGCAGCTTCAACGTTCAAAGAATGCAGTCCTCATCAGACTTAATAGTCCACTGTTTGACAGTTTTCTTACTAGCCTCAAACACTGGAGAATGAGACAAATTCCTTTTTTTTTAAAATGTATATGTTATGCAATTTCCTGTGAAAGTCCAGAATTTTACATGGTCACTCATAATGCATTTTAGAGATTTAGATATGTAAATCCAAAAGGTTTTTGAGTTACAATAAAATGTACAAAATTGTTTAAGCTATTATCTTAATACTGAAATGTTGCATTTGTCAGTACTTTTTTGAGTGCTTCATAAAATACAATAGGAACACTATCATGAAGAATTTCATAACCTTTGATTGTTTCAACCTTTTCCCCCTATTTCTAGAGATGGTTTGATAAATAAAGAAGTAGAAAAGAAGTGCTGAGAAACATTAAATAAATCAATAATTTTAAATCTGTTTCCCTCCTCTTGCTTGAATTCAGAAAAAGGGAAAAGTATGAAAAAACAGTTCTACAGTGGTGGGCTATGTAAAGTATTTGAATGTGTAAGACGTTATTGCAGGAATGCCACCTAAAGTTAGTTGCAGAAATCTGGGAGCTCACAGTAGATTTCAAGGTAGCTCATTCAGAAATTTGAATCTAGTGACTAGGGGTTATAATGTACTTTTAAGCATTTTTCACTATTCACAGAGGACTGGTTCTCTGTAAGCTTTTTTGCTCCCACATAATAATGGAGTCAGCAGAACAACTCTTATGTGCAAGTGCTCGGAGCAAACATTAAAAAAATGACATATTGTGAGGGGAAACAAAAAAAAATAATAATGCCCCCTCCCCACCTTATGGTCAGATGTGAAAAAAATTCAGAGATCACCAACTGTAGGTGTAAGGGGGGAAGGAGACACTCAACCAAGGAAACTTTTAAAGCGGAAAGATGTATTTTAAAAGACAACTTCTGCATGGAATTTCCTCTTATAAGATATAAAGGACACCCAGAAAAAATTGCAATTGCAAGGAAAGTTAAACTGTGTAAGAAGAAGGAGGCGGGGAAGGGGAGGGGGCAGGGAGAGGAGGAGGAAAGAGGTGTAAGGAATTAACTTTCAGCTCTCATAAATCTGTTTAGTTCCACTCAGTGCAACTGAACCATGTCAGTGTATGCCACCCAAGGAAATTACTCTGTGGTTATAAAAAGATTTAGTGAAGAGATAATGGAAGTCAGTGTAGTTGGATGTCTAAGTTTCTTTGGTACTCTTCAAAAATCCATCTTGAGCCTTTGTATGATGTCTTAGTATAGTGGCTATGTATTCTGCATATCTAATTGATTAGCTCTAATCTAACATCAATTGCCCTAAGATAGATTAATATGATTCTTTTCTTTTATTTGTGCTGTGGCACTGATTTTATTAAATTATTTATTCTTCTCTTTGATTCTTATGATATTAAATATCGCTATATATTCTACCCAGATGACCTCATACCTGGCATCACACACATTGTTAGGGCAGTGAAGATGGGTAATGTCCTCAAATTGTTTCTGTTTTTCAGTAAAATGGGGTTTTGTAGTAAATCTTATTCCATATGAACAGTAATATTTAGAATCAGAAATGAAAGATGGGATTCATCTCACCTACCTCTGGGTTCCAAACAATTTACCAGGAGTTAAAATGTCCAAGTGTTTGTTGCAGGTCTTGATTATCCGATACAAGAAGACATGCTCTCTGATCTCTAAAGCAGATCAAGTCATGAGTCATCATCAGGACACAAAAAAATGTAATACATCAAAGTTACTATTGTGATGGCTTGGAAAATGCCTCCCTCATCTATGGTTTTATTGATATCTGGCCTCAGGGTTCTGAGTGGGCCAGAAGAACTGAATGAGAAATTTTCTAAGAAACTAGGTTAGGGTGCTTCAGTGAAAAAATATCTATTCACTAATACCAAATATCTGTAAACCTGTATAATTTTCAATAATGTACTTTTAAGGAGAGTGGAGTATCTGATCAGAAGTATGCAACCTATCATGGTTAGATGATGATCAAAAGTAATTCTGTAGTTAAATCAGCAGAACTTCATCTGTGTAAACCAAAGTAAAATGATCACAAGTAGGCTTTACACTGTCTTCTAGTGAATGTAACATTATGCTCATTTTGCACTTTCACCAAAGTCCAGATCTAATTTATGCCATCTTTAGCATCACTGCTAACAGTGACCTAAGGACCATTTTTGTATTACAACTGAGTACAAAATTTCTGGTTTCCCATGACTGGAAATCCTTAATCTTCAAACTCAGTAACTGTAGTTTTTTTGATTTTGCCAAGTTAGAATATAATTTTAATCTTACTGCTGCCAGATGAAGATGGGAAATTCAGGGATGCCCTATGACAACAATAAAAATATACACATGAGGCTTACAGAGGAGGCTGGGATTTCAGTCACAAAAAGAGTTTGTTTGGCATCAAGTCTTGGCATAAAAATGTGTTGTATTGATTCCTTCATAAAACAAATGACTTGGCTGGGACTCCTGTCATTCTCTACTGTCAACTAGAAGCAAGGCTTCCAGTTGAATGTCCTCCCTCAGAGAACTGGTGACACAAGTCTGGCTGTTTTCATGCTTTAGCTGTTTACCCTAAAAAAGCAGTCCAGAACAGAAGTCATATGAAATATAAATAAATATGCCCTTAAGTGGTCAGGCAGTTGGACTAAATGGTCATTGCAGGTCCCTTCAAACTGAAAATATTCTATTCTATTCTGTTCTGTTGTGTTTTGTTCTGTTCTGTTCTATTCTAAATAATTGTATAATTTCTAGTGCTGAACATGTATGAGATTAATTTTCCATACAGATTGAAAAACAGTTATTGGTGTTACTGGTATGTTTCAGTTTTTCCAGTGAACAGATGTTTTTAAGAATAAACACTGAGCAAGAGATAAATGGCTGTAATTTTAAAAGCGGCAGGGTCATTGTACAAGACATTAGAGACATTATGGGAGAAAATGTTGCTCAATCTATAAAGAGTAGGAAAAAAGGATCAACCAATGAAGAAGCTACATCATGGAGGTCAGAATATGTAAGGATGGGGTAAGACCAACTTTAAAAAGAAAAAAAAAATTAAGATACAGCAAAATCATCAATGTCACACGGCAGCCATGCAGAGGAACAAAGAAAGAAGGCTTTGCAGGGCAGACTAAGTTGACATTAAAGGAAGGGCACCCAAACCCCTGTGAATCTTTATGTTTCAGCGATAACAGTGTTCATAAAGGTGGAGTGACTAATGGAAGTAAGAGTGAATTCACAGGATCATTTAGATTAGTGAATTCATAGAATCATGACCCTTCAGATAATTGAATCCAAGCATTAAAATGGGAAATAGCATGTGAAGTGGAAAGAAAACTCAGTGTTAGATGTTTTGACCTGAAGGAGCAGTGAACAGAGGAAGAATAGTATGCATTCAAGATTTCTGTAAAACCAAAAAAATAAGCAAAATTCTGGTAAAATAGCAGCTCTGATATTAAGGAGTTCTAGTGAGTTTGCCAGTTTGGAGTGTCATCATATGACAGGAAACTAGAAAACCTAGTAGTTGTACATCAACAGGTGAAAAAAAAAAAAAAAGAGAGAGACAAAACAATTATACTCTTAATAGTATTACTCAAGGCTTAAAGAAAGTTTTGAAGAAAAGACAAAATAAAATCAAACCAAAATTAAAACAAAAAAAGTGTCAATTTAAAATATGACAAACACACAGATTGTCCAAAATTTCTTGTGTTAAAGATCCTCAGTTTTTTGATAAAATACTTCAATTTCTCATGAGGAAAATGCAGAAAATATAGTCACATATCTGGACTTCAGTAAAATATTCAATACTGGGTCACAGGGGAAATTTTTTTTTGGGCTGGAGACAATTAATACAGGAACTGGAGCTTGGCTAAAGAATTTCTTAAACGGGAGATGACAAGCTGTATCTAAATGGGAAACCTTGGATCATATGGACATTGCACTGGAATTTCTCAAGGATCAAACTTGGACTAACTTCATGTAATGTTTTCATTATGATTTTGGCACAGAAACCCAGAAGTGATCTAATAAAACATGACAACATAGAGTTGGAAGTCATTGTCACTGTAGTGAAAGATGAGAGTGCCATAGAGAAAGAATTGGTTGGCCTTTTGTTAGAGAGACCAAAATGGGAGAGAATTCAGTACTATGAAAAGTGAGAACATTCATTTAGGCAGTACTAAAACTTTCTTCTGGAGGGGTTGGATGCTGAGGGCTTGACAGTAACAAAGAAAAGAAGTCTGTATATTAGAGACTCACAGCATGACTGTGAACTGCTAGTGTGTAAAGGCTTATGTGATCCAAAGAGAATGAGAGAAAAAAATGTCCGTGTACAAGGTAATGGTAATACCTCATCTGGTGCAGTGCACTCTGATACTCAAACAATAGAAAGATGGATTAAAATGGGAATAAATTGTCAGCAGCACCCTCTATGATTCTATAATTCTGTAATATGGATGTCATTTAAAAATTTCCAAATACTTTCCAAAAGTTTCTTATTTTGAAAGGCAAGCAATTCATAGTCTGTCTATGACAGTAATAACTTTTGTGTTTTAGGCTTTCTGCCTCTGCAGAGCCATGGCCAGGTAAGAGCACATCCCATAGCACATTGAGCCTAAGGAAGCACTGGTCATTAATATTTCTTCAAAGATACCACATCGTGCTGAAGAATGAGCAGAGAAGGCTGAAAAAGAACATTAATCTCTGAGTAGTTCTCACTGGGAGATTTTCTGTACAAGCTGCTTCACAATCTCATTGTGTCTATGTGCTTTCCACATCCAGCAGTATGACCTGGTATGATCTGACTCCATAAAAATAAGTTAATTAACGTGCAAATGGTCCACTTCAGCCTTGCCTGAAGTCCCATTCAGTCTTTGAAAGATCAACCATCTCTATGCTCCTATTAGAATTGCTTCTAGTTCATTCCCAAGTTAGACAAACAAATGCAAACACCTTACTTATCCTTGCCCATCTTAGTTAGAAAGATTATGAATGTTCAAATTTATCTGATTTTCTCTACAATAAGAAGTGAAGAATTTTAACTCCAGCAGCTAGTGCACTGTCTGGCCAATCCATAAAACTCTAGTCCCTGGACAAGGAAGTTAAAGCAGCCTAGTATTAAAAAAAAATTTAATAAAATTAATAATAATTAAAAAATCAGCCAAGGCTGCAATATAAAACTTAAGTGTTTGAGAGAAGCCAGTGAACCGGGACTTTAGTATGCAGCTATTTCTTCTATCCTTCTTTTCACCAAAGGATACAAAGTCCTTAGCCTGAGTATTAGATTATGTTATTATGAGGAACCGATCTGTCTACTGAAACCTATATTCTTTATATTCCTTTTAATCTTGGACTAGGATATTTTCTAGTTCCTTCTCAGTGTTTTCTTTGAGAACATTCTTTATTATATCTGCTTCCAAAGTGATTTTCCAGTGCTGAGCAATGCTTTTCAGTAAATACTTTATTTCTATAGTTGCTTAAAAACAAATTTAAAAAATCCCCCAAACTTCATCGTTACCAAAACATGAAACGGAATCTGAGAAGTAGTTTCAACTAAAACAAAGAACCAAGAGGGAAAATAACAACCATCAATTTATCTTTTTGAAGCATATGCAAATATGTTTCTAATTCCAGTTTGAAATTATATTCTACATTTCAAAAGCTGAATTAAATTTAAAGACAAAAAAGAACAGATTTTGAAAAGGGTTCAAGAGCTAAAGGAAACCTTCCTGGGTCCCCCATAGTAGAGGTTTTTGATCTTCACATTTTTCCTATTTAACCTGAAATTCAGATCATGAACATACGTTTTTCTTCATTTTTGTATTTGGCTACTACCACTGAGACCCCAGGGTTAGTTTGGCTCCAATGACTCTTCAGCTGTGAGCAGTGAGAATCAGTAAATACCTAGGAGTATTTCAGCTGGGAGGATTACAGTCCTGCCACTGTTTCCCAGAACAGCTGCCGCAAGAAGCTTTCTTAATACCTGCTGCCTGTAAAAAGAATTAAGCAGTAAATGAGGACTTGCCACAGGACCTGCGTCCAGGTTTACTGAGCTTGCCTGGAGGAGCAAAAGCACAGGCATTTTGCTCTCTTCAGGGCTACATACGTCCCTTAGCCAGAGTTAGCTGTGGTTGCGAGAGTAGGTGTTTAAGGGTTTAGAAGAAGCAAGGAGAAGAAAACCTGCTCACACTGCCAGTGTTTCTGTAACCTGTGCATGAACTTTTAAATTAAGTAGCTTTGTTCATAAGCCTTAGTTATCTGGCATAGAACAGCTTCATCGCTAATGCCAAAAAACCCCATGTGGTTTAGAAAAAGTGCTCAGTCCCCTCAACTCCTCACAGCCTTTAAATACACTAATCCAAGAAATAAATATATAAATATGTTGTAAAAACTCATATTACCCAAAATTTGTTTTTAAAGGCCCAATTGCTGAATAGTAAAGCTTGAGGGTCTTTTTCATTGAACTGTTTTGAAGGGATAAAAGATAAACAGGTTTTATGTGTAGAAAGCAAATAACAAGCAGGGGTGTTTCAAAAAAGCTAAGTAGTTTGGTTTCAATAAAATCCTTTCAGGTTTGTCTTCAACTTAGAAATCACAGCAGGTCAGTTTAAAAAGCCAGGCTACTTTCCTGATAGAAATAAAAGGCAGATTGAACTCCTTCTACAAACTTAGTGTCTCCTTTGAGAGGAAGTAAAAGTGCAGTTTAAACTCAAAGTGTAATTATAAGGAGCTCTATTTTTGTGAGATGGAAACAAAAAGTGAATTCCACCTGGATGGGTGAGGAAGAAGTGTGTAGTCTGGTGATGGCCCAGGTTCAACTCTTTTGAAGACTTGTCCAAGGTAATCTAATCTTTGTGTCCTGTCTCCCAGTTTACAGAAAGGTCTAATACCATTTCCCTGAAAATTGTCGAGAAGATAAATACATGAAGACTGTGATAAAGAAGACATCATATAATTACTGTAAATTCCCAGTTCTTAAAATCTACTGAAGGAAGTACAATGCACTTCATAGATCATGACCTTTTCAAGCATCAGTCTTGCAGTACTCTGCTGTAGTACCTCACACATTCTCGTTTTTATTTCTTCTCGAGAGAATGAGCAAGTGACGCTATTAGCTTACCTTGATGTAGCACTACATAACGACATGGTTTCTGTTGTCTCCCTGTCTTGGTGTAAGCCCAGCCGACAACCAGGACCATGCAGCTGCTCGCTTACTCCCCCCCAGTTTCAGATGGGGGAGAGAATGAGCAGAGTAAAAGTGAGAAAACTCATGGGTTGAAATAAAAATTCATTCACTGCTTCACATGGGCAGGCAGGTGTTCAGCCATTTCCAGGACAGCGGGGCTGTATCATGCGTAATCGTTACTTGGGAAGACAAACACCATAACTCCAAACATCCTCTGCTTCCTTCTTCTTCCCCCAGCTTTATATACTGACCATGATGTTATATTGCATGGAATATCCCTGTGGTCGGTTGGGATCAGCTGTCCCGGCTGTGTCCTCTCCCAGCTTCTTGTGCACTCACAAGCCTACTCACTGGTGTGGCAGTATAAGGGGAAGACAAGACTTTGACTGCTTGGCAAAAAACAAAAATATCAGTGCACTATCAACACCGCTCTCATCCCAAATCCAAAACATAGTCCCGCACCAGCTGCTAGCAAGAAAGTTAGCTCCATTCCAGCTGAAACCATAACATCCCCTCAGCCAGAGCCCCCTGAATAACCACATGTGAGACTGCAGTAGGAAAACCCACACAATGTAGAATCACACAGGTATGATTAAAAGATCCCAAGAGATGTTTTCTTGGGCCCTTCTTTGCCAAACTTTCCATGGGGTCATTTGGGAAGGGAACCTCTCAAGCCATCTCTGAATCAAAGAAGTAAAATACTATGCTGCTTCCCACTACCAAATGCCAACCTGATGGATCAGTTATTCACTTGAAAGAGATCTGGGGATATTTTTTCGAGAGTTGAATGCAGATACCAAAAGCTTAGGACATTCTCAACTTTTTACCAGCCTGGGAAATCCATCAAAACACTGCACAGAAAAACCTTGCACATTGTAAAAGGCTTTTTCATGCAGTCTTACTAATCTTATAACATGGTGTGTCAAATACAATACATTTTGAGTGTTAAGTGGGTGGCTTACTACCTGACTCTGTGATGCCAGGTCTCATCATATTATCACAAGTTTTACAATAGCTCAAGGATTTCTGAAAATTTAGCTCTAAGCTTTGCATTCATATGAGATCCATTTCCATTAAAAGTAGATAAAGCATCCACTTCCAGCCTGTGGCAGAGAAATGGTTGGAAATTCAAACCATAGCAACTTAAAAAATAGAAAGCAAATAAAAGATATATGAAGACCATGCTTGGAAAACATCGTGTATTTTCAGTCTCTCACGTAAACCAATGACTGATTTTTCAAGTGTTTGGGAATGGTAATGATTAATTTTGCCTATAGAATTCCTATTAATATTACTCATTTCACGTTCCTTTGAAACTCCTGAGGGATTATCTTTTCATCCTTGGAATTTGTTCCTGTTCTTTTTAAAAATTTCTTCAAGTCTAAGCCTTGACTGAGCAAAGCAGGCATGAAACGAAGACTGTATGAATGAAGAGTTGCACAGATGACATTGCAACACCCACCAAATGAAATTCAAATCTTCAAATTAAAAACAATTGGAGATACAGGAATATTTGGACTAATTCAGAACGAAGCTGGCAGGGTAGTTAATTTTCATTCTGCATACAGACGCCTCTGACATTTTCTCTTTATTTATTTGAACAGTGTCTTTCAAACGGGTCCTTAAATTCACATTCAGAAACTAGATTAGCTGTTTAATCTTGGCTGCTACTTGAAAGGTATGTCCTAGATTAATATCAGACAGAAAAACTAACTTGTTACTTCAAAGTAGAAAAACTGGGTGATGGCTGACAATCAACCTGAAATCAGCTGTCCCGGGTCTCCATTAACACAGGGAATGAGAAATCACTGTGGGCAAGAACTTAGGTCATTAAACCTTTTCTAGGAATGAAGCAAAAAGCTCTTTTGGTAGTTCAATTTGCACACATTGTATAAATCCTTGTATCTGCATTTAGAGTTAACAATGAAGCTTATGCCTATAACATCTCGAGGGTGAATAGAACTGAACAGGGAAACCTAAGCCAAAGGCTAGTCTTGGAATGAGCGTCCTTTTGTAACACACGTTTTCCAGATGCAACACACGTTTTCCAGATGCAACACTATCTCCTCTAACTTCTTTTAGTACTTCTGACCGAATTGTTTGCTAAATCTATCCTTCTTCCTCATGATTCATGATTTTTTTCTTCAAAATATACTCTGTAATTCAATTTGTGAAAAGTCCAAAAAAAATTCTAAGACTAATGGACTTTGTAAACACAAAAATTCTACAATATCTAAAATGATGAGTCTCATTTCTTTAATGGAGGTATGATATTTGAACTAGGTGATCGTACAATCCACAAGAATTTTCATTATGAAAGCTGAATTATCAAAATAAAACATAAATTCAACATCTATATATGAGAATATAGACAGATGCAAATGTATACCTGTCAGATATATTGTTATAAAAAATATAGTATGTTTTTAAATTCTAAGCCTGTACTTGTCTAAGTCTAGGCTATCCTCCCACCGCATTTAAATGATTAATTGCTGACAGTTAAAGTGTCCTATTGAGCTTCTTAGGTTTGCAGAATGATGACATTTTGGAGTGGATAACTGATCCAGACTTGTTCATTTAACTTTCCAGACATTTTTATTGTTATACATCACTCCATAGTGAAAGACATGCATCAGTTCTCTTGCCATACAAAGCTCCAAAGCTGGAGTGTGGTTTGGAGTTTAAACATTTATTCACTTTAATGGGACTTTGCCATGCTTAAAACTCAGCATATCAAGCAACAAGTGAAGAGCTGGAATTTAAATGAAGTATACTGCAACAATTGAACAAGGATATATCTGAAGAGGGGAGAAAAAACAACAAACGTTAAAATTTACTTTGGATATTTGGATTGAAAACACTTTAAAAAAGTAAGTTTTTTTAAAAAACAATGGTTTTCAGTCTGAGCAGGTTCTTTTTCAGCTGCAAAGACCTATATAGTTTTCTACTATTAAATGTTTTCTTGCTTAGCATGACAAGAAGCAAGTAAAAGCTGCCTGATGTGCTCAGCAAGAACTGAATCCAGCTGGACTGAATGAGTATAAATACAATTAATATCTTTTTACCAGGAAATGTGTCTTATTTTTCAGAAATTATTCAAATAAAACATCCTGACCAGTACCTAGTCTAGGAGACAGGAATTTTTTAGCTGTTAGAAATTCTCTGGGCAATGCAATTCCCATTTTGTAGGCTCAGATGTTAAAACTAGCCAGAGATTTTTGGTGCCACCTCTTAGATATCTGTGTTGGCAATTGATATTCCAGGTCAGTGTTCAGCACTCCTTCAAGTAAGGACTCCATTAGAGTTGCACAAGCTAGACTCAAAACCTACCTCTTTTGGGATGTTTAGCAGCTCTCTCTGCACTAAGACAGCTCCTCTAAAGATAGCAAGGACACTGATGGCCTTTCTTTTACGGTGTTTTGTAAAGAAACCAGGAACTGGTATGATTTCCACCTCTATGTAAAAAGCAACTACAAAATGTCAAAGGATGCCAAAGATCAGGAGTTCATGAAGAGAAGACTGCTGCCTACTCTGTCTCTGTTGCCTCCAGAGTATGTTTTTTTTCTGTGTGGCCTTTTTCTGTTGCTTCTGCTACTTTGTTAGGGAATAAGGTTTAAGTGTACTGGAGGGCTTAAGAAGGAAGTTAATACTGAGAAAGAAAGAACAAGGGAAGACGATCTCTGCTTTAAAGCTTTGAGTATCTTCCACTTCTTTCAAAGGTCTGGATGAGAGCTTACCTTGGCAACGCTAAAAGGATATGAAAAGGCAAAGGCCTCTTTATATTTGTGCTGTTTCTTTGTGTGTTTTTTTTAGTTCATGTGTGTCAGACAACAGTCACTGGATGAGGACAGGCTAGATGGACCTTTTGTCTGATCTGTAATGGTGACCTTCACATCCTGATTTGTCATGTTCAACACACTGTTGTTTGATATCTGTGGGGAAGAAGGGTCATTTTTTCCAGGCAGCCATAAATGCTTCTATTTTGTTAAATACTTTTTAACAGTGCATCATATGTTCAGCAAACATCAACAACATAGCTCCAGAAACAAATGTAACTACGGGAATTTATATCAATCTAGGACTCAGGCATCCTCCTTTCTCTGTCATTTTTCTGGGAATCATCTAGTCATATGGTGATAAAACTATGAGCCAGGGTCTTATAAATATTAATTATCACCCTTTTCCTCTGTAACTTTGGATATTTTGAGGGAAGTAAGCCTTTAAAATCAGCAGTAAGTTTCAGATGTTATTGCTCGGACAGCGAATATCAAAATATGGTTTGCAATCCCCATGCTTTTTAGTTTATCAAGCATACAAAGGAAAACTATGCTATACAAAACTTTATACCTTCCACCCTCAATTCATAAACTACAGATTATAACTATACGTGAGAAAAAATGCATATCCACACATTGTATATTGTATTCTACACACTTTCCATTTTGTTTGCCACTTGAGATAGGGTTTCAAAGTCATGCATAACTCTTCATTCACAGGGCTTTTGCAAGCTTGCATTGATGGATGAAACTCACACTATGTGTATGGGAAAAAGCACTCTATGTAATCCTCGTAAATCCTGTAGTGATGTGAGTGCTGTTTCAGCTGAAACATTCCAAGGGGAAAGGAAAGATCACACTCCAACTGCATGTGTTAATTAGATAATATTGCTTTTTGTACAATTGTTATCTCAAGGGACTTTTATAAGAATAGACAAATGTGTAGTTGATTGGGATATTAACTGATCATCTCTGGAGGCCTAAGTTAAAGTCCTACTAAGAGTCACATGCGTCTAGTTATCCTTCTTAATTGTGCATTAGACAAAACCATGACTTAATGTGGTAAAAATGGTTCTTTTTGTTCAAGGAGAGGTCAAGGATTGTACTGACAGAATACTGTAGTTTAGGCCTAAGATGTGCTGGAAAGTTTGGAAGGAGGAATCCAGCTGAGCTTCTTCTCATATTATGCCCTGCTTAAGCAAATGCATCTCCATGGGGTAGTGAGGAGAAAAACTGGAAGAGCATCAGGAGCTATTTACACAACTGGAACCATTCCATCCTCAGTCAAGTGAAGCAAATAGCTGTAAAAGCATTCTCTTATTTCAGCCATCCAAGAGCAACACAATGAAGTGGACATCATGAGAAGTCAGTTGCCATGGGCACACAAGTGTCTAACTGGGAGAACACCCACAAACACTGAACTTTGGTTCAGCAAATCCTAGTTCTAGTCCTTTTCAGTGCAAGTGTTGCTGTCACTCAGCTTTAAAAACAACCCAGGAGCTTCAGGGGAAATATGAGGAGCCACCAAACAGGTCCACCTCTGAGATGAGACAGGAAATAAGCAAATGCAACATCCAGCTGAGACAGAGGTGGGATATCTTGTTTTCCCACACCAGGCTCCACAGACACTGGTTCCACTTGACTAGCTCTTCAAGTCTGTGTACCTAACCCTTCTGAAAATACAGGCTGCTCAGTGTTCATATCTCAGGCAGTCTTTGGATAAATTCTGATAGGGATGGATAATTCTTGTAGTTAATTCAAGTATCAGCACCAAAAACTTGTTTGAAAAAGTCTTTGGAGGTACTCAGAATTCTTAAAATCTTACTTATCTATGGTTCAGTTTTGAACATGGATAACAGGTTTCTTCCTCTGCTTGACAAACTATAAAACCCAAACACAACTGAGCAGAATTTGATCAAAGTAATTGGACAGTAAAGTCCTGCTTTTACACACTTTTAAAGTTGGACCAAATTAAAAAGGTAATTTTCCTTGTGGATGCTCCTGCACCTTCTTTTTATTTGAGAAACTAGTTATTCATTATTTTTTTTCATTTGCATGAGGCATGAACATAAATTCCTATAACAACACAGCCATGCAGTGCCAAATGCAATAAAACCTCACGACAACAAAAGAAATTATTTTTCATGGGTCATAATTTAACTCTGCTGCCTCCCTTGCTCCCAAACTTCCTTCTATCTCTGCAGTGCCTCCAGCCTTCCCTTCCACCCCTCATAAAGGAAGAGATTGGAAAAGAGACGCTTAAGCCATGACCAACACCTTTTTTCAGGCTTTTTTTGGACTTGAGTCTTTCTGAAGAATACAACCCTTTGCCAACTGCCAAAGCAGAGGTTTTATCTCAGAGTCCAATGATTTAACCTGGAAAACACTTACTTAAAGAACGTGCTCCACAATAACCTCCTACAACAATTTTATGACCCTGCCAAGACAGATCAAAACTGTTATTTCTTGGAAAACATGATCTGCAAGCTATGTTACTTTGAGATGTGATCTCCAAAATAAGCAGTTGAAGCATTTAATCCAGGAACACCTGGTTATTGTCGGTCATTGTTTTAGTTCAGCTGGGGTTAGGCTTCTCTTTAAGACATTTCTACATGTATATTGAATTTCGGTTTTAAGAAACATTGTGCCATGGGAGTTGTATTTCCTCAAGTAAAGTATATCACAGAAGACACGGTGCAGAACACAGTCTTACTGTGATATCACAAGGCAGTAAAAAATAATAGCCTCTACCCAATATATACTTTGTCACTCTGATTGGTTTTGTTCAAATTTCTCCCTTCTTGCATTCTCAGAAAAATCCTAATGTGCCTCCCATTAGGAATTATTGCCTCACTCTATCAGGAAGCCCATACATCAAATGCATAGTAGCTGCAATATGAATCAGAAGATACAGAGAATTTTCAGAATAAATAAATGGCTAAATATTGATGTGTGGATGCAGCAATGAGACTCCGAACTGTGTAGCGCATCTGAACGAATTGAGAAGCTTGGATTAGGTAAAATTAGATTAAATCTAAGAACAAGATTTGCAGTGAAAGCTTGGAATTTTTTAATTTCTTTTTTCTTCTTCTTCTTTTTTAACAAATGGTAGCAGTCTTGAGTTCTCTGTCCAGAAAATTTTGTGGGGTTGGAAGGAAATGCGTTAGTTTCTTAAATCAGCCTTAAACAGAAACAATTTCTCCTTTTTTACACAGTAATAACAGAATTCATCCAGAATTCGGAAAAAACGGGGTCAAATTTTGTTTCTAACAACAAAAAATAATTCAAATTTTTCTCCTCCCACAGCAATCCTCTCATCATTTGATAAACCAGGTTATGACTTTAAGTGAATATGGAAATCTTATGATGTCATAAAATTTAGAGGTTTCCTCAAGTCTCTCCTTTGAGAACTTTGAGTTGAATATACATTATCCCATATAAAAATATTAGCACTAGTTATTCCACTTACTTTTTTTGAGATACTCACCTGGGAAATGAAAACTCTGCTCCACTCTTCTGAATGTTTATTTATAGAAAGTGGAAGAGCTCAACCATGATGCTGCCATGAAGTTGCACTTATGGAATTCTTCTAGGAGAGAGGAAGTATGTTCAAATGTCCTCAGGCAGAGTGATGTATTGAACCTGAACCTGACCCTGACCCTAAAAAACCCCTCAATCCTGCCCAAAGGTTTGATAGCCTATACTGACAAGGTATTGAATCAGAAGGATGGTCAAGCTGTTTTCCACTAGTAGCTTTTTTTCAGAAGAACTCTAAGTTTATCTCTTTTCTTTTGTGTTGTGTTGCTGGACAAAAGAATAGGTTTTCAGGTTTTCTGCCTTTCAAGTCCTGTACCTAGTCATATGCCGTCATCTTTTTCTTTCTCTCTCTCCTTTTGATTCAGTGTGGAATTAAAATTAAAAAAATATTACAGCTCTCTTATTTTCCTAGCTCCCTCACAGTCTATGTCAGCTCTCTAATCCTTATCAAGTCTTTGTGGGCCTCACGACTGAGATGACTGCACGAAAAACTGGAGGAAGGAGAGAGCAAAGACTAGCTGTGTCCATTAACACACAAGGATGGCACAGAGGATCACCCCACGCTATGTCACTCGGGACTGAAGTGATAGGCAACAGAAACACAGACTGGATAGGGATAAAGCTGATGCTTTGACAGCAGGAAAGAGATAATGGAGACAGGATGACCTGTCTGTGCTCCGTCTTGGTAGGACAAAAGGCAGCTCCTCCATGGATGCCAAAGGCATCTCAGTAGTCAAGTCAGCTTCAAGATAAGGGGGTGTAGTTTTCTTGCCAATCACATATAAAACAGGACTTCAGAGAAGCAGTCTAGTACCTCCAAAGAAGCTGCACTGTTCAAGAATAATATGTGATATGTTTTACTGGTTTGGATGCTTTGGGGTACTTTTGTAACTCAATTCCACTCCTGTTTTTATGTAACATTTACTGGCTGTTTTCCCTTTCCCATCACCAGAACGATTCATATGAGAAAGCCAGCCAATTTTTCACTATTAAAAAAGAATAAGTATTGTAAGAACCATAAAATCATGCAAAATATTCAGCCAAAATGTCTCTCAGTGATCAGTTAAAAATTGTCCCCTCATTAAGAAAAAGCATATCTTCAGTTCGAAGGAGACAACGTGCTCTCTAATACTATGCCTTCAAGAGATGCTGAAGTGCTAAATTAGGCTTGCTTGTTATATTAACATAATGTTCACATTACACTTCTGTGCTGCAGTAATTCCCACGAGTTGGCCTTTAAATTACTTCAGCTACTGTAGCAGAATAAAGTAGTGCAAAGGCAATGAAGAATTTTCACATACTACTTGTCCAATGACTGTGGCAGTGGTCTTGTTGCAGTAAACACAGCGAGGATTGCAACCTCATCCGAACAAATTTGCCAGTTAATGCCGTGGAAACTACTATCTCTGTCAGAGAGATTGAGTGGTTATTTAATTTCATTTTATTTATTTTATTATTTTATTTTATTTGGAAGTTACTGGGAAGACTATGACAAACCCTATCCCATTGTTACACTGTCATTAAGTCACAGAGGTCTTAGCCAACCCTGGGGAATTTTTAAGCACTTTGCTGATTCTGCATGCCCGGCTGTGTGAACAGACATTAAGAACTTGGGTTTCATTTGGAAAAAAGTGCTTTTCTCCCATAGCTTTGTGGATAATTGACTTTGGGGAAAAGAAGACTTTAGCTTTACAAGATTTAAGTGATTTAAGAAAACCACAATAAATATATTGAAAAAATTATCTGCTCCTGATAGCTGCAATCTTGGAATGTTCTTAAGTACCCACAGTCTGAGTGACTATGCTGGTCTTGTATTAAAGCTTTGTGGAATCTGCAAGCTATGCTAAAATTTTTAATAACTAAAAAGTCAATATTCATACTGTATATATTCAAGATAAGGTAATACCAAAATCATGCTGTACTTTCCCTGCATCATCACAAAAGTCTCAAGATAGAGTAAACCAAAATTTAAAAATATTCAGTGTATTATTAGTTTTTTCTTGGAAAAAAAATCTCTAGGGGAGGCCATATTGTGTTGTCTTAAGGCCCAACTACAATGTGTAAAAGTTCAGGATGTTTGGGGCCTACTGGGACTGTGCTGTTTGTTTGTGACCTTACCCAAGTTGGCTGGTTTGGAGCAGCAGGAGATGGTGTCTGCAGAAAGATCTGGCATTCATGTTGAAGTTCACTTAAAAAAGTCATAGGTCATAAGGGACATAAGTCCCTAATTTTTTTTTCCAGGTAGAATATTTATTTGATCTCTTTGCCGAAGAAAGTTGCAATAGTAAAACCAGAAAGAAAGTTACTTTTCTGGAGGTAGATCTATTTTTCATTTGCACAGTACCTGACAGTCCTCCTTCACATCTTTGTCATTCCAGTTATTACTCTGCAGAGACCATAGATCCAAATTCAGGTGATGTATTTGACTTACTACTTTGTACACTTTTTTACTATTCTTATTAATTTCTGTTTTTTTTTTTTTCAGAAGTACATAGAGTACAACTTGCTTGCTCATATTTGCAAACTCTTATGAGTATATTTCTAAGCTTTCTCATGTCTCAAAGGAGATGTCAGTATATACCGTAAGGCTGTTATATGGCAACCAATTTAGCAGTTGTCATCTTTGCAAAATTACCTTTCTGGCATTATTTTAAGATTTTCCAACCCATGGCACAAAAATCAACATAATAGAGAGCATTGAACACTTTATGGGGTGTGTGTGAATGAGTGTCTGGGAAAGGTCAGGCTTCCACAAGGCGGACCAGGTACCAGTAGAGTAGGAGAAATGTGCTCGCTCTTTCATCTTGACCACCACGTTCTTGAAGAGCTCCTTTTAAACATTGTCAAGGCTATGTCAATATAGAAAACATTTCTCTAGGTGATGCACTGTCTCCCAAATTTTTCTTCTTGTGTGCTGATACTCCATTGTGTTCCTCTGTTGGCACTTTTCTTGTGCTTCAGCTGCAGACTCTCTGTCTTGAGAACAATGGACAAAGACTGTTCTGTGCTCCTGACCTCCAATGACATGGCATGGCCTGCCTTCACACACACTTCATCTAGCTTCTCTCCAAAGAAAGCCAGGATGAAAATAGCCAGACTGCTCATGGGAAACAGACAGAGACTTGTGCTGTCTCCTGAATTGTGCCCAGGTATTGTCTGGACAATGCTGAATGGAGCAAGGCAAAACAGTGGCAGGCAGCATGGCAACTGTTAAATAACATGGATATTGGTGTGCTCATGCTCCAACTTGCTCCCTGCTCATGAATTTTTAGACTATTTACTAGCAGAAACATAATCTTTCAGGCTGGGACCAACTTTTATTTTTGTTGGTGAAACGCTGTTAACCCAGCAGGTTCTTTGTTACTTACAAAACCTCTTTGGAATGAGGGAAATAGTATTCTATTACTATAGTACACTTCTGATTTTTCTGGAAAACTTAGCTTGTGAAACCAGAGTAAGATGAAATGGAGTTCGTAGCAATTTTTTTCTGCATTATTAGTATTTTTCTTTCTGTAAGCTGAAACAGAAAGACTTGGAGTCTTCTGAGCAAAACTACTAAAAATGTCCATAATACCTTCTTTTCTACTGGAAAACAGAGAATCATTTTTCTTTCTGAGTACCATCGAAAGTGTGGCTGTCCACACAACCCCTGTCAAGAAATAATATGGATGATCTAAGAGAAAGAAAAGCAAATCAGGAAACTGCCTGCAGAGATAAGAGGGAGGAGGATTTAAAAGGATAGTGTTTCCATAAATCAAGGCAACTGGTGACAGCTTTAAAGTAAGGGTCAAAAACATTGCGAGAGGTGTCACTTGGATAAGAAGTTAATCCAAGTTTCCACCTCTCTGCTTTTAGTGCTTGTTCAAGTGGAAGTTAAAGATCCCATGGCATTATTTCAGGATCATACGAGATTAATATCCTGCCTAAATTCTCTCTTTCAGGATCATCAGAGACCTCTGCACCAGTATCAATACACACAGATTTATGCGATTGCTATAAACAAAGGAACACATTTGTCTGCATACCATTGCTATGGTTTATTCAACTTGTTTGCATAGCAGCAGAGAATGTTAAGTCTGTAGAAGAATGGTGGGTAGTATACATAGCAAAACCCATCAGGATGAGTTTGTAATGAGAAACAGAGGGGGAAAAAACCTCTCTATCACAAAGGAATCCAAGCAACCACGAAAACTGGGCATCAGAGCACTCCAACTGATCAAATAAGAGGTTTTGCACGAATTTCTCAAAATTTCTTGCAAATAAACTCAGTTGGTAGATTTTGAAATGGAAAGTATATGAGATAATTGGCCTGAAGAGGATAGAATTGTTGCTTGTGTTTCAATGAAGCATAAGTCATATATCCATGCTACTCCCACACCATAGGTAGGAGCTCTGATATAAAAATGTAAAAAAAAACCTCTTCAAACTAAGCTGAAGAGAGCAAACCTCTAGTTTAGGTATGACCCAATCCTTATTCAGCCTTCTCTAGATTTCCTGGAAGTCAGTCAAGTTGCTAAAGAGCTTTCACAAATAAGGAATCTATCAAGAGAGCTATTTCTGAAAGTAGATATTATTTTGTTTAAGAAAAAGAAAAAGGGATTATGTGTTAATGTTGTTTACATAAATAATTTCAGCGGATATATATACAAACTAGCTAGTGAAGCATGGTGCTCAGGAATGGGAAACTGAAGGCAGTGCTAATATGATTTCATTTCTGTAATGTTGCCATGAGTCTTACTCTTCTATTTTGATTATCCAAATGGAAAAGGGGAGGAAAAAAGGTCAAGGAAGTGAAATTTTTCAGTATTAATAGCAAAAAGGAAATTAACTCAAAGGCATGCAACAGCTGGAAAAATTGAAAATTCTGAGTGTGACTTTCCTCTTACACCAGTTTTACACCAGTAGAACTAACTTCATGGGATCAGGCTGTTGGACAGGTCTCAGGGCACCCTTCCCAGAATGATGATGAAGTGAAAAGGAGTTTCTTTAGGTGGTTGAGTTCCTGTCTAAATGACTATTTGAATACTAAAGAGATTTTGCTCTAATTGTACTGCAGATTATCTGCAGTCTTGCATAGAAGCCTTTATTATTCAAATCTAAATATAATAAACCTTTTGGAAGACTCTTTTGACCTCCATTAAGTTAATTCTGACATATCCCAATGGAGTGAAAACAGTTCTTGCTAAGGGGAATAATGTTGCAGGTGGAAGGAGGAATTTAAGTGGCTGCCTTAAGGGAACACACAAACTGGAGAGGTTACGATGGGGGAAAAAAATTGTGTATGCCAATTCACACAATCCCTGGGGTGGCAACAAGAAGATTTGCATCTGTGCGAGATGATTTCAGTTTTAAATTGAAACACATGTGTTAGTGAAATTGAAGCAAACTGACAGTATCTTTTTAACGGAATTGGAAATTATGAGCAGCAAGAATGGCATGACCCTACAGAACACTAGTGTATAATCTATTTATAGAGATAACAATCAAGGAAGAATAGATAACACAAAGCCAGCAGGGTTTCTTCCTAGGTAACAAGTAAATAAAGGGGAAAAAAGGTTTCCTGATTGATGCTTCAATGATTCCCCAGATTATGGTAACTGTCTTTGCTTTGACGGCTAATTTCTGCAGGACACTGAGCGGTTGCTTTTCTGAAAAGGTGTTGAGGTGGTGGAAAGGCTTAAACATTTAAGAAGTGTTCAGCTGCAGTCGTGACAACTAAATGTAGATTCAATACTCTAATTAACTAGTCCATGATTTATTACACCGATTAAGCTATCGGGATTAATTTAGCAAAATAGCAGAAAACAGTCAAAAGGGTCATTACCGATGCACTGAATGTCGAGTCATTTGAAAGACAAATCAAGCGTATAATATTTTAAAATATGCAAATACCAACCATTAATAACATTTCTGAATTATAATGGAAGATTATTAGTTTAATCAGGGAACCTTTACATTGCATGCAAATTGCAACAGTTTGCTGTTACATGAATATTGTAAAGGATCTTTAAAATAGTTATGGGCAGCATAGCTGCCTGGGAATTTCTTCAAGTTCTTGTGTTTGCACTGAGTATCAGAGTGGCTACTGCCACCTCACTGCTGAGTGTAAATCCTCTGTAATTTCTTTAGTGTTATTTTGTGTTATGCAGAGTACAGGAAAGCAAGATTGTCAAAATGTCAGTAAGAGGCAAGGAAGAAAATATCACCTGTCCCTTCTAAAGAAATAAATTGCTTTCTATAGAACTATTGTATTAAAAAGTGACTATTCACATAAATTACATTTATTTTAAAAAAATTCATTGGTCGTTGATGAGATATAGAAGATTTAATAAGATGTTTCATGTGTTTGAATAAGTGAAAATAAATAATGACAAAAATGATTTTATTTGGGATAGAGCCAACTTACTGATCTGAGAAAAAATATTTTGTTTAGAAATGGGAGAAAGAGCTCTTTCGAGCAGTGAACAAAGAAATCAATCATTCACAGTTAGCCACAGATCTCAGAGCACTTTAAGCAAGAACCATAGTTCCCATATTACACATAGGGCGGCAAATTGACTTCATTGCAAGTGCTCTGCAAGTCCAGGATCAGTGTGGGAACAGAGCTGGAACACGTTTGGTCTCCCCAGGAGGGTGAGGCCGAGCTGGCTTAACCAAGCTACTTTCAGTGCATCGAGCTGTCTGTTTTCTATGACAGGGAACTCTCTGTGGGTTAAGTTACCCAACCATGATTAAACTGCTTGCAGTTCGGAGATCTCCCCATGACACGCTACAGATCACGGCATGAATTTCAGGTTTCACTTTTGAAACTTTGGCTTCAAATCACAGTCTGGTGCTCTGTCAGTCTTCCCATTCTGCTACTTTGTTGTATTTTGTCCAATTTGTTTTTTGGGTTCTTGGTCATGAAGCAACTACATTTTCAGCTTTACACTTGAGTTTCTGCCTCCAAGCCTCTGTGTGCTCCTGTCTCACATCTAATAAGCACAAATCACTCCCGCTGTCCTGTGCAGGAGGACATTCGTTGGTGTCTCTCGTGGGTCTGTTTGCATTTCTGGAAGCTAGTCAGGCTTTGTGATGAGGGAAAGTTACAGTTTGCCTCCCTCTTCATCAGGTGAGTGGGAATGGATGGCAGGCAGCTGTCATTTCTAATAACCAGGACTAAACATAAAATAATCAGTGCCTGTATGAGAGCCCACATCAATTGCTTTCATGCTCTGGGAGAAGATGTGGACCAGAGTTTGATTCCTGCCCTGCCCCAGGAGCAACTATGCACTATGTCTTGCTCATTAACAAATGAGCTCAATTCAAACTTTTTTCTTTTTTTTTTTTTTTTTAAACAGCATCTTCTGTAAGATTTTATGCTATTCCTTCAGTTCCTATTTTCCAGGACAGTTTAAGTATGCTGGCTGCATTGCTAAAGTCAAGTTTTGGTCTACTGGCATTTCTGTCCCTGGGGTGATTTGCTGGGTTACTCTTCTAGTGCCTGTGCTGCTACACTGTGGGGACTGAAAAGAGCCAGAACAAATGCAGGAAGATGTGCCAGCTCTTGGTACATGCTGAAAAATCCTGAAGCAACAACAACATTTGGCAGAAACAGAAACATTGTTAATACAGTAAGCCACTAAAATCTGTGTTTAATCATCAGAGCATCATCTCCCCACACTTGTAAGAGAATTTTCAAATGAGAAGGGAAACCAAAAGGCAAATTAAAGTGTCACGCAGGCTAGGAACAAAATATGTGCTCAGAGGTTTAACTCCTTAGACCAGAACCTCTCTTCTTAAGCCACTTTTGTTTTACAAGTGGGAAACAGATCATGCTTGGATGCACGTGTTTTTATTAGAATGTGAGTGAAATTACCATATTTCAATTAAATCCCCAGACACCCAGTAAACCGTGCTTGTGTTGAAAGAATTAGAAAAAAATGGAGGTAGAAGTGACCTATTAATGTTACTTCTGCTGGTTGCTCAGCACCAAATTCTTCCCTACAGACCATTATCAAGTATTTTGGGTGGGATAGTGGAGTCACTGACAGCTCTAATGAAGACAGCTCTTTTTGCTGTGAGTAGAGTAATTCTCTCATTCACACTAACATACTGCCCCAGATTTCTGTGTATTTGTCTACAGGTCTAATTTGTAACTTCCCACCACACACCACTGAAAAGGAAGTTTCATACATAGAAATTGCTGCAATAACATAGGAATGTAAAATAGTCAGCAAGATATGACAAAGGGCTTACTGCCTTGTTTCTAATTTTCCTCTATTTCACAAGAGTGTTTTGGGGATTACTGGGGTTTTTTTGCTTTGTTCTTTCCAGGTTAGGTAGGTCAGTTGTTGATTTTAAGGCATTCAGAACACATGGCAACTAGAGATATGAATGTGCCACTCTAAACAGAAATGTGCACCCTAGTTTTCCATCCCAGGTCAGCAACACCAGGAACACAGCTTCTGAGAATACAGTAATGATCTTATTTAGAACCTTAGTCACATAGTCACTGGGATTAACCAGTGTTGGTCACTGAAGACTGGTGAATTTAGAGCAACTGAGGATGACTTTTTAGTCATTGGCAGTGCAATGATTGCTTTCCACTGAAAAGCAGTGGGATAGTTGTGAAATGTTTGCCAGGTAGAATTGAAAAGAGTAAACAAAGTGTTCTGTGTGTAACCCTTCAGCCCGGCAGTTGCATAGGTCAGCTTAAGTTTCTAGGGATCATTAATAAAAAATGATATTCCCCAATGAGGATCTGGGTAAAATTATAGTGAACTATCTAGGTGCTTAATAAGCTGAATTTCAGTTATGCAATCAAGAAACCAAATAAGCCATGTTTTGATGGAGGACTTAGAAATGAGCAACAATAAGACAAATAGGATAATATACGGTAAGAAGTTGTTCTTTGCCCAGAGTAGTTCCCAAAACATTTGAAGTCTTCTCCTTTAATTTCTTGGGAAGACAACTGCTTGAGCAACTGGCTGCTTCCCAGACACTCTATATTAATGCTCCATTCACAATTTGCAATTTCCAGGGCTTTGACAACAGTCCTGAACTTTAGTAAGGACACATCTAAGTTTCAGCTGACCCAGAAATGTGAGATGCCATTCACTGTACTGAGCTGCTCTTGCTCCACTAATCATCTTTATTTTCCAGTCATTTCTGCATTTTCCTGAGGGTCCTTGTAGGATGAAGGACCACACACAGTTCTTCCTGCTAGAAGGAGACTTAACAGTCTCTTCAGTGTTTCCTTATGGTTTGTGACTATTGCACCTCTAAACCACAAAATGTTGCCTTAAATTAGGTAACACCTCAGCCCAGGCATGCCTAAGCATAATTAGTTTGTTCAGGTTTTCACAGATTATTATTACAGTTATAATTTCTTCCAGGTTACAACAAGTTACTTGAACAGAAATGTTCCCAAACACCTTAGCGCAGAAAAATGCAAATGGAACATGATTCAAGCTTTCTCCGTAGACCCTTTAGTTTAGCTCCCATCTTCACCTTTAGATTCCAACAGAGAGTTCCTCTGTGCTTGGGTTTCCTTTACTCTGAATGTGCTCTGTTGTTGGGTTGGGATTTTCTTACTTTTCAGGTTTCAAACACCAGAAGTGCATGTCTGGAAATATTAAGCATTATTACAAGGTAGACAGAAAGTGGTATATAGTAAATCACATTAAAGACATTAATCACATTAAAGATTTCCAGTCAGGCAGAAAATAAACATACCATGCCCATACTCCTCAAGGATGAGCTTTTAGTTCCAAAATATAACAAACAAAGGAGCAAGAACATATTCTTGGCCAAATTCTATCTTCTTTTTTTTCAAAGGATTCTGTGGTCTTGCTTAGTGAAAGCTGAGCTTTTGGGAAATGGATTTAAAAAAAGGAGAGAATCCTGACCCTTACAAGCACCCAGGTCAGTTATAAAAATCAGACAGTAAGGGATAAATCTCGGTTTGTTACAGGAACAAGATTACTCATTTTCTTCATTGAGTTTCCCTGGTATTAAAAAAAAATCCAGTTCAGCCTTGATGTGAACAGTTGTCTCCCAAATACGCACTTTGCTTTCCAAAAGCTTCATTGCGTACTTTTACATGTTAACATTTCCCTTAAATTGAACAAATCCAAATGAACAGAAAAGGTTTCATGCAAATGAAACTAAGAACATATGTTTTATTAATGCAAAAATTGTGCTGGCCCATTTTGGTGCCAAGGGCGTCCCTCCACACCTGCTGTTATTTCCACCAAAACAAAGACCAGCCTCTCATCAGGTGGCCCAGACAGATTTCCATTTGGAACTGCTGTCTAACCAAGTCATTAGGCAGCAAAATACAACACTTTTGGCCTGAGCACACCCAGGAATGTTTTTTGACTGTGGAGCACAAGGACAAAAGCAAGGGTCAGCCAGTCTCCAGGCTATTAGCGTGGAGTGCTATCAGCTACTGTTGTCCACTGCTAACTTGTATCGATACACTATTCAGCTCAGTTTTCCTGGATTTTCTGTATATTTTAATGTGGCTAGGAGGAAAGACTGTCCCTCTGCAGGGATATTTAGAACTATCAAAAGACTGGCATAAGTAAAAATTAACAGTGCAGATCCAGATTGTCTGAAATATATCTAAATTTAGGAATATACATGCAGACTTTTAAGTATTCAGTAGGTGTCCAAGATCTCATAATGATCAACAGAGATTTCAGTAATACTGTTGACAGCACTCAGAAAAGCTATTGTGCTCCTTTTAGAGTAGACATCTATGGCATGATTCAATCACCTGATATAAGCATCTTGTGCCATTCAAGACATGCTGGCATATCAAGTAACACAGAACAAGAGGGAGATGTATGCTCACGCAGGGTGATAGCTGGAGCCCAGGTAGGATACTGTAAAATAATTCAAATGGCATTGAACTTCTCTGTTTAGACAACCTGGCATTTGACCAACTGTGATGTCTATTTTTTATTGGATTCGATTAATGTATCTAAATTTAAGTGTCTGACAACAATTGAAACACTCTTAGGCAGCCTGAGACTGTTGCACAGGACTGGAAGATACGGCAAAGTACAGGAGAGCCGTGTCCTGCTCAATTGGCAGGTGGAGGCCAGGCAGCTGCCATAAGGTATCTCACCTTTTAAATTCAAAGTAAAAAATTGCCTTATTATTTGAGGTGATACAGCACAACACTATCCTGGTTTAGGTCTTGGAAGTGATTGCAATGGTAAAGAAACTTCTGTGATTTCCATTCAGAAAATCTATCCATTAGACCCTTTTAAACTGAATTTCTGCTTACCATGATATATGTTTTCCTTTCTATTTTGTCTGCTTGTTATAAGTAATACAATACAATACAATATAAGATGCAAAAGTAATGGAAAATATCAAGATAATCATTCAGCATTCTAATTAAAAATGAAAGGTGGTGAAATGTGGCAGATAACAGCTGACAGATTGACCATGAAAAAAATGCAAATATAATTACGGTCACAGACTGTCTACAGTGAGATGGTGAACCTCACACAGAGGGCTATGAATTAAGCCTAACAAAAGAAGAAGTTCTGGAATCAAATAGAATGTTGTGCTGCTTGTCTCCAATGTGATGAAGAAGTCTAATTTTACAAAGGTTCCTTTAATAGGTCATTGCCAGTGTAAAGATAGATCTAAAAGCATGAACCTTTGCTCAAGATTTAGTAGTCTCTAAAGGTATAAGTCAGAAGGATATGAAATCACTTTGTCTAATTACAGGAGAGATTGTGGCTTAAGTTTAATTTATTCTAATATTAGCTATAAACCTGCAGTACAGTCAGGTGTTTCCATGAATATTCTTTGCTTTGCTGAAGCCCCATCACTTATTCTCTATTCTGTTTTACAATCTCATTACAAAGCAAACTTTTCTACTAAAGAACTGTGGCCAGTTACTGTACCATATAACTGCTCTGAGTGCTTCTACTTGCACAAAGTGTTGTTTACTGCAACAAATTCAGCTTATTGGAATCATTTTCTATGTGTTTTAGCAGCAGCTGAGGTTATGTCCGTGGTAGGAAAATGAACGTGAAATGGGAAGAAAAGAAATTGCCTGAAGTTCTCAGCACTTTAAATGAAACGTTGTTTGGCATAGAAAGCCTGCTGATGCTGTACATCCCATGCAATGCTTCTCCAATTCTCATTTGTTTGTTCCTATTTTACTGAGGTATTGTTTTGTTTATCTTAGATTGGATTGTATGGAGGTTTATCCATGTATCAGATAACAAAACTCAAGCTTGACCAGACAGAAAACAGTTGTCCAAACTCTAGTCATCACCACTAACTGAAAATAGTCTGAGTGAAAAGAACAGAATGGTTGTTTCAGGCAAATGAAACATGAAGCTATTAGGTTGTCTGTCTCTGTCAGAATTCAGAGGACCATATGAAACAATCTTAATTTAAAGAAAGCAAGCCCTAGTCAGTGGAATTGCTTATGCAGTGACTGATAAGAGCGTTGGCTGACTCTGGGGTTGTATAATAAGATAATGATGTGAGTTTTCATTGTAACACTTAGATGTCCAAGTCTTTCAGGTGTTAGTATTCATCGATCATACTCGCTTGTCTGTGAACTGATAACATTTAATATTAAAGTAAATTAATTGAAGTTTTCTAAAGCCTCTACACTCAGGGAAACATCATGGAAAAATTGTCTGCCTTTATGTTTTAAAGACACTTTTGGCATTATTCAGGCTACAGGAATGCTAATAAGTAGCTCTATATACATACACATTTCTATCTATTGTCTGATACCTTCATTAGGAATAGTCAGCCTAAACTCATTTTATGAGCTTAGGACTGTACTCAATAGACAATATTGTAATGGGGAACTTGTAGACATGTCACCACACAGAGGGAGTCTAGACTGCAATATCTATAGAATTCCACTATGTACGTGAGGTGATCAAGGTAAGTTTTGTTACCTCCACTCTGGAATTCAGGCTTTCTCAGCTCTAAAGAAAACCCCTCACACTTGATACTCTCAAAACCCATTAATTATTTTCATTTATGGTGTAGAATATTAAAGTACTGATTTTACTGTGGGTGAGTCTTTGGGTGAAGATTCATTCCTGTAGGGTTGTGTACGGAGAGAAAAATATGGAAGTGTGAAAGTCATCAGGACATAGCAAAAGTAGGTTATTCTCTCACTCATAAAAGCGAAACTGTATCAATGCTATTGAGCAAAACATTTAGATAACGACAGACTCTAAGTGCAGAAAAGGAAAAAGCAAGCTGTTACAGTTAAATGGCTTACACATAGATTTCAATTAATGTGACCTTTATAGGGCTTAATAGTTCAGGATTTTCTCATTAACTTGTATAACATTTTGTTCTTGCAGCAGAGTATTCAAACTACTGAGTTACTGCTGGCAATACCTGAAGAGGCATTACCATTTTTTATTCCAAACATTTAAATAACCTCTGTAATGGGTCATTTGTTAGCTTACTGCTCAGATATCAGCGTTTTCCATGCTCTAGTTATAATGAGCAAGGATTTGTTTTCCAAGCTTTTACTGGGCCTTTGCTATGTAAAAATCTTGTGAGGAACACAGTGTCAGAGGCATGCACTTTCCAAACTACCCATGACAAACATACTTGATCACATCATGTGGAAAAAAAGACATTTTGTTGCTTTTAGAATTATTTTGTTGGAATAAAGGGCTAGCTTTTCAGTAAAGGAGGGAAGCATTTTGTCTCTTATTACTTCTTCTGTTAAGAAAAATCCAGCTCTTTCAGAACATTGAATTGTTCATTTAAGCCTGCTTTTTGCATTCTTGAAGAAGTGCCAAATGGACATCTCAGAGCCTGAAAGACTCTGTTTATCCACAATGCATACAAAAGCTTCACAGGCCTCAGCCACATACCTCCGGCTTTAGCCCTCCCCTCCTGTACTTTCTAGACTGACTGAAAGTATTGTGGATGTTAATGGCAGACTATCTGTGGTATCTTAACACCAGCCTCCTGAGGATTTACTCCGTGTATTGGGCTAATTTATGTCAATGTGAAGTCAAGTTGGCTACACTGATCCTGTTATTGGAACTATTTAATTTAGGGTGTGTGTTATTGTATGTAAATTGGCACTTCAAAGAAAAAGGTTCCATGACTCATTATAACGTCTGCCAGTACAGTATTAGAATATTGTATTGTTTTTAAACAATATAGAAACACACAGAGAGTGTGGCATGTCAATACTACTAAACCTAGAACCTGAAATATCAGCAAGGTAGGCCATGGTTGCTTTTATAATTAGATAGAAGAGGATAAGTTTCTTGAATCTCCTCAGTCTCAGAGGTCTTTTATCCAAATTCATTATTTTCTATATATGGAACTGTGAAAGTTTTCCTAAAGTTCCTGAGTAGCTAAAAGGTTAATTAATTCTGAAGAAGATGAAACAACCTAGCCACATGCATCCAAATTCCTGACTAGTGATCCAAGTTCTACCCATGTTCTAAAACCATTGTAGAAAAAAATTGTTCCATTGTCCAGCCTGATGAAAGAAAAGGATTGTAAAACTCCTCCACATGGATGCTGTGAAGAGATAGGAATATTTCTAAATGGTTCTATAAATGCCAAGTATTATCAATGACCTTAATGGTCACTTCTGCTCATTACAGTGAAAGCACATCTAGTTATATGCATTAAGCAGAAAAAGGTCTTTAGCCTGTAAGATAATATTATTCAGTCACTGAACCTTTCCTCTGAGGCTTTTAAGACCCTTAACCTTTTGCACTGATGGTTATATGAGCATTGTCCTAAGTGATTAAGGCTCACAATGATGCAGGGAAATGAACAAGTAGCATCTGACAGATCGGAAGAGAAAAAGCCTGGGTGTGAGGAAGTTCCTTTTCACCCAGCTCACAGTCCTTGTCTGAACACAGGCATCGCGTGCCAAGCACCATACTCTAAAAAGCGGTCTGCTTTAGAAGTATCTTAGTCAGGTAATACATTGTGGTTTTTTTTTTTCCTTTTCTTCTTCTGTTTCCAAGTGGTTATTATACACTTGATACTCAGTGCAGTTTATGGAGGAACACAAAGCAAGACCAAATGAAGTAAGAAATAATCTTTCCTCATTTCCTCCTACTTTCACATACAGGTAACCTGGCTGGGATATTACCTTGCAGACCAGACCTGCATTTCCAAGGAAATACAGTAAGATACTGGGTATGATGTGCCTTTTTATTTACGCAAGGCATCTTCAATCCCACATTGTACAGGGCAACCTATTGAACATTGCATTGAATATTAGACATCATGGACATTCACAACCTATTTTGCCTTCAATATTTGAAATTTTGCTCTGTACCACACCAATATAAACAGGATCTTTGCCACAACTTATAGCAAAGTAACAAAGGACAAATTTGTTCATGTTGATTAGAAATTAGTGGCTGAAAGAATGTCTAGAAATAAAAATGTTTCTTGATTCGGAAAGCAACACAGTCATGATGTGTTAGACCCTCAAATATATTATAAATGCAATCGAACTGTAGTGGTTTTGTTTTGTTTTGGTTTTTTAGAGAACTATTCTATTCTGTTTTAATGTTTCCTACCAGGAATTTTGTAAGAAAGCAGAACATGCAAACTGTGGACTTGAACATGCTATGATGATAAAACAGATACTACTCAAGACATCGTTTGTGGGAAATATTTTAATACATCAGACTTTAAGCTTTTTTAAATGGATGTGTGGAACTTTGTTTCTTTTGTGGGTAATAACTTGAGAGGTTGATGATGATTTCAGACCCGT
This sequence comes from Tringa tobata, assembly GCA_033628505.1. NCBI lineage: Eukaryota > Metazoa > Chordata > Aves > Charadriiformes > Scolopacidae > Tringa > Tringa tobata. Next base: position 1,220,993 of record JAHREE010015910.1, read on the forward strand.
ATCAACCCAGAAATCCAAAGCAGTTGTCTTCTGTGTAAATCTTCAGAGAGAAGGAAATAATGACCAAAGCCAAGTCTTTGGGGCTAGACTGAGTAAGGTGGAGATCAAGCCCACTTCCCCTGTTTGGGAATCTTTGGGTTAATTTCAATGAATATGAGAGGACTTGGACAGTTTACCCTCAGGCCCATCTTAACAACATAAAATAGAATCAGTTTCCATGAATAAAAAACAGTTATTTCAAATACCAGGCAAGTCAGATCAAATATATAATGTAGACCCTGTAGAAATTGTAGAGAGTATTAATGCTATGTGAGCACTGACTGAGTATTTGGCAGCAACATGGGAAATAGTCATGTGTGTCTTTCATTAGTTAGATTACAATTCAGTCGTAGCAAAATTATGGTTCAGTTCATAAACTATGGAAATCAGTTTAAACACAGTAATTTAAACTCTGTTGTTTAAATTTTGTTCAAAACAAAATTAGAAATTCTCAGTTGTGGGATTTTTGTTTCTCAGTGCATGTGTTGCCATGGCTACACATCACATTATTCACATGGCTGCTTGGGAATTAGGTATCAATAACAGATTGTTCCATCTCCACCACCTTTCATGGCTGTCCCAGGCTTGGACTGACTCTGATCCTCCCCCTTGGTCTGGATCCTGAGCCTCACCTGCAAGCCAATGTCCCAGACTGGCCTCATCTTCTCTTCGTTCCCATGGAGGTGTCTGATGCTCAGGTCTGGGGCTGCCCCAGCTGATCCCTGGCCTGCCCTGCTCCTGATTGAGAGGAACTGCCCCTGGCTGAGATTTTCTGTCCTGCCACCCTGAGGATCCTTCTCTTCTCCTCTCTCCCATAGTAAGCAGCTGGCCCTCAATCCTCCATGACACATCCAGTTTCCTTGGCAATACTTTCCAGGCCTTTGCAATCTTTTGTTCACCATGTTTTTTCTGAATTTCTTTTCATGGAAATATTTGTGGACCACTTTTTTGAAGCGTTTTTCCTGTGAGCAGGTGATAAGAAGTAATTCTAATGCTGTCACTGTCATCATAGCTCATCTGGATTGTAGCTTTTGGGGTAAATGTAACAGACTAGTTTACTTCTGTAACACGATCATTTTTACTACCTCCTTAAATCAAGAAATGCAGGGATTTTATAATACTGCATTGATGAGATATTCTGATGCTATGGAAGTCTCTGAGTGCCCTGAATCCACCTCAGCAAAAAAAAAATCTTCCCAGATGCAAATCTGCATGGCAACAAAGTGCTTCTGTTCTCTTTCCACATAAGTGAAGGGTCTATAGCAATGATACCTGCCAGCAGGTCATAATCATTTTTTTCACCATCTCTAGACATTTCTTATTCTATGGTATATGCTCAATGTATCACCCTTTCACATGGCAATTGTCCTCCATATGGAATCCCCATATTCCAGTCATACTCCTACTTTTTAATTCTCCAACCAGTGTTCTTCTGTGCTCTGAGCTCCTCCAGCCTCTATGTCCATTTACACAGGATGGACTTCACCTTGTTGAATTAATCTCCTGCACATCTTCACCTACCTAACACCGTTTCTGCCTTTGTTTCCATTCTAGTCTTCCAGCTTCAGTGCTTTTCAATGCTAAGAACTGTTCAAGATTTATTTTCCTGGGATAGTGTAGTTTAAAGTAATGAATTGTCAAATACCATCTAGGAGCAATTCCTGTTTCTTCCAGACCCTAAATCAAGCACTGACTTTAGCAAGAAGCATACCATATCTTTTGGTCCTCTAATTCCTCTAAAACTATAGACTCTAAAACAAAATTACTTGCAACACTGATTTATTTGGATTTTTTTTGCTTGAACATGTATCATGTACTTCCCCAGATTGATCTAATCAGTTCGAATTCTGGACTTAATATGAAGACAAGTTCTGTTCCAGCTAAGAAAAACAGTAAGGTTCTTAATTATAAAATTGGAAATAACCTACAAAAGGCATTGATATAAATAAGGAAACAATCTAAAAATGTGTCTTATTCTAGCTGTCACATGGAAGGCTATTTCACAACTAGTGAAATGAGGAGCTGTTGAATGAATTAATTTTTTCAGAGTATTTTTGCCTTTCACTTACACTTGAGGATTTTCTTCTGAATGCTGACAAAGTTTCGACCCATGTCTTAGGAGTACTTTTATTTCTCTACTGTTTGAGAGCCCTGGGAATATCATGGCCTTTCTTCTGGCTGCTTGCTGTCTATCAGAATGCAAAAGGAATGCTATTAAGCTTATTTGAGAATAAATCTCTTTAGGTACAGAGGGATCATGGAGTGCTGATTCTTCTATCTTGTTTGCCTTTTCTCTCAGGAAATCAGCTGAATTGTGGTGATAAAAATGAATTACAGTAGTAAACCTACAATGTACCATTCTGTAAGCAACATATCATGAGATGTATTTGGCACAAGCAGCCATTTTATTTCTGGTTTACTGGCATATTATAGAGACTATGTCTAATACATTTATACACTTTTGGGGCTGGGTCACTGTGTCACAGTCCTATTCAGGGAAGAACTTAAACATTTGTATAATATAAATCATGTGCTTAGGTCCCACAGGTGCCAATGGAAATTAAGCAACTACTCTAGTGCTCTCTTGAACAGAGATTTACTCTTAAACAACATTCCTAAAATAAAATATTCTCCTTTACTCTAGTCAAGGCTGAAATAAACTAAAATGAAACACTTGTCATACAGGGTTTTAGTTGTTTTTTGTTGTATGTTTGAGTTTGCTTTTTTTTAAAGATGCTTTTTTTGACTACCTCAAAGTTTCCTATTCATTAAATGTGTTTGTCAACAATTTTGCAAATAGTAACATTTACTTAGAGCCTCTGACACATATAACTGCAGCAATTTATTCAGAGATGGATCTGATAAGCTTTCATTGAAATATTGCCACGTTCACTTCTGAAGAACATTGATTATCAACACATAACAAAGGCATTTCAATTAATGTCACCCAGGGAAGATAAAACAGCTCTATAACTAAGTGCCATAATAGTGTAGCTGAGGTCTCAAAGTCAGATGCTCTTCAACACCTTGCACATCCTCTTACCACTCCTCTTTGCTTTAAAAACCTGAGGCTTCTGTAGTTCAGCCCTAGTCCGTGCTCAAGCCTGTCTCCAAACTTGCCCCATCTCCACTGTCAAACCCAGCCAATCTGCTGAGAGGTTAGGTCAGAGAGCATTTCTGTCTCCACTTACCTTTCCAAACTCGCTCCTTTGATAGTGTGCAGGATGCACTCAGTGCTGCAGGACACAGCAAGAACAAGAAAGAGGAACCCAACAATTCTCTAGTCTTCACCTTATAACTTCCTGTGTTCAGCTTCCTCTTTCTACTAATGTCCACCTTCCTCCCCCTCTTCTCTCATAACTCTCTCCCTTAACTTGTCCCCCTTTCTCCTCTCAAACTTAGGGACCTTTTCCTATGAGGAACTGGTTTTCTTATTCTTAAGAAACAAGCAGCACAAAGCTGGCATTCTCCTGTCACATCACCTTTTTAATCAAAACATCTTTCAAGAACATAAAAATTAAGGGGAAATGAACTATGTTTCCAACCAGAAGCCCGAATTAATTCAAGATCTGTATTGGAGAACTAGGTGGTTCTTATTTAATTTCCAGCCTAACCAGGAGCCTGGGTCTCATTTCAGAGCTGGTAATTTCTCATGCTGCTGGAAAAAACAGACAGCCTGCTGTTCCCAGTCATCTTTATAATATTTTCCAGCACTGGAAATTGTTGACTAGCATGGCCTTTGAACAAAAACATTCACTATGCTAAATTTGGACTACAGTCTTGTAACAAGTGTGTTTTAAAAGAGCAATTACTAGATCAGTACCAGTTTAACCACCAGCTGGATCAGAATAAGTCTTCTTTAGTAGTCTTTCAGAAAGACTGGAAGTCTTCTTTCTCTTCTGGAAGGGAAGATAGAGGCGATTAGGGGGCTGGAGCACCTCTCCTATGCAGACAGGCTGAAAGAGCTGGGTCTGTTCAGCCTGGAAAGAGAAAGCTCTGAGGACACCTTATAGTAACTTTCTAGTATGTGAAGGAGGCCTAAAAGGAAGCTGAAGCTGGACTTTTTACAAGGGTATGTAGTGATAGGATGAGGGGTAATGGCTTCAAATTGAAAGAGGGTAGATTTAGATTAGATATCAGGAAGACATTTTTCATTATGAGGGTGGTGAGACACTGGAACACGTTGCCCAGAAAAGTTGTGGATGTCCCATCCCTGGAAGTGTTCAAGACCAGTATGGGTCTTTGAGCAACCTCGTTTAGTGGGAGGTGTCCCTGCCCATGGCAATGGGGGGGCTGGAACTAGATGATCTTTAAGGTCCCCTCCAACTCTAACCATTCTATGACTTGTCCAGCTGGTACGTTTTATCTATATGTGGGGTCAGTGTTTTAACTGTGAGGATATTCAGAGGATCACTAAGAGCATCCACAGGAGTGTCTGCTCTAACACGACTCAGTTTCAGGACCTTAGAGGTCTCAGTTCTGCACATTTTGTATGATGTGAGCATTGGATGATGTAAGTAAAAGCACAGGGAATAGAGAAAAATCAAAAACACTTTAGATGCCTAAGCCTAGGATACTGAGCTGATCTTTATGTGTCTCTTTAAAGGTGAATTGAACTGTTCAGTAAATTCTATTGATAGTGTTGACTATATTGCCACTAAATAAAAAAGGAAATTAAATAACTATGCCACATATAAGTGTCTTTTATATAAATACATTAATCTTGATTTAAATGCCATTATAAGTCTGTTTTTAGAAAGTGCTATGGTGTTTACATTTTATAAGAATAGAGGCACATGAACCCACATCACCAAAGGTTGAAAAATAAATTTGTGGATGGAACAGATATACATAGGCAAGCAAGGGCTTCTAATGAAATGAGATAATATTGGTCAATCTGGTGATTACTAGCAGTGGTCAATGGTCTTAGCTTGATGTTAGTTTGCTTAGCTGTAAGCAGCCCAAGGAACAATTTTAAGGAATGATTCGAAAGTAAAAGAGGTGGTCTTGTGGATGTGGCATGAGAGGCAGCAAGAGAAGGAATATGAATATGTTCTTTCTGAAGTTGAACAAGTAATCCTGTTTTGACAGGTTGGGAAGGAAAGTATTTCCGTACTTGTAAGGTTGACATTCCACTAAACAGAGCTACAAAAAGAAGTCTTAAAAAAAAAACCATACAGCTTTCTAAAATGCACACATTCCAATCAGGCCTCTTCCATGGGATTTCTGGTATAAAACTGGTGATTATAATGGAATTTCAGAAACAACTTGTAGGGCTCCCAAAACACAGGGAGGAGTCCCTCCCAGGGCTGGAATATTAAATTGGCTGGAAGAGTTGTTGGCTTTACAAAACATCCAGGACCATATTGTGATCATAATGAGATTTTCTTACATTTTTTAAAGATTTACATGGGAGCTCTGCAGGGATACAGGCCACTTATCAGATAACTCACAGAAAAATAACTTGTTTAGTGTGACAGGCTTTCTCTGAGGCTGCCAGATACATTCCGTGAGCACATGTAGTCTAACTTAAAAATGCAGTTTCTTAAAACATCATCAACTGACAACTATGTAAAATGTCATTGCATTATGGAAAATATAGCTGTACATTTATTGGAATCATTTATTTGTACTCAGATCTATGTTTAAAACACAAAGAATCAAGTTTCATTTAATGCTCTCGTTGCATTTGTGGAGCTCCATGGAAAGAATACAAAGTGAAACTAACTCTGACAAGTCAGTCTAATAGAATGAACTCTATCTAGAGTATACTTTATTCCAATTCAGCTGTTAACAACCCTACCCTGAAGCCTCAGGTGTGAATTTTAATACTATGATGAATCTTTGTGGGAAAAGAGACTCCTTGACACCGAAGCTGTTTATACACTTTCAGGATGTTCATGGTTCAGGTATGGATTCAACGCCTCCACAGTTCTGAATTATGAAATAATCGCTGCAGATTACTGTAACTGTAACAGATTGCATCTATTCATGTAAATTCTTCCACAGGTTGCCAAGAAGACTCATTTTGAACTACAACATATTTGAAGGAAAAAACATAGCATGCTGGTTATTGCATATAAGAAGTTAACATGTTTCCTTAATGAAGTCCCGTCTATCATGAATACCCAACACCAACAACTGAATTTTCTTGAAACAGATCATTTTTTTCTTTTCCATTTAGACACAAGAGTGGCATGTCAACACCAATGAAATTCTGCTGGGAGCAGACAAGTCTGTTGACTGTTGAACAATCAAAACTCCTTCTCATTTCTCTTTCAAAATAGACCCTTTTGTGTATGCTAAACGGGTTATATCAGAAGGAAATATATACATGTATTTTCCTTTCAGTCACTACGATTTGAAAGCCCAGAAACTGAAATATTTCAGTTTTGTCTTCAGAACTAGCTGGAAAATTCAATTAATAGCATTAATTCAGGAGTGGTTTATTAAACTGAGATTGTTTTGAAGCATTTCCAGTTCAATAACCATTTTACTAACTCCAAGAAAACGTTAAGTGCATTTTTCCATAGAGACCTACAATTCTAGCCTCCCCATCCCTGTAAAAAACAGTCAAGGCACAGCCTCCTTGCTCTCACTTGGAAAAGAGATTCATCTGGGCAGTGATAATCCCTGAATCTGTGAAGTCCCAGACCTGTACCTGGACTAAACTCTTAGATTTATAGTGAGGGGTCTGGTGGCCCTGAACCTGAATTTTCAGGAGCAGAATTAGCATTTACTTAGTCTTTCATGATCTTTCATGATTTCACTGTCTTCGGGGATGGTTTTTCTTGAAAAGAGATGCAACTGTTCAGTGAAATACTCAGTTTTGGGCAACTGTACCACCGTTAGTTTTAATGAAACTTCAAAAATGTGTTTCCCTGTACACCAGGGTTTTGTGAATAAGGAGGAAAAACAACACACAGAAATGAACACTGTGGAATTTCAGATCCATACAATACTTTGAAAGTGTGTGATGTTGATGTAATTGGACTAAATCCATTCTCGCAGGAAAATGACTTCACAGAAACTGGACTGTCTGCCTTTTGTCAGTGCTAGTTTTCTTTGTTGACATCTTCAAAAATCATGTTGATTTGGAATGAGAAATAATTGTCCTAACCAGTTTATGAAGTTGTTGCTGGGGAAAATAAAGATGAGCTTTTCTGTACTCCTGAAAGAAATGCTTCACACTCCTGAATGTTCTGGATGCCTGTAGGTCTAACAGCTCAATAACTTGAGTACACAGATTTAGGCAGGTTAAGTTATTGCACATTCACAATAATATCTACATATTTACACTTATCCTGTTTCAGATATGAGGCAATACAAATCAGTTTGGAGATCTTCACAACTAATTTATAACCTCATAACTTGAGGTGGGTTAATGATATCAATTATTTTCCAGACAAAATCTTGAGTTAGGTGGCAGACAGTAATTAGCTAAACTGTGATAATTCAATCTTGCAGTTTTAATATTGGATAAACAACATATATGTAGTTCCATTTTTTCTTTCTCTTTCTTTCTTCCCCATGCACTTGAATTAATTTAATTTTCCCCTTACTTTGTGTTACACACCTGAAAATGTACAGTGTTTCAGAGGCAGTGGTTTAATTGCTACTGGATCTAATCTTCATACATCCATAGGCTTCGCTTGAAACAAGACTTTATGTGTATTACCTCCTTAATGGAGGTAAATTATACCTCAGAATGATAGTAGTTCTACTTTTATTAAAATTTCTTCTGGCTTTGTTTTTGGTTTGTTTTTGTTTTTTTTTCAAGTTTTCTAAGGCTTTTCAGCATATAAAGTTTGCAGTTAGACACACCTTCTAAACAAAACACTATCTTATTTTCTTATCACATTTGGAAATGAGTCATTTTTCCACACCTCCTTTCTCCCCTACCCTACAGAAATGAACTTCTTATCACTTAAAAATACATTCTGTTTTAATGAGGTGAGATAAGTGTTCTCAGATACATTCATGAAACTCTCTCTAAGTTATTGGGGCTATCTTTAGATCAAATACAGCAAAACTTTTGGCTTGGATCCAAGAACTGTCAATTATCAGCAACTCTAAAAGGCCCAGAAAGAACCACTTGGCCTTTTCTTCCTTGTGTTTTTCCCTTTATTCATCCTATTGTGTTATTAGTTTCTTTTTCCTCTCTGACCAACATTCTCTCTCTCTCTTCAGTTTAACTCTTCTAAGTATCATTTTCTTCTTTTAGTACTTTAAGGAATTCAGTCCTCTTTGAACCCTACTCCTACTTTCTTTTTTCATTACTACATCAGGCAGAACTCTTGTAATCACTTAACGTTTCTTTCACTGTTGATTGTTGAGTCCAGCCTTTTTTACTGACAAAAAGTGAACTTCTTCCTTATTAGCATTCATGCCAGGCTTCATTACGCCCTCATTAAGTCTGCAATCAGCACACATAAACCTGTGCCCCTGCATGTGCAACTGGAATCCCTAGTTAGAGCAAATAAATTTATCATTATAGCCCTAAGATAATTCTTTTAAAATTCTTGTTGTGAACTAAATAGAGCTCTTCAATAGCTGGACAGATTTGGAGAAGAGGCTTCAGGAATGTTTCTTCAATCACTTCAGTGCTATGTGCAAGTTCCTAATCACATCTGACAATGAAAGTATAAACGCTTATGCTAGGATTTCTGCAACAGACATCAATAGCTGAGTTTGCAAACGCCAATAGACAGAAATAAGCATTTCCAGGGTGTGATACACTTGACCTATTTTTTGACGTCTATTTTAAGATGTGATGAAATATATTCCTCTGCTAACTAACTCTGCTGCCTGCAGTCTCTGGTGACCAACCACAGATTTTGATTCCTAAGTTTTGCCAGTTATGTCATATACTTACTTCAATTCCGCATTAATAATTTGAATCCTTAAACTCAAATCATAAAAAGGCAACATCAAATAAACTATAATTTTAAGACATATCAAGAAGAGATGAAAGCATTAGAATTTACCAAGAACAGGTAGGTATCAATAATACTAATGAATTAGTGGTATCAGCCCAGTGTAAAATCCAGAGCTTGAACACAAAGTTTCAGAATGATCAGCCAAGTTATTAGAAAGTTGGCAGTTTTTCAACCAGAACAATATTTCCAGGATTTATTCAGAGGATCCATTGTATTAAACACCTGAATAATATCTAATAGACATGATCTTCTTTCATTATATCAAAGAAACAAAACATTTATTCCCTACAAGTCTGTTTTCATTTGACATATAGAATATTCCTTTCAGAACTCTATTGATTAGTCTAATGTCAAAAAAAGAGAATGGTTTGGATGAACATTTCCTGTCTTCTATTCTCAAACAATGAATTATTTATTTGTGCATGAGTGAAATTATAAGGTCTGAGATACATATTTATATCGGCATAAGGCTTTTACAAATATCTTCTTGGCAGATAGGATTTGGAAAAAACATTTATTTAAATTAAGCCATCAGACTAGACACAGGCCAAGTTTCAATTATATTTTACATTTTCATTTCTCTAAGTCTGCTACTGGAGTAGAAAAATAGTTTTAAATTTATTGTATATCTAATATTGATTGTTTACTTGTTAATTCTAATATGTATTTATGAATATGTGCAAGAAAATATGAACACTGACTAAAAGTGTAAAGATCTGGTCATCATCTTGTGAATAAAGCTGCTGTCCTAATATTAGCAAGAAATTAGTAACATATGTGAAGTTCAATATTTAATATCAAATATTGATATTCTACATTCAGGCAAAAATGTGTATTTGTGTGTAAATACTTATACGTCTTATTGGCCAGGCCAACTTAATATCATCTATGTATTCTTCATATCTCATCACTCTTCAGTAATGTAACTCAGTCCTAATTTTTTTAAGAAAATTCCACAAAACTGGTAGAACCTCATGTATTTCAGAGGAAAGGGAGCTGAAAAGAAAGCAAGAAAATAGGGGTTATTTCCATGAGTGCTTAGAACACCTGGCAGTTTCAGCAAGGGCTGTAGCCATTCATATACCAATAAGTCATTTGCCGGCAAATCAAGATGCCTTTCAGCAACATGACCATACTTGTCAGAACTCTAAATCTATGCCAATAAATGAAAATTGCAATACCCTAGTAGCTTCTTTTAGTGTTAAAACAACAGTAGTAGAGGTAAAACAGAGAAATTAGAGCGCGTTTATTCCTTTCCTCCCCACTCCCCAAGGTTGTCACCCCAACATCATGAAGAGAGGGAGGAGAAGTTGATAGAAGACAAAGAGAAAAGGGAGAAATAAGAAAGACACTAGCAAGGCAGAATTTCTGAAATGCTTCACCAGATCAACTCCAAAGTCATTGAGGAAGTTGCAAGCCTCAGGGGACCAACTAATTTCAATTAAAATAAAAAGTCAGCAGAATCTGTCTTAAAATCGCAGTTCTCAAGCTAGGGGAATAAGATGAAGAGAAAAGAAGAGGGGACACATTTCCAGGCAGATTCCCACAAGAAACAGCAGCAGTTAGAGTGAAGGGGAAGAGTCTCCTGCTGAAGTCATTTTGAATAGAGACAGAGATGGACCGCACAAGCAGAAGTAGCAGATAGGGGCTATAGTTCCTGGGAGCCATAGAGCCAAAACCATTATTACTGTCTCCTATCCCATGGCCTCCCATCGAGAAGCAAAGAAAAACTGGTTTAAGAATGACTGATCTATCTGGAAAAAAATTTGTGTTGATGCTGACTGAAGAATAAACCCTCCAGTACCCTCTGCTTCTGCCTACAGGGAACTTGTTGGGTGGTGAAACTGGGTGGCCCATAGCCTAATAGATTGCTAAAAGCTTCAAGAAGAGGACTATATTTTATTTGAGCTATGCCAAAACTAATAAACTTTATGTGAACAAGTCACCTCACCTATCAGGCATCATTCTCATCCCAGCCAGAACTATACTATCAAAGATTCTCTCTTCTTGTCATAATTAACCACCAGACTTACTACATGCATTTTCTAACCTCATCGTTCTCCCCCAAGCTCAGGATTTCCTTATTCATCTGTGATAAGTCCAGTCTTGCTTGTCTTCTGTCATTTTCTCCTCTTCCATCTGTATATTTCTGGGTGTTTCCTTAAGCTGCATGTCACACTGTAAATAAACTATAGTGGTAACTCTCTGTGCCTCAAAGAACAGATTCCATAGCTAAATAGTTCTTATTCATGGCAAAAGAGGTACCAAGATGAAGCTCTGAACACCTTGAGTAGTCAAAACCATTTCCAGAGAAGCATATTAATGTGATATAACTACTTTGCACAACGACAAAGTGTACTGTAGTCAGTGATTCATTCAAGCTTCCTATTTCTCTGTCTATCCTTAAACGGGGCTTAAAAGATAGGCAAACCTCTGACAGTTTCCGCTACTTGGTGAGTGTTATCCAAAGTATACAACATAAATCAGGGCACGGGTTGAATAGCTGATTGTCTCTGTTCTAAATATTATCCTTTCAGCAGTACAGAAGAAGACTTCAAGCCCTGAGGGGCTCTTCAGCCATGATTGTTGCAAAAAGACATAGTTCTTTTGAGGAAACCAGAATGCTTCCATTAACTAGTCGGTCTCTGAAGCTGAATCTTTATCAAATTTCTGAAGTTACATAATATCCCTTTCTGCTACTAAAAAAAGAAATGTGAATGAAGTTTTTGTACTTTTCTTGGTGGTTAGACCAATATTCCATGAAACACAAAGGTTGAGTGTATGTACCATCTGAACTGTGTTCAGGAAACTATCAGCATTTAAGGCCATACTTTTCCCAAGTTAGTCAGAACCTTTTACTGCCATTAGTGAGAGGAAAACTGGGTGAGGGCTGGTCATGAAGTGGTATAAAGCACAATGAGTTGGATTGTGTATTTTGTAACTCCTCATATAAATGAAGGGAGAACAAAAGTGGCTTTAAAATACTTTGATGCTTTTTATACCCTAGGCCATGCCAGGCAGCTGATTAGTCAGTAGCAAGTTAGAACGAAGAAGTTGTGTGCAAGGGGAAAGTTAATCCGGGAATTACTTGTCTGGAGCTGGTCTCAGTTTCAGTCAAACACAGTTGTGTTAATGCAATGTGTGTGTTTAGAAGGGGGAGGTTTTAATTTAAAATATTGCAGTGGATTTAATTTCAAGGTTTTTTTCAGATATTTATTTCTAAATTTGGTAGATGAAAACACCTAAGAGAATCCATGGAAAGTTAATAAAACCTATCAACGCACTGAGGTTTTGTAAAGTGTTCATTATACTATTTATAAAGTGGTTTTTATACTCACTTTTTCAGAATTCTTAAAATTACTCCCTCTTCAATTTTAGGACAATGTCAGTGACTGTTGGCTTGCATGAAGAATGGCAATAGAGATGCAGTATATCATCTCTGAAGACTGGGGAAATCCAGAGGAGAAAAAAGATGGGTGAGAGAAACAGAGCTTTAAAGCGGAGTCTAATTTTAAGTATGAAGCAGAAAACTCAGTTCAACTGTACAGTTTGCTAAAGTTAATTTTTGCTAATATATAAATTATAAGATCCAGTAGATTACTATTAGGATAGCAGTATTTTATAGTTCTGTAATTTCTCACTGAATTGGTCAGCAGGTTCTAGTGGAACAGACCTTCCAAGAGTAGTGTGTTAGGAAAAAGTAAGCCTGATGCTATAGATCTGTATCTACATTGCAAGTTCAACCATGTCCTTAACTTGCTGGGCTACCTAACACTAGCTGAGGCAATCCAAGAGTACTGATCAGAGATTAAAATACAAGAACAAAATGCAAATGAGCACAGGATTTTGTGTCTTTTAGCTCTTGAAATAGCAAAAAGATATAGCAAACATAACAATAACACAAAATCAGAGAGACAAAAATACCACATCACAAAGAAATGAGAAAAGAGGTGTAAATGTAATTGTTAATGTTTTTTAGCTATTATTTGGAGATCCAGTTTTCTAATCTGTCATCACTGGCACTGTAAATCATTGAGATTTGGTCCATTACACAATTCTCCCCTGAGATGTAGGAAACTTTCTTCCCTTTATCATTTTGCTTTAAGCAGAACAGGTTATGAAACCTATAGCTCTGAACTGTAAAGATAAAGCAATATGTACAGTGATAAGAGTCTAAAGATATAATAAACAAGGTGAAAAAATTGTCAATAAAGGCAGCCCTAGGTATATGGAAACTAAATTACACCTGTAGCTGACAGTATCTAAATGCCTGGATTTTTTTCCATCTCCTGCAGAGAAGGAAGAAGGGAAAAACAGAGCGCAGATGAAAGTATTACATTTCATATTTTAAAATGCGTGAATGTAGATTATTACCTTCTAAAAGTAGTTGTTACAGTCTGTGGGAAGAAAAGGAAGAAAAATGAAAGATCAAAAGAATAAACAATACCACTGCCTGATCATCATCATGCTTGTCCTGTTCTTGGTGAATGACCATAACTCTGAACGCTTACAAGCCTTTGAGGTTTTACCAAACTAAATCATGAGAGCTTCTCTATCCCAACAAGAAGAATATTTATTGTCCTGCTCATCATAAGGGATTAGATAATTTCCTAGATTTGTTCTAGACCTCATTAAATAACAGGGAAGAACACATTCTATTCTGGTTATATATTTGCAGAACAGATATTGTGCTAGTCGATGATAATGGGGGTTGGTGGACACCTGCACACTAGTTCCTCAGCACTGTTATAAGTTGAGAAACTGATTCATCTTTTTTTGTTTGTTTTCCAGATAATTTTTAATTTTGAGCGTGAGAGAGATTTGATTTCAAAAGACAAAACTCCTGAAAATTGAAGTAGTATGAACATGAACTTCCAATAAACAGTATAAAAATACTGGAGCTGAATCATGGTGAAAAAGAATAAGTATATATCTTTCAGGGTCTGCCCAAGAACTCTTGTAGGTACTCTATATTTGAAAAGAGCATAAAACTTCCTATTACCAACATGAAACAGTCTGTGAAGAAGAATGACAAGACAACTAAAAAAATTTATTTAATTTCCAGACACATGCCGCAGTAATAGCAAAGCAAGTTGAGGTCAAGCAAATGCGTCCTACTGCCAGAGGCCAAACTTATTTGTATGTTGCTCCTGCAATCTCCTTTGGGAAAAACAGAGCAATCACAGGTCAAAGGGAGGGGAACTTCTGCCTTCTAGGCAGTGATCTTGAGTTTATGGTCTGGCCAATAATCTAACTATTGAAAAAGTTAAAAAACCCCAAGAGGGACAGCTGAACCCCTCAAGGCATAAGAGATCACTTTTATGGATTTCCCATGAAACAAACAAGTTTATAGATCTTAAGGGTGACATATCATTTCAGCTTTCAGAATAGATCTGTAATGGTTCTCTAAACTAGGCTGAATTTCATTTTATGTCTTCTGATACCTATCGTCATACACATAGATTTGGCTTCCAGCCTTTAATATTTTGCTTCCTTCAAGTTAGAAGCACTGACACACGGCATGTCAAATAACTGGGAGATTATAATAAAGAGTTATTTGATAACTGATCTGCAAAATATTCCCTAAAGATTGACCTAAACGATAGCATGTTCACCCTCAAATTCCCCCTTCAGAAATTTCTGCTATGGATTGTTGGGATATTGCCATCCAGCAATGAACATTAGTGATTATGTGAGTAGGTTTATGTATATCACAATTTATAAATACTAGTCTTCTCAAAACTGTTTATTTGGCTGTACATGTAACATATATTAAGTTTGTGATTTCAGCTATTTGAAAGTTTAAGCCATTTAGAAATCTGGGGTCTTTCTAGCCCAGGGAGAAAAAAATGGACATCCAGAGACTGATTCATCTTGACATAAGAGAGGAATATAAGATGGATGGGAACAAGCATTTTCTGGAAGTAGCTTTTCCTCTGTTGTCTATGAAGGTAGACTAAAGAGTACAGCACTGAAGGAACCAGCACAGAAGGCAATGTTGGGTGGGATGAATTACATTTCACCTGTGTATGCCAACACTTCAGGTACTAGCAACTTTATCCTCACTATCTATTGATAAGGAAGGAAAAAATGACTCATTAAACTGAAGTCAAAGGAAACTGAAGCAAAGAGAATAAGAAGTTACCAAGGAAAATATAGAAAACCTGTGATCTAGGAACTGCATGTCCCATTTCTTAAGAACTTGGGTGACATATTGGAGTTTCCCCTGTCATTCCTAACCTCACCACTTATTATGTCTTATAGATATGTTGTATATTATATATTTTCTAATTATATATTAATTTTTTTTAGTTATAAATTTATAAGAGCTGACCATACACACACACAACACATATATATAAAAGCATATAATGTTGACACCAAATCACACATAGTACAGTACTGAGTCAAGGGCCTTATAAAAAAAATTCCAGATTCCAAAGAATAAAAGATAGTGTAATTGTACATTCCCAAAATGAGTAACTGAAATACCATTTTGATTGGAATTGTTCTGCCTTGCAAATGAACTAAAGTGATACATTCCTTATTCCTGCTATGTCTTCCTGGAAAATATTTCTTCAAATTTAATTAATTCACCAGAATGCATTAATGGCTGGAAAAAGAGGCTGAGAAAATTACGGGACCAAATCAGAAGTACAGAAGAAGAGTGAAAGGGATCATTTTTCCGACGCAGAAGTCATTAACGAAACATTTGAAACTTTAACAAGTAAAAACTTCAGCTGAGGATCTTGTCCAGAATCACCTGGTATAACTGCATTAAAATCTAGGTATCTAAGCCAATTGACATCAGCTGAGGACCTGATCCAGTAGCCTTCTGTGAAATAATCTTCTTTCTGTCTTCCAGAAAACATTACTAAGAGTGTGTGAAGTTTTGCAGGTGGATTAGTCTTTTAGTGTACAGTAATAGTTACATTATATGAATCTGAAATATCCTTACCATATTTACTTACCTTCGTGTTGGTCCGTCTGGAGTTTTATGTCAATTAAAGCAGCAAAGCTGAGCCATTGTTGATTCATTTTTTAATTTATTTTTTAGGTTTTCCTAGTATCTTTTGTTGTTCAGTCCTAATTTTTGCACATAATTGAATATTATAATTTCATTTACTTTTGAAACTGTCATTATCATCTGTCTAGCCACCTAGGAGTGGCTCCAGCTGTCCTTTATTATCTTTTGCTACCACTTTTACCCTTTCACCAAAAACTGTCTGCTTTGCTACAGCTGTTCATCCTCCACCTAACATTGGCTGTTGCCAAATGGAGAACCTCCAACAATTTACCAACTGAACACCAGTCCATAAGTATGTGCCTGGTTTTCCATAGCTGTTCTGTAAAATATTTCAATCAAAGATAAGTCAGCACTATAATCATATGAGATCTTTGTTTATGCTTCAGAATACATGTTCTTTCTTGTTTCAACTCCCAGGCAAACAGATTGTATCTGCACTGAGTGAAAGTTTAATGACTGATAAACCCTGGCAATAGCACTTTTACCCTGAGTCATGTGTTTAAAAAAACAGCTATTGACATTTTATTTTGAAGAGCTAAGGCACCCAAAGGTTTTACTGGCAATGACTAAGTTGTTGAATATTCTATTTGGAACAAGAAAATAGGACCTGTATTTTGGACAAGAAAGATGACAAGAGGAGACATGTCCTCACATGCAAACACACACGTGCAGTGTCAAAGTCTCTGTTTACCTTCATTTCACTGCAGGGAGTAGCCCTAAAACACATCCCAAGACCATTCAGTAAATACATTTAATTAAACCTTCTTTTAGAGCCAAGGTTTCAAACTATGCTAATTTGTAGTAATATTTATCACACTGAGTTCCCTTCAGAGATGCCAGATGGATATGCTTTAGCACACATGGAACTGCTCAGACAAAATATCTTCTCCAAAAGGTAAGAATTTGACTGTATTCTTAGACTGGTGAGACAACAGAAGACTCCGGCTGTCTTGGAGATGACCGAACTAGTCTGGAAATACGCTTCTGAAACAGCACAATAAAGAGTAAAGAACACGTATGATACAAGATTAATGAACATTTGCTCTTGGATTGTACAGTCTGTGCTTTCATTCAAATGTCTCAAAGTACCATGTACATTCTGAATTTTTACAATGTATTTCCACATACTGTGTCTGCAATATGTCACACATACAGATGCTAAACCGCTCTGGAATTTGTTTGCCAGAGAAGCCTTGGAGCTGGATTGCAATGATGAAATGGAAATGCAACTACAATTGGAAAATGTAGACTGATCTCGAAAGTGCAGTTGGATAGTGAGAAAAGACTTTATCAAGCCAGATGCAAGATATGAGGGCCACCAGAAAGTCACTTGAAAGGTGCTGGAGAAAACAGACATTCCTGAAGAACAATTCATCTCATCCTATATACATATAGGATATATATAGCTAGGATATGTATAGGCTAATCAGCTGAAGCACTCTCACAGTGACGATCTCTCTCTGTGGACAGTGAAAGGAGTCTCAGGAGGTCAGAATCTGCTATATACACCTACACAAGATATAGCTAAAAATGTATTAGATGAGACCCACAACACATAGAATCACAGAATCACAGAATCACATGGGGTTAGAAGGGACCTCTGGAGATCATCTAGTCCAACCACCCCATGCCAAACCAGTCCACCTAGAGCAGGTTGCACAAGAACTTGTCCAGGCAGGTTTTGAATGTCTCCAGAGAAGGAGACTCCACCACCACCCTGGGCAGACTATTCCAGTGCTCTGCCACCCTCAAAGTAAAGAAGTTCCTCCTCATGTTTAGGTGGAACTTCTTATATTCAAGTTTGTGCCCATTTCCTCTTGTCCTATCCCTGGGTACCACTGAAAAAAGACTGGCCCCATCCTCTTGACACCCTCCCTTTAAGTATTTATAAGCATTGATCAGACCCCCCCTTAGCCTTCTCTTCTCTAGAATCAAAAGACCCAATTCTCTCAGCCCCTCCTCATAAGGGAGATGCTCCAAGCCCCTAATCATCTTTGTAGCCCTCTGCTGTACGGTCTCCAGCAGTTGCCTGTCCTTCTTGATCTCTCTCATGACACTATTCCATTGCTTACAACAAGAACTAATGCCAACTAAGGCATTGGTTATGTATTTATGGCTGCAACATTTTTAATGAGTCGCCTTCAGAGAATAAAAGCCTTCCTGTTGTCATCTACTGATTGAGGTAGGTCAGGTAAATTTATTAAGAAAGCCCATTGTGAAAACCTGACTTCAAAGCAGATGACAATTTTTTTACCCTACACAATGAGAGCAAGCTTTCATTCCTAGGTTCTAGTCCTAAAAGTGTACAAACGATGAAGTTTGAAAGGGGGGACATTTTTGTCTATCTTTCATCCATGGCAGGTCATTCCATATTTGTGTGTCTACTTTGCGATTTCAAAAGCTGAAACTATTTTTCTCCTTAGGGTGATTTTGTAGTTTTTTGGACGTTCGTATTTATATTTCAGAAACACTTCCAGAAAATAGCTAAAATGTGACTGCACTGTAATCTTGTTTTACAACTTTATTCCAAAGATATCACTCGTGCCATAAATCCTTGAATTTAAATAGAAGTGCTAATTAATACTAGAGGAAATCTGTGCAAAGTAATGTGGATAGTGAAATACCATCTATTGTCTCAGGATCTGGAAAGGCAGAATGAAATGTCTTTGTTCTTTTCAATCATATCCGAAACAAATCATTTAAACAGAAACGTTAGAGCAGTTGGACATTGTAACTACAGAGAAGGACCTGAAGGGGGTCAAATCCAGGCAGTAGATGCTCACCTCTTGACATCATAAGGTGCTTGGATTAAACCTGTCCTCCATAATAGGTTGGAGAAGTTTTGCTCCTGCTGAAAACTATCATGCATTTATCCTTATTCACACAAAGTCTTTTGCACAGGAATGACTTCATCCATTTCTGAAATGTAGTTGACAGTAATTAGGATGTGAAAAATTGATTAGAAAGTTTGAGGTACCTGGATAATTATTAGATGGACCTAAAAAGTTATGGCAGGACTTATTCAAATAGGCATTACTGTTAGTATCTAATATTAAATTTGAAGCCTTTGTGCCTTATTCTTGTAAGACCATACTTGTATATAATGACCCCTGTGCTCTAAGAATAATACCATCTCTGGCAGAACAAATTCCTGAGCAGCCAACTCTGCTTTTGATTTGGTTCAGAGTGAAAAATGCAGTGGTTCTTTACCCTTTTTTATTAGCAAGAAAATCACTTTGAGACAGCTCTTCTGAGGTCTAATATTGCATTTTATGTCCAATACGTATGCAATGACCTTCTGGGAGAGAACAATATGTTCTTAAGCTTTGTACAAGACTGGGCACATGGTCAACACCCAGTTGAGAATGAGAAAGAGCAAAAACTTCTTGCACTTGCTGCTGTACTTTGTGCAGGCAATGACACAATATATTTAGCAGGGCCTCTATTACAAGGAATGGAGCAGAGGTCACTTTCCTGAAAAATCTCCTGTTCTTTCCTGGGGTTTGAGAGCCTAGTACACAGGGAACCACAGGAATTGGTGCATCAATTTTACTCTCCATAGTAATGTCACTGTTGGAGTCATGGGAGTGGGAAGGGTGAGCAAGCAGATAATTTATCCAGCTGTAATACGGGCTCTGGAGTCACTTTGCTTCTGGAGACCCAGAAAGCTGAAAGAGAAAAGGTGAAAAGAACAGGCAGCAAGACTAAAGATGAAGAACGGACAAGCACAAGGAGAAAACCTTAATGATAAACAGAGACAGGCTTTGTCACTTAAAGATCTTCAGAACAGTGCTACAATGGAGTCTTTTTTTTTTGTTTTATCAACTAGATCCTCATAAAAAACTTTTGTAACCCTTGGTCAGCAAAATCTTACTTGCAGGAGCTATTTTTTCTGTGACTTTCTCCTAGATCATAACCCAAGACAGCGCTACTATTTTAATGAAAACAAAAAAAGTAATATTAAGAAGGGTAAATATGAAGGTGGAAACAATGCTCATTCTGGGAGATTTTTGATTCTTTGATGCTTTGAAAGAAAGAAAATCAGAAGAAAGGAAATCAGAAGATGTGAGTGTACTTCTTGTTAGACAAACTTAGAAAGGATTAGAAAATTTGTATTTAGCCTGACAAAAGTATTGGGGAAAAAAGGGATCGATTTTGTTTACCACAAAGCAGTATCTACAGCAAAAAAGAATACAATAAAACATCTCTTTACTAAAATACAGTTGGAGCACATAGAAACAGAAAATTGGGTGAAGCCAGAAAATGGAAGGAAAAATATTTTTTATAAGTTGTTTTGAAAGACTAGCTTAATTTCTATTTCCTAAACATTTTCTTTTTTTTTTTTTTTTTTTTTTTTTTTTTGTGTGTGTGTGTCATTTAATGCTTGCCACAATGCATATTTTTTTCTTTTAAAACAGGCTTTTGACCACTTAAGAAAAACTGATTATACAGACCTGCTGATGCTCAGGATTCTTTTCGGCAGGCTCACTTGAAAACAAAGCTTCTGTTTTTTCACAGATTTTAGATTATAAAATGTGTTACTATTCTGCTGGAAAAGGAAAGCAAGTCAAATCTGGCAAAGCTTTTTTAGAAGTGGGGAAAGGGAGGCAAGGAGAGTGGGAGGTAGAGGAAAAAGAGAGGCCCAGAGAAGAACTGCCAACAACGTGGAGGATAAGGTTCTCATCTGGCATGAGAAGAATGGAGCCTCATGTTCCTCTTCTGAATCGGGCAGATTGCCCTGAGTGCTAGCCTATTTGGGTTTGGCATTCCTACCTTAAAATTAAATCCTAAACCCAAGAAGTTGGTTCAAGAAAAGTTTTGTCACTTCAGAGTAAGAGACAGACTAAATTATTTACTGCCAGAATTTCTGTTTTGGGGATAATAATCTTTGTTTCAAGCTGTGTTGAAAATCAAGGTATTAACATTTAAACATTAAGGATAATCAATACATTTATTTCATAGCAGGGAAAGGTAGAGGACAGGAAAGAAAGAGGTATTAAAACATTAGGAATATAACCTGAGACTTCTTCAACTGAGAGGTTTGCTTAGTATCAGCTGTATAAATTCTCTTTGTAGTTGCTTGGACAAACATGCATCTTTTGTGAAAAATCTCTATTTTTCACTCTGAAGTGCTTATTTCTCCCCACTGAGTCTTGTTCAGGTGAAGACATGTACCTATCAGGCATTGAAACCTGGTGAGATGCATACTCCCTGCGTATTCAGTGATGTCTGTTCTGAAAGTCAATTTAAAAGGAAAATCTAATTTGGATATTCAGAATTACCTTTTTGGATCAGGATAGTCTTCTGTGTGGGTAACACAGAAAATCCAGGAAGATTTTTTGCTAAATTTAATTAAGACTTTCAGTACCTTAAATTTAGATCTCAAAAAAACAAAAAAAAAAGAACCACAAACACAAAACCCTGTCCATAGTCAAAACAATACTTTTAAACAGTCATTGATGATACCACTTCGACCGACTGGCTAAAGCTTGTAAAAATATGAAATCTTTTTAGCTAAATGATTGATAATGATGGTAAAGGTAGATGGTGAGTACTCTTGTCAGTGTCTCAAATGACATTGCTGCAACTTACATGGTTCACCAAAAATAACCCTACATGAAACCAGCTTCACAGTATACAGCACCTTCAAGAGGTAAGTAAGTTGCAGATTAGTTTTACAAGTAGTTGTTCAGAAGGAGAGAGAAAGAGACCAAATTATTTACTTCAATGCATAGTCTGGGGCAAATCCAGGCCTGAAACCTATACGTTCTGACACCCAGCACTTTGTTTTTACTATACATCTATCCTTTCACTCTATATTACTTTACAACATGCGTAGCTGGCCTCCCAGCTGGAGTCAAAGCTGCAATGAAATGCATGTTTGTTATAGTCAGAATGTAAAGCAATCCCTGTCACTAAAGGTACACAAAGATTTCTGTGAGACCTCTTTCAGTTCCCTATACCTCTCTGTTTCAATTTTTCCATCTGGAATAACTTGTTTCTTCTCAGTCCAAGCAGTAGTTCCAAACGAGTTTTTCCCTAGCAAATCCAACCTTCAAAATAAGGGATGGATGAAAAATTGTGTATTTTGCATTATTAGAAAAGTTTGCCACTGAATTTCAAATACACCATGACTGCAGGAGTTGGGTGGTAGATACTTGTAATGTCATAGGGAGGTCAGAGACTTGCTGGAAAACAAATGCAAAATGAATTACATGTCAGAGCTTTAAGGACATATATAATACCTTTTGTATGAGTGTAGTAGATTTTGCAGAGTAGTTTTTAGAACACAGAATCATAGAATCATAAAATGTAAGCCCTGATAAAAAGTCTCTCTATCTTTCTTATGAGCCTTCTTTATAGATTGAAAGCCTGCAATAAAGTCTTTCCAGAGCCTTCTCTTCTCCAGCCTGAACAACCTGGAGGAGAGAAGCCTGTCCTCATAGGAGAGGTGCTCCAGCCCTTGGGTTATTTTTGTGGCTTCCTCTGGACTCTCTCCAACAGGTCCATCTCTTTCCTGTGAGGAGGACTCCAGAGCTGAACGCAGTACTCCAGGTGGGGTCTCACCAGAGTGGAGTAGAGGGGCAGAATCACCTCCCTTAACCTGATGACCATGCTGCTTCAGATGCAGCCCAGAATCCAGTTGGCTTTATGGGCTGTGAGAGCACAGTCCAGTTTTTCATCCACCAGTATGCCTGCGTCCTTCTCTGCAGGGCTGCTCTCAATCCCCTCCTCTCCCCATTCTCTCCTACAGATCAGAGCTGTAGTGGGAATGGAGCAAGTAGAGCACCATGAGGATGGAGGAACATTAGGGGCAAAAGTTAGTGCTAGGAGTCAGCAAACATCAGAAGTGGTAAAGTTTCAGTATCCCAAAGATCTGTCTCCCTCCATGTAGGATCAGCTAATGGAAGGACTGGGTCCTTTGGCTGTGGAAGGCAATATCTGGCACCGCAAGAAGGAAGTTCCACCTACTCTGTCACCTTCTCAGTGCTGAATCATAGAGTCATTTCTACTATTTCAGTGCTGCCCTTTCTCCAGACTAATGCCTAGTATTTGCCCAGGAAATATAGTTACAAAGTTGAATTGATCCTTTTCTCTACCACTATGCAATCCAGTAAAACCAGCATGAGCCTGACTCAATGACACATTTGTCTGGGAAACAGCAGATAAAAACCAAGTGATCTTAGCCCTGCTGCTGGAGCTTTGCTAGATGAGCCCGTACTCCTTGTTCCACAACACTCACGTGCAGCTTGATTGCTGAGCAGGGAAAGCTGAACTGAGGGCTGTCCTGTAGTGCATTGCCCCCAATAATGTTTGCTATGGTTTACATTCATTTCAGAGAGAGCATAATTTATAGTGATTTAAGCCACCACTTGCACTAGAGACTAATTGCTCTATGAATTAGGGCACTG
This sequence comes from Tringa tobata, assembly GCA_033628505.1. Taxonomy (NCBI): domain Eukaryota; kingdom Metazoa; phylum Chordata; class Aves; order Charadriiformes; family Scolopacidae; genus Tringa; species Tringa tobata. The sequence continues at coordinate 1,244,410 of JAHREE010015910.1, forward strand.
GAGTACAATCTGAGAGAGCTGGATACTTTTCGAGCCCTTGGTTCTTGCTCCCTATATTGTACAGAGAAACTGACTTTTAATCTCTTCTTTCATCTCTGTCAAATGTGGATAACACTTTTCTGCCCCGAACTGGGAGCTAAGGAGGAGTTTGTTCTTGTTGAAGATGTGATCAAATATTGTTGCAGTGGGAAACAGAGGGGCACCAACAAGGAAGATTCCTCTGTGCACACTGCAGCTAGTGTGGACTAAATGAGGCATAAAGTTATACTGAAAGCTAACAAATAAAAAAAATCACGGTGGCCTCGCTCATGAAATCCTGCTCATCTTGTGCTCTGATGGATGCAGTTGTACTGCAGGAAATAGAGGCTCACCCAGTAAAATAGGATTGCAATACACTTGTGCAAGGGGGCACATAATGACCTGGCTTTTCAAGTGCTTCCTGTTTATTTTCTTCTCCTCGGCAACATCTGTTCATGTTCTTGCTTCTCTCCAGGTTGTGGAAGACGTTTGACTGGTGGCACTGAGTTTTTCAGTCAGCAGCAAAACCCAAAAATGAATGAAAACTTGTCACCTAATAAGGAAGGAAATGCAGTAGAGGATGAACTTTCTATTCAGAGGAAAAGGTGTAAATTTACCCATTAATCCTAAGTCTGTCTGAGGAAAGGATACCCCGTATCAAAAGCCATTGCAATACCCAGACCTGTGTGACAGACCTGTATGAAGAGTACTCAGATTCCCATGTTTCCTGCTGCTGGCTCTTCAAATTCTTTTATCAATACTTTTCATAAATATCTTGAAAAAAGAAAACTTTAAGTATGATATCATCCTAATTATTCACAGTTAGGGTCATATATTTACGCTGAGGTGGAATCACATGCACATAGGTACTCCAGCACAGGGTTTCATGTTTGATGCTGGTTCTTCTAACCTGGAGGAGTGTATCTCAATCAATGCAAGAAGTAAACCCATTTTTACATAGTCTCTGGGACTAGAAATAGGGCCCTGACTATAAAAACATATCACAAGGGAGGAAAGAAATGAAACCCAAAACTTGACTGTGTTTTTCTTAAGATTTGAGTGAAGTTGGTTTATTCATCTAAATAATTCCTTTTTAAGGCACACAAAGGTACATAAAAAAAATGTAAGCAGTTAAGAAGAAAATTAGAATTATAACAGTATACATATTAGGAAGTGTCAAAACGCAGTTGATTCAGAGTCCTGTTGACATGTCAAAGCAGGGACTTGAGATGAACTGTGTTATTTCATCTTATACCCTCCCTACTCATGCCTACAACTCATATCCATTTAGTACTTAGATTGGATTACTGTTCTTGCTTTCAGCCCATCTAAGGGGTTTGCAATTTTATCCATTTGTCTTCCAAACAATTTCCATTTCCAGACAATTATCTGTAGTTCTTTGAATATAGTATATACCTCCAGGTGGAGATGTTTTCTTAGGGTGATTATTTCATACGACTTGTAACCAAATCTGCTCTATGGAGAAATGAGGTCAAATACAGTATTCTTCTTACATGTGTATTCATTAGTATGAATGAGACTTTTAGATATGTAGGTAGATCAGGAGCCTGACCTTGCAAACATAAAAGCATGAATACAAACATACAGCCATTTGCAACGCAGCTTCGGCATTCGTTCCTGATTCATTGGCAATGTGAAAAGCAAGGGTACAAGCTAGGTACTGGTTAAGGATTACAGGTCCTATTACAATTCCTATATCTAAATATAGATAGCCTGCTAGAGCAGTCAACAGGTGTAAAATATTCTACAGAACATATTTACTTCTTTTCTTTGCCAACTGCAAGTTTCCATGTGCTCAGTCTGCCAGTCAATACTGATTTTAAAAAACATAATCCATGACTTCATTAAATTTGGTTTCTGTTTGCTACATTTATTTTCATTCTTGAACTATGATTCTTGCTTTAGCATGACCTTTGAGTCTGATCAAGCTTCTGCAGTTACTATTTTTTGTTTAAAGGTATTTTTACCAAAAACAGACTTCTTTTTTTTTAAAAAAAAAAAAGTCTGACTCACTTTATGTTTTGTTTACAATATTCTCACAAATAAAGAAATCTAAAGCATTACCTTATTCCTTTTTGTGTACTTTTCTAAGTCAAGACTGGAAAAAATGGAGAAGAAAGAGGGCGTAAAACATTTTTTAAAAAAATTAATCCAGTGAGTTACACAAAATAGTTGCAGATACACACTTCAAAATTCTCTATGAATACAACATTTTTGAATTAGATCTGCTTTTCCTGTAATGCAGGAAAAAAGGCTTAGTGCCAGGTTATACTTGTACTTGAATTCAATTCAAGATATTCTGCAGAAATCCAAACTATTATTGATAGTCTCAACATGTGTAGTGGAAGACAGCTGAGTGATAATAGTTTTGTATATATTATGGTATCTCATCAAGTAGTATGGTACCTCATCAAGTATTATGTGTACTTGTGCGTCATGCTACTTATCTCTGGCACGTCAAAAAAACATCTTGAGTGCTTTAGGATGTGAAGCGTGATGTGTGTATTTCCTCTTCAAAGACCATGCTTTCTTCATTAACATGAAGACCAGTTACACATGCATGGAGAAGGAGTCTAGTGATCTAGGCCAGGTGGAGCTACATGGTTTTACAGATTAACACTTACTATACTGTACCATTCACATTATCTATAGCAAAAGATTGCCCTTCTCAGAGATGTACTGCACAAACGAGGATAAAACACCACAAACGAGCATTAAAAGTAATAGCCTCAAAGCATTAAAATATTATCCCTTTGAAAATTAACATATTAAATTATCTATAGAGGTAATACAACACATTCACCTGCAGCAGGAGACGTAAGGACCGAGTTCAAACACTTATTTATCCATGTGCACTGAAACACCATAGACAACAGGGGGCGTGCAGCCCTGCCATGGGTATATTTCTCCAAATTCCTGAACAGTTCCATCAGTGGAGTGAGGATATTTGTGTGTGTGACAAAATTGAGACCTTTTTTTCAGACCAGATCTCTGAGAATTTCAGTATCTACCATCACAGTGGCTGTTGCATACCCAAGATGCAAGAACATCACTGGAAATTTAGGCCCTTCATGCAGACAGATGGCACTGCAAAGGACTTCTCATCCTCAGTCAGATCAGTACAAAAGCCCTGAAAATCCCCATGACAACGTCATGGCAGACGTGCTGTTTTGGAGATCAACATGTGGCTTCTTGAAGCTTGAAGGAACAAACAGCTGTAATCAATATGAATCCTATCTCTCTTAGAATATTAAAGTTACAAAGAATGTGTTGGAAGAGTATGAATCTGGGGGATGAAAAGTTTTAGGGAAGGGATCCCAGGTTTAGTCTGCTGTGTTACTGCTGTCCATGAGTCTCTTTCAGGAAAGCCCAGGGTATTGGCCCTGTGTCAAGCTCTCAGCAGCAGATGTGTAACCTCTGGTTTTCCATTCACATACCACCACCTCTTTCCCCCAAGCAATGACCGTCCACAATACACCTTACCCCTACCTTACACTGCAATACCTTCGTTTCACTGGGATGGAAACGGAGATCCAATATTTATGTTCCTATATCTGAAAATTCCTGTAGCAAGTACTGTAAACAAGGCAACAACAAAACACTGCCACCAGCAGACCAGTTTTAGCTGCTTACCAGGTGATGACAGGGTAACTGCCCCTGGACAGCATTGCCTATGCCACAGCACTGATATGAAGATGAAGTGTGAAGGTGGCACCTGGGACTGTAGTTGGGAACCTTTGGTTTAAAGGATAATGGATGGTATATGTAGGCTACTGCTCCTGCTCGGCAGTGACCCAACATCATGAAAATGTAGCTACTCTGAAAAGAGTGGGTAGTTTGATCTCTATTCCTTGTTCACTAGAATATAACATAGAACATCTCTGCCCATATTTACTAATGTTATAGGGCTTAACACCGCAGATATAATAGCTATAAAGCTTTCCTGTTTTGGCATAGATCTGAGAAGCATTAGTACAGTGAGCAAAGGAAATGACTCCTAGTTGGGAAGTGGGAACAGATTCCTACGTTCCTCTTTTGCTAACTTATATGTAGGGAAATGTAAATTTTGTTCTCTGGACCAATGACTTCCCAGGAGCTTATACTGATTAAAAACAGTGCTTACAGCAAAAAAAAATCCAGAAATTTATAAACATTTATGTCTGAGTCAAAGCCACAGAAAGATGAGTATAAAACAGATAAACAAACAATAAAAAAGCCAAGTACAATGGCTGGCAAATTAGGCAGACTGAATTCCACACTGCACACAACCCTCGTAAGAGGCTTTTGCAACAGGAAAAGGTGATGCAACAGAAGACTTCTGGAGAGAAACCCAAAAGAGAAGGTGGCTTTCTTGCTTTCTGTGTACACAAAAAAAACCCTCTAGTTTGTGCTTTTCCACCTTCTTTGGATGGGAGAGAGCTTCCCTGTGCCAAATTGGTGCAGAGGGTAAGTGCTCTTCCCAGGGTGCTTTTCCGTTTTTGCTGCAGGACTGAAATTGAAATATTCCATGTTTTACCTGATAAAAACAAACCTCTTTTAAAAGTACTTCAGCTACAGGAAAGGAGACAGCAGAACAGTTGCTATTGACTTTCCACAGATCTTACCCGCTCATTTTCTTCTGATCAAGGCAATATTCAGCTTTCTCTCCTCTACCACTGAAAGAAGAGACTAGAAGGGATGCAGTTTGCTCAAGCAGCTGTAAATTTCATTGACCCAAAGTCTTTAATATTGTACTCTGTGTATAAACCTTAAAAGGACTACAGTTAAGTCGACGTTCAGGGACAGGCCAGGGACACAGGAACATAGCCTTGAGGCAGCCACTTCCAATGGACATTTAAAGTTTATTAATGACTTAAGGTGTTCAGAAATAGTAATAAAATTTCATGGTTTTGTTTAAATGGCTGGCTTCCTGAAGACACAGAACAATTGTCATTAGCTAGGTCTGGATAAAACCTGTCTTGAGAGCTATATTTAATCCTGATTTATGTGACATGATGTATGTGACAGGAGATTTCTGTAAATTTATTTAAAAAAAAAAAAAAGGAAGATTATTCCTAATACTTACAAGCTGTATAGAGGTAGGAAAAGTAAAATCTTTTTTAGGAAAAAAGAAATTATCATAACAATATTAAAAAAATTAATGTCCTATGTGACTGACCCAGTGTACTCACCCACACGATGTATGTCACATATACCATTTGTTGTTATATGTAGTTATGCATACAAAAAACATATTTTGAATATTCCATACAGTTCGAAATAGAAGCATATTTTAAAATATACTAGATGCAGACTGTTTCTCAGACATTTCTGAACAACAGAGCAGCACTAATCAGTCTAGCTCAAATGATGCTTTTTTAAAAGCTGCTGTGGATCTCACATTGTGATTAGAAAGGAATTCCCATCCCCTGCATCTTCATTAGTCATGGCAGTTTGAGATACTTGTATATATGCAAGCCTGCATTACAGAGAGATTTCCTTCAACATAAACAGAAGATTCAGAAAGAAAAAAAAGAAGAGGGTATATGTTTCCTCATTAAGAAATACTCAACATATAGGAAAGACCTCAGACATCACATTGGTCTTGCATTTTTTAGGTCTATTCCCAACTCCCTCACTTGTGAATATTTTCAGAGAAGTCCTATGGTAGCCTAAAACTTCTGTAAAAAGAGAAATAGTCATCTCGAGCAACTGTAAATCCCAAAGCCATTCATTGGAATGCACTGAAAGTCAAGGAGCCAAGGGATGTGTGTCCAGGAAGATTGATGGGCTGAGGAAAGTAGGATGGGATGCAGACATATCAAAACCACATCGGAAGAAGAGGAAACTGAGCAGCTGTGTGGGCAATGCTTGTCATAGACCTGCCATACCTGCCACAACAGGCAGCGCTGTCAAGACAGGCTGCAAATGCGTGTCCTCCCCTCCTCCTAAATACAAGCTGAAGGATATTTGACAAATCCCCTCTATGCCTAAAGGAACAAAGCATCCTTCAGTGTGAGCTAAATGATATAGAGAGAGGCCCCAGAAGAATGGTGGTTGAAGACAGACTAGTATTTGGACATGTATAATTGAATGCCATATGGATGCTGGTTGTATCATGTCTTGGAGTCATATGATATTATGCTGTCCAATTACCCCATTTTTACCTGGAGGTCCCTTGAGTCTGCTTTTGTCGTTTATCAAATCTCTGCTTTTGTGCTCCTTTTACAGTCCATTTTTTCCCCCTCATTGCTTCTTTTCAGAAATGAGGAAAGAGAAGGCAAGCGGGAGGTGAAAAAAAGCAAGAAAGCATATCTTTAAAATGCATTCACTTATCAATCAAATTTGAGCAGGAAGCCTGCAGGAAGAGGAGCAGACTGCAAAGTGAGGATCACCTCTTATGAATCACAGGTCAAATTTCCTGCAGAACAGACAGATAAACGTTGTATCTTCTCCATTGTAGTTACATTTCATGGTGGTAAATACAGAGGGAAAAAAGTTCAGGCGGGCTTGGAAAGCTCAGCCACACTCCTCTACAGAAGGAATCATTGAGAAAGGGACATTGTGACAAAGTGGATCCCCATCTGTCATTAAGGCAGGATAGCCATGTTGAAGATCTCAACTCAACAATCAGAGGCCTCCAGATACTACGAAGCCACACTTTTGCAAATGATAGAAAGCATGACAACAACTCTCTATTTGTCCTTCCTGACCTACCCTCATGCTCACCATTGTACATTTTATCCGAATAAGGAAGATGGAGGAAGTCAAGACCAAATGGTTGATTTGGCTGCTTCTGGATGCACAGATACTTGCGGAAGAGTTGAAAGAACTGAGTATACAGATTACAGTAGATTTCTTCTGCTTCCCAGTGGTACCTCAGTCTCATTTCATTTCCATCTCCAGTATGGCCTGGAAGTTCTCTGGATCTCTTGTCAGAGAAGAACCTTTGCTCATGAGAACAAGGTGTTCACAAACAGAAAAAAAAAAAAAAAAGCCCACCCTATTTAAGTTTAGAAGAGGCTATTTTAGATTCTGTTATAGCAGAGTGCTATCTCAAAAATTGGAATTACATGAGCAGAGTAACAAGGTGGCTCTTCTCAGACTATGAAGAAGGAAACATGCTGCCGTTAGTTTAAAATAACATCTCAGGCCTGAATTTTTTTAAGCCTTGTCCATAGAGTAAATTATACCTTTTCTTATCACTTTACTCCTCCTGGTAACTGTTTACATGCAGCATAAAATATTTTTGATAAAAATATGGAACAGTTCCTGGAATAAAAATATTCAGTGCATTCTCTTCTGAAAACCCCAAAGTATTTATTGCCCTTACATGCAGCAGGGAGGAATCAAGCTGCAAAGGAATGAGCTGTTCATGCAGTGCTTCTCCTTAACATTTTATTGACTAGAATGGAATTCCTCATTTTAGCTTCTCCCTTCGTCATCACTCAACACAGCTTCTTAGGAGCCAAATCACTCAGTCCAGCAAACTCATACCATCCCTAACACCTCCTCCTTTCTCTTCACACATTTAAACCTCCATCTTCTTATCATTTTGTGAGAACAACTTTTTAAATTTTCCTTTAGGTTTTGAGAGTGATGAAACAAACTCACCATTGGGTTGTGTTCCGCCAGACTCTTAAATCTTCGAAGTCTTTTCCATTCATATACTATGTTTATATTGTGGAATTACAAGCATTTTGTCTTAGCTCCCCCGTTACCACCATGTATTATGATGCACAGACTCAAAAAGACCTTCACTGGCTTCATTGCAGCTTTGCAGCTGTTTAGATTTACCATTGATGAAGTCAGATTCCAGGAGCAGAGAATTCTAGAGCAGTTGGGGCAGGAAGCTGCATAGTGGTTTCCATGGAAGCTTTTTCTACCATCTTCTTACTTCCCTAGAAGCAAAAGGCAATTGAAATACAAACTTGCATATTTCAGGAAAGCCCTGAGAATGCAGCTTGTGCCTTCCAGAGTAATTATAAGATTAGACAGTCTTGTAATGTCTGATGAACAACTGATGACTATCCAATTTGTTGAGATGATTTTTATCTTTGTTTCCAGGACTACTGTACTGAATAAACTGTTTCAGTTGTGATGATGAAGAAAGAAAGGAGATAAAAGGGAATGGTGGAGTGAGTTAAATAAGATTTTTTTCATTGACAGTGTGTTCACTGCTCACAGCCTTGTAAGACCTAAATGAAGATGAAGGCTGTTCTCATTAAGAGTTAGTATCAGTTGTTTTCCCAGCAGAACCAAAGAAAAGAAGTATTGATATGTTGGCCAATAAGTTATCTATAGATACTAGTCAAATAATGATAAACTGCATTAGCTAAAAGAGTAACAGATTTGGATAGAAAGAGCAAGACACACTTTTGAACATCATTCTCTTCAGCTGAGATCATACTTCATCTTATAGATGGTTAATGAATCTAATTCTGGAGTAACAATGGCTACAAAGTAAGTGTAAATTCATGAGAAAAGGAACATAAACCAGTGAATTTACATTTTCATATAAGGAAAAATTCACAAGGCTGGATTTTACCCACTATGAATCTGACACAAGAAAGAAACTGAGGAGCTGGTTTTAAATTGCATGTGACTACAATAAAAGAAAACTTCTTAACTGGCCTGTTATCTGTATCTCCAACATAGTTGCACCTGTTGTCATTCTTATAAGGTAGTATCTGGAAGCCCCCCCTTTACAAACCTGTTTTTCAGGTGCATGCAACCCTGCTGTTAAATTGAATCAGAGCCCACAATAGAATTAACACATTTTCATTTGCGAGAAATACGTTCTCTGGGTTTTTCATTTTATTATGAGAATATGAAATGTCATAGAATCTTATTTATAACCACTCCTTTTTTTTTTTTTTTTCTTTTTAAGCAGAACTTCATAGGGTCCCACTCTTAAGTGTTATACCACAACTGCAAATCTACTGACACGAAGAGAAAGTAGGAAGACTCAGCCTAGGAAGGAAAAGAGGATAACACAGGGTTATGAAACTGAATTCTATTGAACACCTTCCTGAATTATAAGGGCACATCCAGCTGTTTGTAAGTCAAAGCTTTGATGCACTGAATCTCAGATCTAATTGTTCATGAAAATCTGTATCAGAACTATATTTTATAGCATCCAAGCCATCATTTTTAAGAACCAATGTGACAAAACACTAAATTCACACAATAACAAAGGAATTTTATCCTTGTATCTATCACTAGGTTTTGCACCCATCACTGGGATCTATCTCGGAGACCAATGATAATAGATTATTCCTAAGGGATCAGTAGAATCACAGAATCATAGAATGGTCCAGGCCGGAAGGGACCTCCAAAGGTCATCTAGTTCGGCCTCCCTGCAGTCAGCAGGGACACTCCCAACTAGATGAGGTTGCCCAGGGCCTCATTGAGCCTCACCTTGAATATCGCCAAGGAAGGCGCCTCAACCACCTCCCTGGGCAACCTGTTCCGGTGCTCCACCACCCTCATAGTAAAGAACTTCTTCCTAATATTCAATCTAAACCTGCTCCTCTCCAACTTAAAGCCATTGCCCTTCATCCTGTCATTGCAGGCCTTTGTAAACAGACTCTCCCCACCTCTCTGGATCTGCTGGCAACACATCTCTTGATGCATCCCGGATGTGATTGGCCTTCTGGGCTGCCAGTGCACACTGCCTGATCATGTCCAGCTTCTCATTCATCAGCACCCCCAAGTCCCTTTCATCAGGGCTGCTTTCTAATACCTCATCCCCTAGTCTGTATTGATACCGAGGATTGCTTTGGCCCAGGTGCAGGACCCTGCACTTGCTTTGTTGAACCTCATGAGGTTCACCTAGGCGCACCTCTCCAACCTGTCCAGGTCCCTCTGTATGTCCCTCTGGTGTATCGACAACACCACACATCTTGATGTCATCTGCAAACTTGCTGATGGTGCTCTCAATCCCTCTGTCTATGTCATTGATAAAAATATGAAACAGTACCAGTCCCAGCACGGACCCTTGAGGGACAACACTTGTCACTGCTTTCCATCTGGATTTCAAGCCATTGAGTACCACCCTCTGGATGTGACCAAGCATAGCATCTAGAAGGATCTAGAAACATATCATGACTGTTGCTAATAGCCGTGCATAATAAATGCTCTGTATTTTTAAGTTACAGGGTAGCTCCGTTAAATGTTCATTCTTTCTTCCTTATTCCCACCCCTCCTGGCCTACTCACAAACATATCTTGCACTCAGCATGCATAATGCCAGCAAAATATTACATGCATTATTCCTGGTTGCTAATTCTTATCAAGCAACTTTGGAGTAATCAGGGTCAGGAGGCTTTTGAGACCAGTCTAGATCTGACTTAATTTTACCAAGCATATTTCAGGAATCGTAAAAACAGGCTAATAATGGGACAAATACAAAGGTAACTCACCAGTAGATTGCATGTACTTGCACATTTGAACACCTAGAAGCTTTAACTAGTGTTTTTAACTCTTTTCCAGACAATTCAAAAGTGCTGACTTGCACCACTGTTAAAAGCGGTGAGTCTGAACTTGGTATTTCGCTTCTTTGGGCTACTTACATGACCAAGGTACAGAACTAATTACAATCTTATGAATGACACCAAGAATCTGTGAAAGGAAATTCATTTCATGGTATGTGGCATTCTATCAATGAAGTGAAAGGAATTTTTAAATGGGGCATAGCAAAGACAAAGAGCCAGCTGGTGATATTCAAGCGGAATGTCGCATGCTCTGAAATGCTGTAACCCTAATAATTTAAAAAACAAACAAACAAAAAAAAACACAAAAAACAAACTAACCCCAAAAAGCAATTCAATACCAGAATTTGTAATGGCAAAAGTCACAGTAAGGACTGAAAATTAGATTTCAAAGTTAAAGTATACACAGTTTTTCCTTTTTTCTTTGTATTTTTGGGCTAAACTTCAGGACGTCGTTAATTTCTCAATAATGAAATCACCCAGCAGAGCCAAGAATGGCAGATCTGTTATCATCTCTACCCATGCTGTTCATCTGGTCTTCTAACTTTGGCTCCTTGGCCTCTATGTGTTACCATTTCTTCATATTCTTTTCAATAACTGGCCAAAGCTCTTAAGTTACCTAAAGAATATTTGGGGTTGTACAGGAGTTTTCAGAAAAAAAATCTCCAGTATTTCTGATCCAGACTGGATCAGAAAGAGTCAGTGGTTAATTCAAATATGTACTCCATAAATAGCATATATAAAGAATTCAATCAGCTGCAGTGATAGTTGTACTCTCTGGATACTTACTTGTCCATGACAAAAAAAGAACAGGAACTAACTTCACATTAATATACAATTCTATTTCTTATAAGCTGCAAAAAAGAAGAGATTTATGCCTGTTCTCATTTGCAGCAGGGAGAGGTTAGTTTTATCAGATGTAGAACTCTCCAGCTTATTAGTACAAACATCCAGAAAAACATCTATCATCCTTTACACAAACACATCGGAAAATCAGTATAAAAAATACTACCACGTTCTAATTCTCAAGGCCTTCTTAAATAACACCTGAGTAAGTAAGACACTGCCTTTGAATTATTTCTTTATCCTGGCTGACTTCATATACATTTCACATGATACTAAAGTCAACAAATTTTATTCATTTTTATCAGCAGAGAGAAAACTTAAAAATTCCTAACTTCATTTCTAAAGGTTTGTTCGCAGACAGGAAGAATCACAGATACAAAGTAAGAGAAAAGGTCTAAAAAAGAAAACTTTTAGAAAAGGTTTTCATTTGGATTCCAGCAGAGCCTTTTTCTTCCCAGGAGATCATACTGATTTCTATTAATATATACCTATGGATGTAATATGAATCTATCTATCTATCATCTATCTTTTTTCTTTTAAATATCTTGGTCACAAGGGCCTTGGATCAGAAAGGTGAATGACATAAAAACTGATCCTAAGTGTACCCCACTTGCCTGGTACTTTCCCCAGTAGAATATTTTCCTAGTCTTAATACTGCTTGCTCAGGTATTTCTTGGGTTCACAAGACTTTATACTCTGGAACAACCTTGCTGTGCAGAGAGATTGGAAACTTTCCAGGTCTGTGGCACAGATCTGTAATTGTGGAAGAGCTCTCTGCTTGTCTTAGTCTTTTGGGCTTCTTATCTAGATACATAGAAATCTTTCTTCCCCATGGTAGCAAAGTTTACTTCATTCAGCACCATCAGGTCTTCTTGAGTTATGGTAGCAGTTAAAACCCCAATGTCAGAATCTGGTAGATTTTTTTTGGAATTTTTTTTTTCCAGGAGAAACTTCAGATTTTCTACTTTTTGTTCAGATTTAGAGCAAAACTCCTGACGTACTGAATTTTCCCATAGAAACTTTTCAATCTGGGGACTTGTTATACTAATAAATCTGAATTAGTACACTGATCTCATCTATAGAGGAGGTCATACCAACTTAATATCCAGCAAAATCTTCTTTTAATGTTATAAAGGTCAAATAACCAGTTTTTCTGCTTTACTGCAAACATAGTTATATTTCTACCAACTAGCAAAAACTGATGACTACTCACATTGTAACCAAAGGGTGCATGACATAAAACTTGGAAAATATGGCTCCAGCTTCTTTTTAAATGGCTTGCTTTTGTGCGTGTTTTATCCTCTAAGGCAAAATATTTGTTATTATTCTTTCAGAACTGGGAGATTAGTTCACAAGTAGCAAAGTAATCAGGGTGTTTTCTGTGTTATTAAAAAGTAGATCAGTTATGACTTTAGCTCATAACTGATCAGTTATGACTTTAGCTCATCAGACATGCCATTAATTATCCTGCCATCATGGCTTTGCAACTGTGTCACCAGAAATAGATTGAACCTAACTTGTAACTCAACAGCAATTTCCTCACATTTAAACTAAATTTTTCGTAAGTATTCAAGGTAAGAACACACGGTCTTGTGTCATATGCTAACTGAAAAGTGCTCCACGAAAATTTGAACTACTTTTCTGAGCCAGGGACGATTTTCTGATGGACAAGTATAGACCAGCATACCGGGATTTGTTCTGTCTCTCAGCTGAGTTATGGTTCTATCAAGCTATGTATTAGTCCTTGCAGCATTTCTGGAATTTCTTGCCAAAAGTAGCTTGTGCCTTGCATTCAGCAGTTACTCAAACTAATCTGAAGGTAAAATGTGAAAAAATAGCAAGTCAGGTTAAGATAAAGTGATTCTATTTGGCAACCTTGCTAAACCTCACTAAGGCATTTGATTGCAAGGAGCATACTCAATCTTTTATTGTACTCTGTATCTATTGCCTAAAGGAATATTTAGCTTTATCTTTTGATATGCCTTCTTCAGGCAATACATACACAAAGGGTGCTGTTTTAAGTTAACATTTACCTCATGATATTTATTGCTAGCCATAGTTATCTACACATCTTTAGCAAAGTTCCCCCTCCAGATAAGATACATTTTTAAACAAAGTATTTACTATTTTCTCCAATCTTTCAATTCAATTTAAAAGTTAGAGAAATTATATCTGAGCTGAATCATTTCACACATATACAAAGGAGAATGAGAGAAAGAGTAAGAATCTGAAGATACATTATATCAGCATATTTGTTTTAACTAATTAATTTGTTTAATTCTAATCCTTGATCTTGCAACTGACCTGAATCTTCAGGAGAAATCAAATTAATCTCTGTTGTGTCTTTCAATGCTGATTGTAACCATTTGTTAGTTAAAACTAAAATAGCTGCAGATTCTACTTAATAGGGGTACAGTCTTCCCCCAGCACCACCATCTAAAATCTGTGTTCCATTAAGTTCTGTAAGGTTTTTCTACAAAGGATACATATGTGAGTTATATCTCCTTACAGCTGAGTGAGTGGGGCATTTGGAAGCCCGTTCACCCACCACAGCACAGCTGCTGCACAGTGTCAGCCAGAGCTTACAACTTCACAACTGTTGCATGCAACCACAGCACAGAGCATCACTTGTAGGGTGGAAAAATGGGATGAACATGACACATGGCTCCAATACTGCCTTTTTTGGAAGTGACATGTGGGCTCATATTTAGCACATCTTTCTGAGTTTGCTTAAAAACGTTCCATATGACTCAGTCTTCCATTTGAATATTAATCCCAATTTCCAACCGTTTGATCTTCTGAGCATAACAATAAATATCAATTACTAAATGCAGCCATGAATATTTGCAAAAATAGGCTTCATAAAATGAAACAGCTGTTGTAACTGTAAAGATAAATCATCAATCTCTTGCCTCCAAAACACCAACAGTCTCCCAGTGGTGTTTAGCAGATCTGATAAAGAAAAGAGTCAAGCACTAGATCCAGGAGCTGGAATGTGTAAGCAATCTTCATCCCATCTGTGGATGCATGCCATAGATGGGTTGACCAAAGTTACAGATGTGATTGACTTGCTACCTAAATTGCTCTCCTTCAGAAGCTGATGATTATGGGATGTAGAGCTGAATGCTGAGAAAGTCCAGATTGGCTAATGGCAATTTCCTGCTGTGCCTTTGACACCGCTTGACTTTAAGTCAACAAAAGGTTCCTTCTATATAGTGAATGTCTACATTTTCATTTGACAATGCTAATTGAACACTTCCTCTTCAAAATTTGAACACTGACATAGAAGATATAATTGTGTGTTGGCTTCCAATAGTGAAAAGTTAATTAGCATGCAATAGTTCAGGGCAGGATCAAGTTTCATGTGCACAAAAGCTGAAATACCCTTTTTCAACACCCTATTCATTTAACATTAATTTCAGAAAATAATGAGAGGCCATGCAATAGACCAAGGTGTTATTGTCTTTCAGGTCATGTTTGTTTGCTGAGAAATAAAGGTTTAATCTGAGTTGATCAGCTAAAACAGTGTCAGCTGTGTTTATTACTAAATGATGCAAACATCTAGACAACGAACTCATAGATACTCTGACTAGACTGAATGCTGGCTGGAAATAAGAAACCCTTCATTAGAAAGGATCACAGAATGAAAAGAGAAGGAAAAAATAATGAAACCATGAAGGTAGTTGATGGTAGAAAACACAAATAACGTATTTTTTCCATGTGTAAATTAGTTCAGGGCTTTAACAACACTGGTCTTGGTATATTCCTTGTGTTTAGTTATATACTAAACTTGCTACACCCTTCAAAAGCCACAGCTTTCCCTGGACAGGGAATTCTTTCTGAGCCAAACCATGTGGTGGTTTTATGTTGTGAACAAATGAGAACTGGTGAGATCAACAGCTCATTTTGGGTTATGATCTAAGACAGTATGAATGGTTTTCTCCAGAGATGCATAGCTGATGTTCCTTTCCATTGCACTGTGTATTAAAGTCTTTTAATGAGTAGCTGTGACTAGACTCAGTGGAAAATAAATGCTCATCAAGCTAGAAGGTAGAATTGAAAGTATAACCCTTTCCTCCTACTCATCACAATTAATATTTCAAATAAAAGTTTAAGTACAGCAGAACTCCTTCCTTAAGGCAAGTAAAGCTTTCAACTATTGGCCATATTAAGAGACCAAGTTCCAGTGAGGACACATTGGTCTAAATCCTTCTTGTTAGTGAAAGAGCTTCAGGCTTTGTGCATAGTTTTCGCCATGCTGGAAGCAGAATTTAAATTCATGTTTGCTGCTTTTGGCCAGTTTCTTTGTGTTCATAATCCACAAATTTAAGCCTTGCTTCTTCTCCTGTTTTTTTTTTTTTTTTCCTTTTCCCGCCCCACCCTTCCCCTCTTCCTCCCTTACCTCCCCAGCTCCAGTTATTCCAGTCAAATAATGTTACTCAATCAGGGGAAGGAAACAAACTAAAACAAACTTCAAAAAATCTCTTCAAAATCTCCAGCAACAGGATAAAAATGTTTACTATTCCATTCAATATCTTTCCTCTGTTTTTTTTAGATCTACATAAATCAGTGTGAGTTACTACATATAAAAGTGTCACCAAAGTCAGATGGCATCTCAGCGATAAAACCCCAGTCACATTAGATAGAATCACTTGGGTGAGTTTCAAAAGCCAATTTACTATGTACAACAAGTTTTGGTCATTCTAAAAGTATGGACAAATTTCACAGGATCATAGAATCATAGAATGGTTGGAGTTGGAGGGTACCTTGAAGATCATCTAGTTCCAGCCCCCTGCCATGGCCAGGGACACCTTCTCCTAGACTAGGTTGCTCAAAGCCCCATCCAGCCTGGCCTCGAATACCACCAGGGATGGGGCATCCGCAGCTTCTCTAGGCAACCTGTCCCTGTGCATCATCACTCTGACAGTAAATAATTTCTTCCTACTACCTAATCTAAATCTACCCTCTTTCAGCAAAATTTACCAAAAAGTTAATAAAACCATAATCCCAATGTGTTAACTGTTAATATTGACATCTCTAGAGGAAATAGTTTCCTGTAACCCAATGGGTAGGGTAATCTGAAACATGGTTTAGACTAAAAATCCTCTCTATCTGACCTATAGAGGGGGATTAAATTGAGGAAGAGAAAGAGCTTTATAATCTAATAATCTAGATTCTCAGATTTTGAAGAGTAGACTAGGTTTCACAGGGGATATCAACACTAAGGAGTCATAGCCTGATGAGTTTATGGAAGAATATTCTCAAACTAGATTTGGTGGTAAGAAATAATGTTCTAAACCTCTTGTTCTGTTTCAGGTACTTAGTATTTGATTTAGGATTTTTCAAATCCTAGATAACTCTGGGCTATTCAGCAAAAGAACATGTTGTAGCATCATCTCTTCTCTCCTCAGTCAGGAATCAGCCTTTTGCATAAACTTTTCACACCCATGGGGAAAAACATAAAAAGAGGGAAAGCTGAAAAAAATTTAGTATTAGGTAATTTAAGCTTTTTTGTTCAGACACTGAAATTGAAAAACAAATTGGAAGAAAACCTGACAGTAACTGGCACTTCAATAGTGAAAGATATTTTGATCCCCCAGGAGATACTGAAAGCAAGGTATGGACAAATGTACAACATCAGAAAAAGCTAAAGACAAGATTTATTAAGACAAGAGATAACACAGGTGTGGGGCTGATTAACAGCAGAACAACAAATGTTTGAAGAAAAAGAGAAAAAGAGATGAGAAGAGTTGAGGTGCTGGAGCATGTCCAAAGATGGGCAGCTAAGCTCGTGAAGGGTCTAGAGTACAAGTCTTATGTGGAGTGGCTGAGAGGCCTGGTGTTATTCAGTCTGGAGAAAAGGAGGATGAGGGGAGACCTTATTGCTCTCTACAACTACCTAAAAGGAGGTTGTAGAGAGGTGAGGGTCAGTCTCTTCTCCCAAGTGACAAGTGACAGGACAAGAGGAAATGGCTTCAAGTTGCATCAGGGGAGGTTTAGATTGAATATTAGGAAAAATTTCTTCACTGAAAGGACTGTCAAGCATTGGAACAGGCTGCCCAGTGAAGTGGTTGAGTCACCATGCCTGGAGGTATTTAAAAGATGGGTAGATGTGGCACTTAAGGACATGATTTAGTGGTGGGCTTGGCAGTGTTAGGTTTATGGTTCGACTCGAAGATCTTTGGGATCTTTCCCAATCTGAATGATCCCATGATTCTATGAATCATTGGAAGACTGGAAGCATGAGAGACAAGGAGAAGTCCCACTCAAATTACCTCAAGAATGCGAACATGGAGAAGTGAAGCTTCCAACTGTTGTGAAGAAAATCTAACAGAAGAGATACTGAGAAGAATTGGTACTTATATTTTTTTAGAAACATTGCAGTCCGAAGTGGCACTAGAATGTCAAAGAGGAGATATAAGAAAAATAACTTCATACTAACGATCTCATCTGGAATTGCTGAGATAAAAGGTAAATATATATAGCCGAGTAATCCACTTTAAGGGAGTAATTCATACCCTGAGGTTATTAAAGGGAGAGGCAAGCAAAGCAAGAGAAAAAGGAATGGACTATACAGGATTTCGAGGCCATAGAAAGAGAAAGCAAAGTTGGGTAAACAATGATCAGATTAGGTAGAAAGAGAAAATACAAACAAAAATATGACAAGGGGAAGGCTGAAGTGTGGCTGTGTCAGAGACTGCAGAGAAGCAGGAAATTGTTTCTTTATAAACCATGAGAAATAAATATGCAGAATATTGCTTAGGCAGCTTGGGCAAACAGGGAGAATGAAATCTGTCTGGGAAGAAATCAGAGTCAGCTGAAGGAGAAAATGAGATTACTGAGATCAGATGCACTAAGTTTTGGAGTTGGGTGATTAAATGTCCTTTCAGGCTTGCCAGGTTACATGTTGGAGATGTGGCCATGACAGCAGGAACACTTTGAATGAAAGACAAGAGTGCAAAGGTAACATATTCAGTATGGTCAGGTTATTAAATGCAAAGCCAAGAGAATAAGGAAAGGGCCAGACTCAATCTCTCTTTGAATGTTCAAAATGTAAAGCTCATCTTGTCATTATAGTTCATGTCTGGTCCTTCATAGCTCAAGCCAGTAAACAATGCTACCTTTTAACTGCTCCTATGCACAGAAAGATTTTCTTTTAATCCATGCTCACAAGGGCAAAGTCAACAAAAATGCTCCTGTGCTGTTCCCCACTACTTTCTTTGTCAGGCAATTACTGTGAAAGGGGTAATATAATAGAAAGGACAAAACAACTACTGTGTCTCTGTCTTGAACTGTAACTTCAGCTCCTTTAGATGCTTAAAACATTTCCTAGGCACCCATGCTGTGGGCCAGCCTTCAGCTGGCTGTACTGACAACTCTGGACATTTTCAATGCAGTACAACAGTAGGAGTTTTTCAAAGCCACAACCAGGATTTCTTTATTGAGTTGTGTTTACTCCTGCTACCATGTTTTGGATTAGTTTGGATGTCAGAGTAATTTCATGCACTAAACCTGCAATATATTGAAAAGTGAGGTAACAGCTGTGTTGTATGGTTAACCAGAAATGTAAACCCATTATAATTCTGTTGATGTTAATGTTTTTGGACAGCAAGCTTTCCTTTGAAGAGTGTGAATATCCATGAAACCTGCTTATTTTTTTCCCTAAACACTGTCCCCTATTCCCCCCTTCTCTCTGCATCCACTTCTTTAAAAAAAGGCTCCAAATAACTCTGGTCAGTGCCAAAGCCCTGAGCAATCTAATTTGGACCAGGATTTAAGGCTATACATCAACTCCTACACTAACTCCTTATCAAGCACATTATTAAACTTCCATTCCAAATATGAAATTCCATGTGGAATCTAAAGCAAACTCTCATTTTAGGGTTTTATCCAGCAATATTTCACAGTGTTTTTCTCATTTACTTAGTAACAAGTGATTTAAAACTAAGACTTAGAAATTTGGGGCAGTTTCCATTCAGCACATATTCAACACCCACTTGTGCACTTTCAATAGGTGAGACTTTTGTTTTCAAACTCCTCTTCAAATAGAAACTTTCCAGAATATACAGAATATACCCCTGGCCTTAGTTTGCAAAAGGAGCGCTGTAATTATTACCAGTCCACTGACAGGTATCCTTCAATTGCTTCCTTTGAACTTTGCTCTGCCAACAAACTACTTGACAACTACTAGCAAGCCTTGGTGAGCTGTGAGGATTGCTATGGCAGTTGACTGAGCCTGCTGAAGGTCTTTCAACCCTTTAAAAAAAGCTGAATGTTGCTACCTTGAGGATGAGAGCTAAGAGAATGAGAGGCCCAAGCAAGGAGACAAGAACCAGGAGGTGTTTGTGGAAGACACTCCTGAAGAGTGCTTCTTCCCAGGGGGTTGGGAGGGTTATGGCTGTAGTCATCGCGATTCAGGGAGAGGCTGTTTTCCCTGCTAATCAGTAATCACAGCCCTCATACCCATATCTTTCCCCTGGGAGCAACAACAAGCATTGCTTTCCCAAGTTGGGCAGAGAGGTCATGGCCTTCCTGGTGCCCCCGGCAACTTCTTCTGCTCTGCACAGCTGCCAGCTGGCTGTGCCTGGAGTCCTTGCCGGACGGTCACCACAGCAAAGCTCTCCTTAGTGTTAGGATGGCACCACCACACTGCAAAGCAGGGCTTAAGTGTTAAGGCAATGTCGTAAACACAGCCATCTTCTGTGAATCTCTTTCATGTATTCTATCATCCTCCAAGTTCCCTGGCCATTTCTGATGTTTTAAAAACAAATAGCAAATAGTTATCCAGGGAGTCCTGCACCCTGCACTGAGGAATGTCAGAAATACTGCTTAGCTTTAGCTAGCCGGTGTTCATTGCAACACAGCAGAGGTACTGCTGTTTGTTTTTAAATATTAGAGGAGACACTTTGACTATCATCTCACCAGATAAACATTTGGCCTCCTTTTGTAGTGATAGAAGAGTTTCCTTGATGCAAAAACAGATTATGTAGCAGTACTCAAAAGGCCCAGGAGGTGATAATGATTTAAAGTATCTGCCATAAACAATCACTTAGCCACAGCCAGGGGCAAAGGGAGAAGAAAACATTAGCAAAGTGAGAAGTGTCAGATTCCATCCTGGCAGGGGGTGGGAAAGCGATAACATCCTCTAGGCCACAGTGTCTGCCCATAAACACCCCCTTTGAATTGGTCAAGTAAGCACAGAGTTGTGCTGTCCACCTTTGGCATGGCTTCAATAAATCAGAACTACAGAAAGACGCTTGACAGGCTTTTAAAGTCGATGGGGAGCACTACGGCGAGGGAGAAGATGTTTTCCCCAAATTGTAATATTTGGACTTTCCAAAAAAGATAAACAACCAAATCAAAGAGCCCTTTCACAGATCAGGATGAAAAATGAAAATCTCCAACTTTTTTAGTACCAATAAATAAATACAAATTGGAACAGTTAAAATGTTCTGAAACTATCAGAAGTATTTATTTTGACTTTCATGTTTTGCTTTACTTAAAGGCTGAATTTCTAGCCCAATAGTTATTTGTTCTAAAAGACATCTTTTTGTGAGATCTGTTTCCCCAGATATGCATTTGGACTCGTTTATGAAAAAAAAATATATTTCCCCTTAATGTGTTCTGCATTTGTAAAAAAAGGTTAAAGCTGTCCATTAGAAGTTTTTGACTAGATTCACTTTCCCTCTGTGCTCCCACAGTAAAGCCCTGGCTCTGTCTGGTTGACTCCTCCAGTACAGGTAGATGACTCAGTGATCACCAGGACACACAAGGTCAGGTAGGGACATACAATCATACAGCAGCTAATTCCACTTTAATGCCAGCAGCAGGAGCAGAGGTGATAGCTGACCTCTTGGCACAAAGTTAGCTAGTCACATTATTTGGAACAAGGTTAAACTAGCAAAGTGACCCAAGCAGTGAGTAAACCAGAAACACAATGTATCAGTCTCTTGCTTCATATGATTGCAACATTTTTGATCATGTATTAAAAGTGTTATACATAGATTTATTGTCTCATGAAGTCACAGTCCATGTCCTTTGAATCAAACAGCTTTGGCTTCCCGGGTTGGAGAAAAATAGAATTAAATATATTTATTATGCCATCTGATTGTAGCTATTTCAGTTGCCTACAATTAGACAAAATATGTTTGATGGGAAATATTCTGTAGAAATTGAATTTACTTTGTCAGACAGGTGAATGAGAATCAATGGATTAAATGCAGCTTTGACGTTCTTCACTGAAGGCAGGAAAATGAAAAAGCTCCCAACTTAATAGGCAGGAAGTTACTGTAGATATATCTGCTTTGATTATCAATGCAGAAGACTAACATGAAAACTAGATGGGATTGTCTCTTTCTGCAGGGATTCCTTTACATAGAGATTTCCCAGGGAGTTATTGCAGCTTATTCAATAATTGCATGGCTATAAATTTCCTGTCTGTCTTCTGCAAAGAATTGTATGGCTGCAGGCCCATAGGAGGAAACCCAAAACTGCGCCTCACCTGTCCCAGTTTTACCCATAAGTAGCTGTAGATGGTTTAGATAGTGACAAGTGAGTTCCCCTCCTTTACTAACAAGATTTATAGGGAAAGGGCTAGGCCCAGTAAAAGGCTTCATTGTCTGCAAGTTAAATGCAGTGCTTAGCTCTTAGCCGTATTGAGCCCCGGGAGTGGAAATCAGAACTATGTCTCAGTATAGCAGAAATTAAGTTTTCCAACAGAAAGTTTGAGGCAAATGAAGTATGTTAAAAAACATCCTGTGCCAGGTGCGTCATTTACAACTGCCTTATAGAAATTGGAGCACAGGGTTGTATCTGAAGAAGTCTGATACTTGATTGAAGGCTGCAAGCAGTCACCTTCTACTTCTTGGTAATCCAAAGCTCAGGACCTTATGAGAATAGGTGTCTATCATGTTAGCTTAGAAGACTGAGCATGGCTGCAAACTTGCCTATCCAGCAAGCCAGTTACCTTTGAATACGGAAGTTAAAGACAAACTGCAAAATGCTTATAGGAAGGGAATGATTCTGAGAAGAAAATTCCTAAAGGTCCCACAACCCCAGTATGTGCCAAGCTGAAGAGTATTAGGAATAATTTAATGAGAGTAACATGAACAGTATCTGTTTTGTTTGCTCCTGTATTTTTATGTTATCCAGCAGTACTGTGATTATCAAGGAGCCCCTGATGCTAGTAGAGTGTTGCAAATACATCATGGAGAGCTCATGTGAAGAGCTCCAGATTCAGAGGTTGGCCATCTCTCTATTTACATAAAAAGTCAAGAGGAGGTGTTATTGTTACCAGGGCTAACACAGCTGTCCTGGGTGATGGAATGAGTTTTGTCTGTGTGTGTTAAATGCACTTTGAGAAGTAAGCCTTTCAGAGGAGACTGATGGAAGTGTATGCATAGCAGCAAGATGATGCCTTGTCTTGGGAAGAAGCACCAAGGTGTGAGGTTTGGGTGGGTTAGGGTGTGAATGGCCTGCATATGAGAATCTTTAAACTCTATGAAAAAGTAAAGGGGTTTTCAGAAAGTTCAGGGTGCCTGTATCATTCTCCAAGAATTTTAACTCCTTCTTAGATCTAGCTTTGAAGCTGTATGAGGCTTATGGTAGAAAGCCCCCCAGTGCTTGTTATTTTATTTTGTGGCATTAATGCTGGTTTGGGGTCAACAAGAGCCTTGATCCCAATTATCCATTCTTGTGGCTGCATGAAGCACCGGTAAACCTCTGTTATATGTATTTCCACATCCTGCAATACTTTGAAAGGCTGACACTTCACAGCAACAGTATATAACACTCTGATCCTTAAAGTAGCAGTTACTTAGCATCATGTACTTTAATGACAACCTTGTCTCTTTTCATGACCCTCTCTTCTGTCATCCTTTCTAAGGATTTTTTCCTAGACATGTTCCATTTCTGCTCTCAGAAAAGGTGTTGTTCAAAAGTAATGGAGAAACTCATGCAAAGGCAACCCAGTGAATTAAGTATCAAATATTGACATGTTTTTCTTATCAGAAGAATAGAAAACAGCTTGATTTAAAAAAAAATCTATGGCACATATTCTTCAGAAACCAGCTTGTTGTGTTAGGTCACACAGCCTTACAATGATATCTCATCTTCTGATAAAGTCGCAGATTCATCTTCTTTAACGTCAGCTGTCTAAAGGTTAGGCATCTGGCCTCAGCTCATCATCTGAGTTTCCCTGGTAGTCTGTGATGAAAGACAGACTTCCCCTTCATCCTTCATATACATCTGTTCTTGGAGAAGACAAATTATCCTTTGTAGGTGCCTGCCTCTTCATAAACTAGAGGCTACTGACAAGACTGGCTTAGACTCGATGCCTAGCCCTTAGATAGCTAAAATGAGGTGAGATGTATCTCACCTCCACACATAGGTCATGATTTTCTACTCCTGTTTCTGTGCTTTCAACCTACTGTAAGCCATGTAAAGAATTTTTATTCTCATCTGAGTGCCCGTTGAAAACACAGGGATAAACATTTGCCTTGCAGGGGTGTTATTCACTTCAATTGGACAATCCTGTTCCAAGCACATCAAGCCAAGCTCAGGAAACTCTGCCTCTCATTATGTGTGGCACCTTCAGGTTTGGAAGGTTTCAGAGTCTCTGCAAGTCTATTCATTTTTGACATTGACAGAAAATCTTACTAACCCTCTGCATAATCAAAAGCAGCAACAACAAAATCCCCAATAAACCCCCCAAAGAAGAGAAGATTGTTTTAAGTTGATAGAGGACTTTGAGATAATCCTGTGAAAAGGGTCCTGCTGTATTCTGTCAGCTCTCATACCTTTGATTCTCTTCTTTGATAAAGGGAGTGTGGATTTTCACGTATCCCATTCTGCAGGAATCTGCCATCCAAATATGCATGTCACTACCCCCTCAGGGACAGTCTCAAGCAACCACCCCTTCCTGAGCTAAAAGAGGATTTGAGCTTTTTTTAAGTACGAAATGCCTCAGGGGTCTGGAGAGCAGAAAAAAGAATTCAGAAACCTCCACATTTTCTTCCATTAACACCTGGACTTTTCTGCATGCCTAGTAAGGTAAATTTTAAAATCTATAATCTATTTCAACAGTATGGATGAGATGCTCAGCAGGTGTAAATGAATGTCATTTTTATGTAAGCCTATATATTATTTCTTCAGTTTGCTGTTTTACTACTTTAATGGCCCACTATAGTTTAGATATCAGTGATAAATATGAACACTTTTTTAAAGTTATGGTATGATGATCTGTATAAATTGGGGGGCAGCACTGGCTTGGTTTTGTGTTCTTTTTTTTTCCTTTTTCTGCCAGAACAACAAGTATTGGTTCTGATCAGCTTTTGTGTTTGATTTTCAGATTTCAACAGCACTGAAAGGTGCTTGGCACTTTTAATGAGCTAGCCACATATTTATTTTAGATGCTTAACTTATGGCATCCAGCTTTGAATGCCTTGTTCAAGGATCAAAGTCACTGAATTTGACAGATCTAGCACAGTTCCTTTTTTTTTACTGGAGGTTTTATGCCATTACACAAGTTGTGTGCACTATATATCAAAGCCATGCTGGTGGCACAGGTAAAAAACATGTTCTTATAAAAAAAAAAAACTGAGCAGAATAAAACTTTGGCTGCTGGGGAGGCGGGAAGAGATTTAGGAGTCTGAATTCTAGGTTAAAACCTAGTCTGGTAGCCACTTCTGCTGCTCCTCCAACTCACATCCAGAGGGAAGAGGTGTTTCCTGGTTCCTCCTTATCTTACTCTCTGCTCCCAGCACAGTTATCACCACAGTTATGGGAGGTTGTGAATACGATGTCATGCAGTCATGGGGCTAGCTGCCCAGATTCTCCCCTGATGCTTGTGTCCTCATAGGTCTTAGAGCAGAGTCATCACTGCAAAAGTAGGATGTATAGATGTATAGGGCTTGCCTGATGAGAATGTCCCACAAGGCCCCTCCAGACACAAGAAGTTGAAGATGATGATAAATGAGAATGGTCCCAAGAGAAACAGAAAACATGAGATAAACATGGAGTTAGCTGCTGATGGCTGCTGCCTCTAAGGAAAGTTGATTCCAGGAAGATCAAGGTGTTGGGGGGAAGGAGAAGGTGTCATGAGAAAAGTAACACATAGGAAAGCGATCAACTGTTATGGGGGAACTTCAGAAGGGAGAGGAAGAAGAGGGAAAGAGAGATTCTTGCCTGATAGAAAGCAATACTTCAGTCAAAGCTTCCTGCTTGTTAGACACTAGATATTTCAACAGAAAAAAAAAAACCACAAACGAGTCGGTTTTCATTGTTTCCATTGCTCACATCATTCCTTATTTAAGCATCAGCCTTTGTATAGAGCAGGATAAGAGCTCTGTTCAATGGAAGCCGTTAAGGTAGAAGTAAGCTGTGGTTAAAGCATCCTGGTAAACTGAAATGGAGAAAGCTTTGATCACAGTGTCTGCAATATTGTTTTCTGGGGATTCATCTTCTCTGCCCGTGTAGTTCAAACATAAGGACATAATTCTGTGTTCAAGATAATAAAAACATTGCTGGAAGGCAGGCATCAGCTCAAACAAACCTTTAGATTAATATGGTTATCTGACTTTTGCTCTGGGGTTGCCTCTGTCAGTTCAAAGGACAGGTTGAGCCAGATCACAAAAAACTCTACTCATCTCTGTAGATCTCTACTATCATACCTGCACTAGGCTGAAATTTATTGCTATTCAAATCTGTTTTCTTATGAGGGATACTTTGCAGCCGGAGTCTCAATGGTGAACCTTGATAGAAGTTCCCCCTTTAATGGGCATTTTTATAATGCCTTACCCTTTTCTGGTGGATCCAAGCCAACAGTAAAGTTTTTTGCTCAGTAAAGTGACTTTGTCGGTCACCCCTTTAGTCTGCTGCCTATTGCCTCAACACATGAAAGAACAAAATATCTCTGAGAATTCCAAATCTCTGTCAAATTGCACTGAATTTGACAAAATGGTTCAAAAGGTATTATGGGGAAGGGAATGAGACAAAAATACGTAGAAATAGATATATATATGTGGTCCCACAAGCTCACTTAAGAGACTAAGTGAAAACATCAGTTTGTTTCTAGTTGGAGCTTTTTTTCCTCTAGTCCAAGGATCTTCTTTGTAGTCAAGAGAATAACCTTCTGACCTCGGGCCACCTCCCTGACTAACAGCTGCCCCATAGAGCTAATCCTTCAATTTCACGAGCAGACCAAAATAAAGCCATAATTATGCTATTTGTATTTCTCCATTCTACAATTTTAGTCTGTCCCTAAAAGACATTCACCAGATGTTTGAGAAAGATGCAATGTGCTCATGGACAAAATAGTTTTCCAAAAGGTCAAAAATAAAAGGGGAGAGAATTCACCTTTCTAAAGTGAACATTTGCACCTACAAAATTGTATATTATTTAACGTGTCTCTGTATTTCCAAGGTTTCATAGCTTTTGTCTTCTATTAGTTTTTCTTTTATAATCAATGGTATGGTTAAAGTTTTGTGCTAGAAGCTGTGCAAACACAAATGAGAAAATAGACATCTTACTATCTTAGCAGGCAAACAGCTACAAAGACAATTTCCCTGCACATCTCAGAGAAAGCCAGGACCATAATTCAAGTATTAGTTTCCATGTGACTGGCTAGATAATAATGTCTCCCAATATTATGTTCAAAACAAGAGAGCAAAAGACAAGTCATAAGATCTCTTCATGTTTTCCAATAATGATTCCTTGGTTTTTGGAGTTGGATGATGCTGGTAAAATCTGCACAGAAAATCTCCTTCTAGGAGTTAAGGGCTGCATGCTATACATCTTTCCAAGAAAACTTGTTCATTTGCAGCCCACCGTATGGCATTGTATACGCCAGCTTGGATGTGTGCACAGTAACAATACTTTACCATCTTGTTTAAGCAGCTCTGGTACTCAGCAGGGCTTAGGTTAGTAACACTAAGCTGACACAGGTCTGCTGGCTCCATTTCTGGACCCAGCTCTGGGGACCTTGGCATCACTGTGTTTCAAGAACGAACAAATCCCCTCCATCCAAATGAAGCAAAATGGCCTCAGAAGGGGGAAATAGATGTTGCGTCTTTGAACATGAGTGCAGAGGTCCTTGCAGACAAGGCTAAATTGTTTTGTGTGGATCCAAACAAGCTTTGGATGCTCTCAGCTATTGGACACTGCCACTTTCTGACAAACAATATATTAAGCACTGCTAAGCTGTTCTTTGTAGGTTCGTCTGTAATTAAGATAAACAGAATTCTTTGAAACAAACTGGCATGTTGGGGGCCCTGATACATTGTTGATTACACATCTAAAAGATTCACACATTTAGCTCAGAGGGACAGCAAATAAGTTGTTAAATTGACCATGGCACATCACAGCTGTAAATGTTATGTGCCAATATTTTACAGATTAGAAATGTCACTGAAATTTCAGCTGTGAGGAGAAGTAGTTTCCTCTCAATAGTATAAATGACTTCTGTACCCTGAAGAAGAAAGGAGTTGTTGTCCTGTTGTTATGGAATAGCCAGGGGAGGAGGGGGAGAAGCCATGATGGGGAAAAATAAGGTTAACATAGAACTGGCCAAGGGGAATGCTAACATCCATTTTATTGTGATCTGCCATGAAAGCCTTCTGTCTTTTGTCATTCCTCCCTTTCTCTGAGGAGTAACCCCTCCATTTCATTGCCTTTGCAGAAAATCTGTTCCCTCAGGGCTTGCTCTTCCAGTCACACACTGGCAGGATATCTATGAGGTAGCCAGAAGTACAGAAATGAAGCTGTTTGTCCAGTAATTATAATTGATAACTTACAACTGTGATTATAATAACAATAACGTGTTTCTGGCCATTTCCGTTTTGCATTTCTCTCTGTGTGCCAGAAAATGGAAATGTAAAATACCCTTACTTAAGATAACAATGTTTCTATTTTTGTCCCATTAATGTCAGTGGTGATTTCTCCTCAGCTTCTATGAGAAAAAAGGCATAAAATTTTATGTTTTTTTAAATGTCTCTAAATGTTTCTTAAGGCATTTTTAACTTATGGAAAATGACGAAAGCTACAAATAGGAAAACTCTAAATTCAAATAGTTCTCCTGTCACTGTAGAGTCATGTATTTCCAATGTTTTGTCTAGCTTAAAAAACAAATACCTTTCTAGTTTCAAGCCGCTTTCCAGCAGAAGCCCAAAATAAGCAATATAGATGGCAGAACACAGGAGCAATTGTAGACTGAGCAGATGGGAAGTGAAAACGCCCAAAAGACAGAGGTGAAGGAAATGCCTAAGATAGTCTCCTATTTCAGTTTTCAGAGGATTTTCCAAGCTTCCCCGCAGTGTTAGTCAGCACCCCATCATTTTCCTCCTCCAGATGGTAACAGTGAGTGAATTAACTCTGAGAAATGTGTTTTCTCCACTAGTTACTAAAAGGCAACTCCACCAGAGCATCACAGCGACACAAAATGTCAAACACGCCTTCACTCCTACGTGGTCTGCCCAACCTTACAGGAACGTCAGCAGCATGCACACATCATGCGAGTGGGAGGTTTGTTTTAGCAAATATGTGGAAAGGACAAACAACTCGGTCTTTTGGGGAGCTTCCCTACTGCTTTTCATCTTCAGGGAAAAAAAACCTTCCCAAAGTAAGGGTTGCTATTGCTTTCACAGAGGGACTTGACTATTATTTGGACCAGAAAGCTGGTGAGAAGAATGCCAGATTCTTATTGCGTTTGTTAGGTTTGACCTGATTACATTTTAACTACCTTGGTCAGTTTTGGTGTTGCTGTCAGAGCTATGGCATATTATTATTAATTATTTTATTTCATTTATTTCAAAGGCAGCAGCTGTTAAGATGAACTGGGGTTCACAGCAGTTATTGCAGTCGTGTTGTTCCCCTCAGAGGTGCAGTTTCATGAAGAGAACAATTTCCAGTTTCTTAGGCGACTTAAACCAAAAGACAACCACATGACTGGGGATGAAAGCACTGCCCTGCCCTCTTGCCTGTGTGACAGACCCACTGCCAGAAAGCCAGAGGGATACTTTCTGCTTCGTTTTCTCACCTGTAAAGTGCTATTATTGAGCTCCCTCCCACATGTGGTGCAGGCTGGAATTTTCCATACCATGAAATCTCTGAAGGAACTGTCTGCATACAGCTGGGATCTTCCCTGAACCACAGGGCTGCAGCCCACCGTTCTTGAAAAGCCTTGGGCAATCTCAAGCTTGTTTTGCTTGAAATCTACCTGCAGAGTGACAGTCTGGAGGGCTCACCCTTGACTCTGATGCTGCTATTAATGGTACCAAGTACATGCTCAGGGCTGTGCACGGCCAGGACCAGAGCACTTGACATGACACACGAGAAAAGTAAATACCTGCTTCAAATCTAGTCCTGAGCTCCAGGCACAGAGGGGAGGAGCAGGAAGAAGAGCAAAGAGAAATGGAACAGAGCATCTATTCATGCAAGAGCAATGACCGCAACACAGATTCATTCACTTTGGGTTCTGTGTCTTCTACCATGTGCTCTTGATTAATCTAAGTAGATAGTAGTGTTACATGGAGCTTAGATGTCTTCAAGGGCCTGATGACTTAGAAACTGCTCATTGATAATTAGGAAAGTGTCCCCTTTTTTCTGGAGGAGTTAGCTGAGAAGTCAGAGGTCTGTTGTCCCAGATGATAAGAGAAATGTATGGATTTTGAAATTTCTTGATGAAATTCTGCCTACAAAGAATGAATGCAAACTTGTATCATAGAGTGCAAAGGTAATATTACAAGAGCATTAATGCTTATAACTCAAAATATCCCTTTCAGCTAGCAGTAAATCGCAGACCATGAGCTTTGAAAAATCATGCACAACAATCAACAACAATCCTTATTGCTTTTTCTTTCAGCTTCCCATTCTTTTTTATTACTTTTTTATTTATTTATGCATTTATTTTTGCTACTGTTCACAGGCAGAATTTTTCCTAAAAGCTCTTTTACTCATTTGTGTCTTTTTGTTGTATGCAGACTACAATTGTCTCATTTTCCTGCTTTCAAAAGACTTTATCTGCTGCTTGTAATAATTTGTAGCGATAGGTAGAATGTAAGACCAGCTTGTGACAGTGTGCATCAGTTTGACAGGGGTCAAACCTGAATTTTTTTCAGTTCACTTTGAGCACATATAATGAATAGAGTTACTTCTATTTGAAAAGCTTCTATGGAAAATTTCACATAACAGTGTATCATACTTTGTTCACATGTGCGACACCTCTACAAACTCTAGAGCAGTGCTGTAACCTACATGGAACCTTCACACACTAGTTCTGAAGATAGATATAAAACATATGTGCCCTTAAATGTTATATTATACTGTACTGAGAAGCAGGCTATATATGTTTGACCAATTAGTGATGCTTTAGTCAGCTGTGCTTAGTTAACATGTCATTAAATGGCCAACAACAACCACATAAGTGCAGATTGTCAGGCTTTGATTATACTTCTCTTTTGTCAAATAAAGTTTTGTCAGACCTTTGATGTGTCCCTAACTTTCTGATGGTTTCCATATTTACACCAGCAGGCACAGCAATTCGCAGACTGCCGCTCAGTTCCACGAAGGTACCACATCTTGCCTCTTAGGTCACCTGCAAAGCTCTCTACAAGATTTATGCTTTCTCCATCTACTGACTCCAAATGAAACTACAGAACTGTGGACCGAATTTATCATGAAGATGTATAATAAATTTATATCAAGAGATAACATTCATGTTATAGTAACCTAATCAAAGGCAGAAGAGTTTTTCTATAATTTAGGGAAACTGTATAGAAAGAATATAGAAAAGTCCAAATTTATGCTTTCCCTTGCAGCTAAAGCATCTATTATCTTTTAGAGCAAGCAAAACCAGCTTTTTACAAGAGAATAGAATTAAAAAACGGGTGTTTGATGGGTATTTGGCATAATTTTGTTCAACATGTCACTTTTCAGCCACATCAATCAAAATATAACCTTTCTGTGTCTTCCTGTCTTTTCTCAGCAGCAAAGTCTAGATTTTCATGGAATGATGACTTTTTTTACTTTTTCTTTTGCACCAACACTAATAAAAAAAAAAAATAAATCCAGCAAAGCCAAATCCTCCAGAAAACCAGTGATGCAGCCTACAAGTACCATCAACACTGTATTTCTCACCCGAAATCCAGCCCAATACGGGTAGGTCTTCAGGATAAAACTTCAAAACAGTTGTAATCTGCCAGGAAGCCCCTCGGCATTAGTGCCTTCCCAGACCGTATCTTCTGGTTTAGGAAAACAGTTGTGGCTTAGTGAAAGGAGTCAGTTTATGTGCCTTGGGACTGCTCCTCTAAGTAAAGCAAAAGCACAATATTCGGGGACAATAGGCAACTTGCTTCAAATTCACACTCCTGATGTGAATTAAAACACTAATGAAGATGTACTCAGAGGGGTCACGAGGCCACGCAGTAGAGCTTCTGTGACAAAAAAATCCCACAAGTCAACTGCTGATGTGAAAAGGACAGTGCTGTGTGTTGTGCAGTATTTTAAAATTAAATATCAGCAATTTTGTTTTTCCTTAGTGTGCTGCTCTGTAAATTGTGGTTGCTGAAGAGCTGTTTCGTGAGCAGCCCCTCTGCCTGCATGCCTAACTCCCTGGGGTAAGGTAGCCAGGCTTGGGCAACTCTCAGCTCTCTGGTCCCCATCCATGAATCAGAACCCAGAGACAAAAATACTGTGCCACTTGCTGGCATTTACATGGTGAAATGAAATGCTTCCAGGCTGGGAGATAAGAAGTGGGATTCACCCTGAATGCTGTTGGTAAAGAGGGAAGGGGGAGAGCGTTGGCTCCCATACCCTGTGACACCGAGCACTTTCTGCATCACACAGAGCTGGAAGAGTGACAGCAATCTCTCTCCCCTGCCTTTTTGCCCATGTAGATAATTTCCTTAATGTAAAGGCTACTAGGTCCATGGCAGCTCTGTGTACATTTTTCTATATGAGATACCACCATCGCAGCAATTCCATGTGTGTGCTTTCATTTCAACTACTAGAAGATTTGCACAGCTGAATCCTGTATGTTTGAAAAGTTTTTACTGGAAACACTGCCATAACTTTAACTGCAGCAGCATGAATGATGCTTCTATAGCACTGAGGTAATTTTTATAAGGTAAATAAAATCCAGTTATTGATGCATGTTACACAGGGTGCCTTACACAAGGGATGTAATTACTCTGAAGATATTTTGGCTCCTTCTGTTTGAAAAGACAACTTACTTTTACGGTAAATGAAGAAAAGTGTATATTTATTCCCTTTGTGTGTCTCTTTCCACATTACTCACATACTTGATGGGGGATGACAGTAATAAGATGTTTTGTTAATGTTACAGCTATATGATAGCTGCCTTCCAAAGAGCACGCAGCCGGTGACTCACACACTAT
The DNA here is from genome assembly GCA_033628505.1 of Tringa tobata. Lineage (NCBI taxonomy): Eukaryota > Metazoa > Chordata > Aves > Charadriiformes > Scolopacidae > Tringa > Tringa tobata. Next base: position 1,277,155 of record JAHREE010015910.1, read on the forward strand.
CCCAGCAGGTGCACTACGAAACACATATTTTCCCCACTGTTTTAGAGGCCGTTGTATTAAAATACTGAAATGATCTGGAACAGCAGACCTGACTTACTTATACTGCCCTGCATTTCAGCCGCAATTCTGAACTGGAATATTACAAGGATGCAATAATTTGAATTTCTGAAATAAAATCTTTTTATTATTGTTATGGTACACACTGGGTTGCTTTTTGTTATGATATTCAGAGGAAATACAAATTAAATGTTTTTTTCTGTGGGCTTCTGTATAGAAAAAGACTGCAAAATCTTGCAGTTCAGCAATGTCAAGGAATTAGTTTCCAAGTAATAAGTTCCCAAGTGGTCTGAATACAAAAGCAAATAAATAAATAAATACTGCCTGAGGATGTTTATTAATCCAGTTTAATATGAGCTATAGACAGACTCTGATACCATCTCACAGCTTGCTCATAAATTGTTTGCAAGTATGCAACTTGCCTCGTTAAATTGCTGGATGACATGTCTACCCTTTCCTAAGGAAAATATAGAGCACATGGAAAACAATGTACTTTAAATGAAGGCCAGATTGAACCGTGTGTGTGTAAGTGAGCGCAGCTCAAAATATTCTAGTTTCATAATCGTGTATTTGTCTAGGCTGTGTATTTGGCTTAAAAATGGGCTGGGTCTTGTACCTTAACATGTATCCATCTCACACTTTCAAAGGCTTCCGCCTGGGCCATGTTGATCTCTGGTTAAGGTTTGGAAGGTCTGGTAGCTCGAGAATAAAAGGTGTGTGTTGGTCCATGTTAACATGGGCAATACAGCTGTTGTGGCTGTTTAGGAAGCTGTTTCTGACTGCCTTATAGATGTTAGCTGCTGCTTTCCTCCTCATTGAGTAGCTTGGTGGCAAGCATGTTCCTGTTCCCTTAAGTTTTGGGAGATCATACTCCATCCTTGGGTGGATAGTGCTGGAGAGTCCCCAGAATTGCTAATGAGAAAAAAAAACATCTGGGAGAGGTCCTTATCAATGCTTTGGGGTTTCCAGCACACTCTTGAAAAAGATATATGTTAAACATTTCTGAGTGGGCCATCAAGTAAGAAGGTTTCTGGACACAAACAGGAAGTGACCATGTGCTGTAGCTATGTAATGCGTGCAACCAGCCCAGCGTGCTTGAGAGACATAAGAGCTATTGCATATCAGTTGCTTATATTGCACACAGATACCATAAGTCTAAGTCCCATGCAAAGGAAGGATCACAGCATATAGCCCTTCCCTGCCACCAGAATATGTCATATGGCCTGTCCACAAAGGCTGGAGTCAGCCAAAGCCTTCTTAAACCTTGAAGGATGAAAGTTGAACCATTAGTTTTTTGGGGTGTTTTTTGTACTTAATTACTTAAGTATGTAAAAATGCATCACATTGGCAGGGATTCATAGCTAGGAGTCCCCTTTCTCAAGCAAGTATCCTAACCAAGCTATCAACAGAAGTTCCTTTCTTATGACAAAAAAGTTGCACTTCCTTCTGAACAGTGTCCCAGCCTCTCCAGGTAAGACGTAAAGTGTTGTTGCCAAGTCATCTGTTTATGGCGCACTAGCAAAGTAGCAGGTATTGCTGTGAATCCCCTGAGATTGATCAGAAAACTGAATCCAGATGTCTCATTAGAGGTGAGAACTCTACCCCATATTTTACAAGAAAAGCAGCCACCCCTAGACACACATGTGAAAATAAAGCTGCAGGCCTCTACAAAACTTTCAGGTCAAAGGAGAGCTGCAGTTTCAAGGAAAGAATTTTTGAATCAGAATTTTGAATTTTAGTCCGTGCTACCCATTTTTGTCCTGTTTAGATGTTCAAGTCATATCTGATCTCTTCAATAGGTTAGTTTTATAGCTAAGACAGAGTCACTCATTGATGCAACTCAACAGAAGCATGCAAAAATGAAGTTGGCCCAAGACACTTGCTTATTTTAGGAGGTTATTTGATAAACTCAAACTGCACTTGAACTTTTCTGTTCTATTAGAGTGCATCTGGAGTCTCCGTTTCAAGAATCAACTTACTCTTTTTGATCTAGTAATATGCTTTTGTTTTTTTTAAAAAAAGATTTGATGAAAAATTACACTTATTAACACAATACTAGTTGCTTCAAGCTCATAGAACTCCTGAAAAGCGTGATACACATTTTTAACAGTGTCCTCCAAAAGAGCTGATATACATATGAGGCTGATTACAGAATCACAGAATCACGTGCAGTTGGAAGGGACCTCTGGAGATCATCTAGTCCAACTCCCCTGCCAAACCAGGTCCACTCAGAGCAGGTTGCACAGGAACATATCCAGGCGGGTTTTGAATGTCTCCAGAGAAGGGGACTCCACCACCGCCCTGGGCAGACTATTCCAGTGCTCTACCACCCTCAAACTAAAGAAGTTTCTCCTCATGTTTAGGTGGAACTTCTTATATTCAAGTTTGTGCCCATTTCCTCTTGTCCTGTCACTGGGCACCACTGAAAAAAGACCGGCACCATCCTCTTGACACCATCCCTTTAAGTATTTATAAGCATTTATCAGATTCCCCCTCAGTCTTCTCTTCTCTAGACTAAAAAGACCCAAGTCCCTCAGTCTCTCCTCATGTGAGATGCTCCAGGCCCCATGATTGACTGCATTTGCTTTGCTCTGGTCATCTTGCCCACAGTGCTGTTATCTCCCAATCTGTTCTGGAAAAAGTATGCTTTCTGACACAGGGACCACCTTTACCATGTGTTTGCACAGCACATGCATCACACCTCATAATACACTCTGCCAGCCTGTGCTGCACCCCAATGCAATCACCCTTAATTCCACATCATGTTAGCAGAATATTCAGCTAGTTCTGAAGACCTTTGCACCTCCAGAGCAGATATAGCTGGTGATTTTTATCTACACCTCAGGTATAACTGTGTCTCTGAGCCAATGTACACACAAAATACATAAAAATTAATGTGTACTTGATCCTGGTGTTGGCAGCAAAGAGACAGCTCCTCTTGGCTCTTACTTGGAAACTTCCAGCTAGGCATCAATGTATGCTCCAATGTAAGCTTCCCAGAGTTACTGTAAGAATTTTGTTAACCACAAACTGGTCTTTGCTTCATTATTCATAGTTCCGTCTGGTCTTTCAACTGCTCATACAGATAGGACGATTCATTGGTTTTATTTATGACAGTACTGGCAGGATCATGACATTGGGTTGTGAACCCCTAAAGGTTGTGTATCATTCTGGGGACTCCACCCCTACAACATACTATGTCTTCCATAGGACCATTTTGCTCTACTGATTTGCTTGTCTCATGCTGTGACATTTTTTAGAATGAAACAGATATTTGAGGTGGGATTCAGCTGCCTAAGTCTGTGTCTCTTTTACCACGTGAGGTGCTAGGTGGCATCCAAGACAGGAGTTAAAAAGTCATGGGCCCCTAAGGGACACCTGCAATCTCCTGCAGGGGCAGCAGGAGACCAATCCTGGAGCACCACAAATGACACTAGCTTCCCGTGAGTAGCCAGCTGAACCAAGCCAGGATCCTAAGAAAATATGACACATCCTACAGCAATGAGGTTAATGGTGGGGTATAACAACAATTATGAATCCTCTTCATGATTTCTAAGTGTACAGCATCACTTTTACAAAGAGGGCCAAAGTATTACATGAGATCTTGGGTTCATATTGCATATATGAATGCGTCTCAACTCTGGGGTTCAGAATACTTTATATTTTTCATACCAAGTCAAGTAAGGTCTTGGCATTTTGTCCTAGTTTTGAGGCATACTCAGATGTCCTCTAGTAGATCTAGCAAAGACCCTGAAGAAGACACAACCTAGAGCTGTCTGTGACTGCCCATGACCCAGTGTTCATCTTCCCTGTAACTGAGATGTGGTAAAAGATCAGGTAGGAGCAAAATGGGCTGAGTGGCTTTAAGAATTGTAATAAGCTGGGTAAGGGATGCTTGTGTGGCATCTTCTGATGTGGGAAGGGTAGCCAACTTGATGAGAGAGTTTGCAAAATACAGCAAGAGGCAGTGGTATCTTAAACTACTGTTACAACATCCAAAAAAGCAAGACTGATTATAGTCTGCAGTTCTAACCAGATCAGGGCATGAACCAGCTTTTTCGCAGCAAGTTTGTGCAGCAGCTAACACAAAGATATACTGGCCTCTTACCAGGAATCCCAGTACACGGTGTTTTGGAGTGATTAAAAGATTAGGCCATCTAGACTGATGTTCCATAGGAGTTTTCTTCTGCAACCCCCATGACTTCAGTACTGGCCACCTCCTGCCCTTTTCCTGGGAGTGCTTGCTCCTGCTCATGCTTTGCCCACTCGTTTTCTCAGGCATCTGTTTGAACGGATTGATTGTGAATGAGAGGTAGGGACATATTCAGGTTAAAAGCACGGTATGTATGTATGGATGGATTTTTTGGGTTGGCTGGGGTTTTTTAAGAGATGACAGGTAAAGGGATGGCAAAGGACTGGGGGCAAATCCTGGACTAGGAAGGAGGAAAGAGGCAAGAAGCAGAATTCCTTTAACACCTATGCAACCACTGCTACCCTGCTCACAAGTTGTTCTCCCCGAAGGCATAAGCTACATCAGCGAGTGTCCCTGCTTTTATGTGGCTTATTTTGTGATTTAAACTCTGGGTTTTCATATCTCTCTGCACTTGCCAACAAGAGGAGCGCTGTAAACAGGCTGGGAAAGCCCTCCACGCTACAGGGTTTACAATTTGTAATAGCTCTGGTATGTTTGTGTTTAGAGATTAATTTTACAAAGCGAACTACAGCATGCTTTGTGTGTTTGTGTTTACTACTCCCTTGGCATGTATTTTTCCCCACAGTAAGTGCCTGAAGTAAACTAACGCATCTGTATTCCTCCCGGTAATTTCTGCCCTCCTCACACTGGCCTTGCATGTGTGTCACGCAGAGGGTTTGTGCTGGCCGGAGAAGTCTGCTCCTGTGGTTTCGGTCAGGCCCCCTTCTTTCAGCTTTTTGCTGAGACTCAGCACTGCCGGGAGGTGTAAGCCCGTGCCGTGGGACGCGCCAGGCCACGAGCTGCTGCTGGATGTGAGTCCTGACTCAGCAGCGTGGCTGGGCGGACACACAGGGCTTTGTGGTCACCCGCCCTGTCCCGGTGACTCAGGCAGAGATAAAAATTCATTCCCTGCCTGAACTCCGGTGTTTACAGCCTGCCAAGCTCCAGCCTGGAGCATGCAGTAAATCTCAGAGAGCAGACCATAAATGAAAAAATGCAGTCCAGTATCGGTCCAAGCAGGCCTCCTAATATTATAGTGCTATGTTTCAGAGTATGGGAGTATGTGGTGAGTAATAAAAACAGCTTACGCTGATCATATTATCCATCTCTCAGCTATAAATCTTTTTCCTATAGTAGCCAAGACCACAGCCTTAAAGTACTGCACAGTAAAATGGATTTTCAGGGCAATGTTGCCACTGGGCTGTGTCAATGATTCCAGTTTCCCATCTGCAGTCTCTAGGCACAGAAGCAAACTTATTGTCTTTTCATTTGCGGAAGTCTTGGTTGTTTTATTTTTACCATCATTTGAAATTTTTTGATTGCTACTTGTATGAAAATACAAGTGAAAATGAAAATTTGTCAGCTATGCTGAGGGTCTCATTATATTAGGAAATATCTGTATATTGGAAATAAGACCCCATTATGCCAAGCACAAGTGTAATAAAGAGACTGTAAAAGTTCAGGAACACTGATTATCTAAACATAATAATAGACAGCTGGTGAATGAAAGAAAGATAGTGAATCAAAAAATAGCAGCACGAAAACAGTAGAGCTACAATCACAGTAGGCTCACAACCTAAATCCTGATTTACTGTAGAAAAAGTTTATCTGACCCACAGAGTACTCACAATACTACTGAACTGGATTGCTCCAAGGGGAATCGCCTGTGTCACCACATCTGTTTCAAAGCAGGGCATCTCTCCTCTCCCTCCCCCTAAAAGTTATTTATTCACTCAGTATGTGGGTTTTGGGGAAGTAATGCAGTTTGTAAATTGGACTTTCTTCAGTCAAGAAATAGTAATAAATTTGGAGATGCTGAAAGAAAATACTTTGTTTACTGCTAGACACAAAAGGGCATTTCAAAAAGTTGAGGAAGGGGAAGAGATTTTATCCCTTGTAGCTGAACGCAATAGTGCAGTAATCAGGATGCTCACCTAAAATGCAGGACATTTTACCGTGGATGAGAACAAAATCCCAATGTCTGGCTCCTCCATAGATACTTAATCATCAGTTTATAGGAATCTTCAGGCTCTGGTCCAGTGAGAAGGGAATCCTTTGTGAAGAATTCAGCTGCATCAGTAGGGACCTCTGCAATATCTTTGGTCCATAATACTCTGCAGCTCACTGTTTCAAACTGCTGCCTCTCTGGATACTGCCCTACAGTGAAGTTTTCCCTTTAAAAATTGCAAGGCACCTACAACAAAAGGACAACTTTTTTGTGACTAAAATGGTCAAGCATAGCTATGGTTGATGGGTTGCCTTGAGGTCCCAGCAGGCCTTCACAATTTAAATTAGTTGCAGGTGGTGACAATGGGCAGATTCACTCTAGCTATGGCCTGGCTCCATCGAGTTTTTGGCTTGCTTCTCCAAGGCTTTGGAATCAGGCGCTTCCTTTCAGCTACCCACTATTCTCTGAACTCCACCCTGCCCTGGACATCCCTGGTCATTCTCAAGCACACAATGCTTCTCTGAAGACTGATCTTGAAGAGTTCCCTTAGAAGAGAGTCAGGGTCAAGTTTTTTTTGCTCTAAGATATAGAAAGAAATATTGAGACACTGCCAAACTCTCCCACATAATGCCAACAGAGAACCTCTCACCACATCTAGTGTTCACCATGTACAACACTGAAAACTATGCTCAAAATAAGGCTGCTGCCTTGTTTTTCTCCTAAATCATTTACTTTCCACTATAAACATGATGAGGTCACCGCCTGGTTTTGTGGCTCATGTCGGGTCCCCTTCCTTCCGTTCCTATCTTAGGCTCCTCAAGGCTGTAGGTGCACATCTGGACCCTCAGCTTACGAGTGCCAATGTCTCCCTTTCATTTAGCCAGCCACGCGTGGGCACACATCCCTCAGTGGTTGTGGTCAGCCCTCATAATGCCATGGGTTCACCCCATGATGCTATTGTTTGGCGAAATCAAGGGCCTCTGACTGTTGTACGGGCCTGAGCAGGTCTGGGCTGGAAAGCAAAATGAACCATAGCAAAGTCAAGTTATTCATGGATTGCTCAGTTATACTGCAGTCAGAAATTTCTGAGTTCCCACGGGCTCCCTAGTGCATGTACAATGCTGGCTCTTTGAAATGTCACAGCCGACAGCCAGAAAGCAAGGTTTTTAGGCATGCTGGACCTGTTCCCTACATTTTCAGTTGAGAGTGCCAATCACTGTGGTATCTAAGTACTAGCTGTCCTTTTGAACAGTCTGTGTCATGTAAAGAAGGGTATATCTCACTCATATTCAACTTTTGAAAAGCTGCCTGGTCTCCTAGTTCACCAGGCTCCCTCTGGTGATAAGATGGAGAGGCCAATGTGTCCAGAGGGTTAATTTTCATACCTATTTTTTTTGCCCCTGTCTTGCGATGGAAGTCAGGGAAGGCAAGAGGCTCCTGAGAGCTGTTGTTCATGGGCAGCTTTGGCTGATTAGCTTTGGGACTGTTGAATGAAAGTAGGAGAAAAACTTAGACTCAGAGTGCAAGGTACCTGTACCACAAACAGTTAAAGAGCCCTTTTCCTTTGATATGTTGCTGTCTTGAGATCCAGTATTGCAAGGTGAGAGATTTCTGACAGTATGTATTTAACAGATCAGAAATAGCATGTGTGAGATCTAATAGCCAGAAGCAAATCCTAGGCAAATTCAGACTAGAAGTTCACACAGGCATGCATTTTTAGCAGTATAAGTAACCATTGCAATAGCTCGCTGAAAGATGTGGCAAGTTATCTAACGTGAAATCTTCAACATATGAACACTGTCTAAGAGATATGCATGCTTTAGCTAATACAGCCGGACTGACTGGGGGAGTTTCACTGCTCTATACTACAGAGAGAAATACATTTGAAAAAGCACTAGTCCTTTTTAAACCCATCTTATAAAATTCCCTAAATGTACAGTGCCCAGCGATGGCAGTCAGACTGTGAGTATGCAGAGCTTCAAAGAATTAGGAATCCAAGCCTTCTGAAGCAGATAGGTGTTTGGTATGCCTTTTCTATCAACTTGTGCGTTTATGGCATTGCATACTTTGTTGGCTATCCTTTCTTTCACACTTTTGCCCTCATTTCTGAGAAAATGCATTCTTGTAGCAGTGACAGAAAAGCTCACCCGGGATACAAGCAGAGTGGAGCCAGCGAATTTTCTGCCTTTTTCCCTCTTTGCTAAACCCCAACAAATCTGATCATGTCGTAGGATCAGGACACGTCACTTGAGGAGGATGGCTTGGGTGGTAGCTGCAACACAGACTAGCGTTACACTTCATGTCCTTGAACCAAAGGCAGTTGAAAGATGGGATGTAAAGTGTTCCGTGGTGCCTGAGTGACAGATAAGCCCCTTATTCTGAATAGAATCCTTCTAAAAATACAAAGACTCACATGCACACAGTACAAGTTCCTCTCCAAACATAAAAAGGTACACAAACTTCTTTCTAGCTGCAATCTTACATACTCCCACTCCCCAGCAGTCCAGAGGAACAAAACTACATACCACACAGTGGACTTCTGTTTTTCCCTTGGAGCTGATATGTTATCCCCTTATTCTGATGCCTTTGCCAACTGCCTATAGTTTCCTACGTCTAAACATCCCCCAGTTGGTGTGTACCAGTCACTGAAGTCCCTAGAGTCCCTCTTGTCCCTGGCGTTTCCCATGATGTATTGCTGCAGACCCAGAGATACAATACTTTCAGCGACCCCGGATCCTGGACAGATGCCCTGGTGAAGGCTTCAACGCCTGGAACTGTGTCAGCCACTGGATGGAGCAGATGGCCAGGAGTCAAGACATTGCGTTTGGTGGAAAACGTTCACCAAATGTTGTGACCAGAGGATTTCAGATTTAGCTTTCTGAAGGAACAGAGTGGTACCACAACATTTCCGAACAGCTCCAGTTATTACTGTGTAGCACTAGCCAGTATTCAGAAGCTGTGCCAGGAAGCTCTCCACTTTGCTACACTCCTTTATTAATAGCATTTTGCCAAGCTGCCCTCTGGGACAAAATTATTATATAGTGGTTAAATGTCTGCTAGTGGAGGAATGCCTTATTTTGCCTTTTAACCACAGTCTCATTTGAATTCCAACACACAAACTAGGAGGTACCTGGGATGCATTATAGCTGCATCTGCCTAGCTTTTCTGGCCCTACAAAAGACCACAGGCAAGAGTGAGACTGATTTATTGATCTCTTCTCCTTCCCACAGCTTAGACAAGCAGTGGCAACAAGCCACTCCTACACACATACCTGCATCTGGATTTACAGCAACCTCTTCCCAATGAATATGCATTTTTTTTTTTTTCTTCCCACATCAATACCTTGTTATCTGATGCACACCGAGAAACACTTAGATCACACCCATCTTTATCCTTCCAGAACTCCTAGGAAAACTACATTATCAGTACTCAGGCAAGAAAACCCTAACATGAACTATGTCTATTGAAACAGAACAGGGAGTATCTAAAAGAGAAGTCCATTTTATTGTACACCATGAGTGGATGATGGCCTGAGTTTGTCTCACTGCTGATCTATTTTGTGCAATGATCTCCTTTTATAAAGCAGGTCTGAGACCACTTTATGTGTTTCTGTCTAAATATTTAGTAGTCATTACTGTGAGAAGGGAAAAATAAACAACAACAAAACCGACACGCAGTGAAGCACCAACCAGCAAAGTGTTTCTCCTAGTGGCAGAAACCATAATGAACAATAAAGCCCAGGCTGTCTGCATATTACAAAAGCAAAGGGATCTAATACAGACCGCATGTGTGTTTTAATGTGAAGGATAAAAATCACTGCGTTTTCCTCCTATATTGAAATATTAAATTATAAAAAATAATGAGTAGAGCAACATGATGTAGCCAGAGGGAAGTTCTAGGAGAGGTTTCTGTTGAAATGAGACAGGCATCATACAATACACAGTCCTTGTCTGAACCTTTTAAAACATGATTTTCAGCTTGTTCACACACTCAGACTACTGGACAAATGAATTGGATTAATTAAAAACTACTATCCTTTGGTGTTTGGCTGTTCTACAAATGTAGCAATATTTTTAAGCCAAATAAATTTCATGATGTGTGCTTAGTGAATTCCAGTTCTTTGTGGTTTTTATTTCAATTATATGAAAGCATGGAGCACCTCGCATATGTGGAAAGGCTGAGAGAGCTGGGACAATTTAGCCTGCAGAAGAGAAGGCTCAGGGCGATCTTACCAATATATATAAATATGTGAAGGGACAATGTAAAGAGGGTAGTGCCAAGATCTTTTCAGTGGTGCCCAGTGACAGGACCAGACACAATGGGCACAAACCGAAACACAGGAAGTGCCATCTGAACTCCAAGAAACACTTCTTTTGTTGTGAGGGTGAGTGAGCACTCCATCCTTGGAGATGCTAAAAAAAATGTCTGGACACAGTCCTGGGCAACTGGGTCTGGGTGAGCCTGCTTGAGCAGGGGGGCTGGAGAAGATGACCTCCAGATGTCCTTTCCAACCTCATCCATCCTGTGTTTCTGTGAAGATGGTTTTAATGTATTAGGTAATTTTTTTCCATTACTCTAGTGCTGCAAAAGGAGCGACTAAAGATGCATCTACACTGTTGAGTGATTCTTGCTTTTGCAGCCTGAACCCTTGTCTTCTTAGCATCCACACGCACCATATGAGAATGCAAACCATCTCTGTGTTGGAGTGAATCTAGTTTTCTTAGTGAGGAAACATAGACAAGGTATAAGGGGTGATCAGTCTATACCAGGGTCTGTACTTCATGTATTCCACCAGATGTGACTTTCAGATGTTCTGGTCATATAAGGGACTCCCTTGTGCTCTCCCAGATCAGTCAGGAATGTGAAATGTGCTAAAAATTCTTATGTTTTGACAGAAGAGAAGTAGATGTTTCTTGCAGTATTGTTGAGATTGGTTGTTAATTGCATGGCTTCTGATAAGCAGTACAGTTGCAGTCTTATTGCCCCAAAGGACATTGACACGGGTGTAGGTGTGCACAAGCCAGTTCACAGCAGTTGGCAAAGGCAGCTCTTTGGTACGGCTATCACTTTAGACATAGGCTAAGAGAAATTGACCTTTAAAGTTGTTTTGCACATGTAAAATTATGTTATACCCTTTTTGCTAATGGGGAATACATGTGTAAGTGAACAACGACTGCTACATGAGATGAATATTCCTACCGCTCTCTTGCTCTTTCATCCAGATCATCAAATGTGCAGCAGTTTGAGAAGTGAAAAACACCAAAAAACCCTCAACATCTAACATATGGGCTTACAGAAGAGTATTGCCATTAGTATGCTCTGCACAAATGCATGAAATTTTCCCACAAATGGGGGACTGTGACATATAGATCTCACATGCAAAGTAGGAAACTCAACGAGTCCGTACAAAAACTTTGAGTTAAAGTTCTTTTGTTCTGTTTTTCTGAAAGAGGTTAATTGATTCCGAGACTTAGCTTTACTTTTCCCTTTCACTCCTATTCTTCATCTTGTTTTCCCAAGTGTTTACTTATCCTGTTGAACAGGACCAATCTAAATGTAATAGGGCAAGGAAATATATGAAAAATAGGTTAGGATGCATCATCAACTTGGTGGAGGATTGCGTGGGACATTATTACATCTCCTCTGTTTCTTCAAATTTCCCTCATTTGCTGGTAAATGCACTGAGCTGATGATTCCTAGTGATGCTACAGTTTCACTTCTGCCACCTATATTACTAACACAAACGGTACAAAAGGTGCAAAGAGTTTTTGTGACTTGCTTAAACAGGCTTCTGGAAACCTGAAAAGAGACATGATCAAACAAGCACCAGAGTAACAGGAGGGCTGTCACTACAGCAACCACCACACAAGCCAAAAGCCAGGAAGAGGACAGCAGTGCTCAGCATATTGGATGCTTAATCATTACGAATTTTATCTCAGCCAAATCAGGTTTTAAGGATGACCAAAGGATAATGAGGTGATTTCTGGACTTTGATATTGCTCAGTTTGGCATAGGAGATCAGACCACTCTACTAAAAAAAAAACATAATAAAAAATCAGGGAGGGACAGAAAAGCATTTGTCTCAGTTTTGTTTGTCAAGATTTCTGTTAATCAGGAAATGAAAATTAGAATAATGCATATGCAGCTATGTAGCACTGAATACATAGCACATTCAGGATATAGAGTTAAGGATTATTCTAAAATAAACAGGATATTGTGGAATTGTAGAAAAAAAATCTTGAAGAGTAAGGGTTTCCTCTTTTTTATCTCATCTCTCTATATGGAACATACACATATTGGCAAGATTTCAAGATTTCATTTCTTATGTATTGTTTTTGCATGACTTAACTCTGAGCATCTAGATTACTTTAGAAACAGCAATAAATAACACAAACTTTACCTCAGGTGAAACAAACTTATGTATGTATCCACTGCAAACAGCAGGGAAGCTTATCAGGCATGACATTGATTTGGCCCCATAGAGTACTAACAACAACCTAAATTAACATATACTAATCCACAATTGCCAGACAATTCCCTCTCACGGAGGAGGATTTGCAGAGGCTTTCAATGGGGCAGATGAGAGGGGAAATTCATATTTAACAATAATATCAAATTAAACTGGCACTTGGAATAGATGCTACTATCCATCTTTGAAGAGTATATTTTGTACACAAAATGTAAAGCTATTGAAAAATAAAAATAGTTATTTTGCATATGAAATTCACATGGGTTAAAATTAAATGATGAATTTTTGTTTAGAATTTTAAGCCAGCTAGAGTCTTAATACCTGGATTCCCACACGTACCAGACACTCTGCCACATTACCACAGTCAGGCATGAGAACTCAAGAAAATAATTTCCCAGAAGACAATTCATTGGTAACCTTTAACTATTAAAATTGTTTCTGTTGGCTTTTTCAGACCAAAAGAATAATTTCCATGAATGTAATTTAGGAGCAATTAAATTGGTGAATACCACTGTAGAAAATCATTTCAATCACAAGAAAGGATGAAAGAAATATTCCATTTAATGTTCTCTGAAGCTGAGGTCTTTTTTTCCCCAACGTTATTTCAAGCTTAATTTCTTCTTTGAAAAAACAGTGTGCTTATCCTTTCCCCCCCATCCTCCCCAACTTGGCAGTAGACAAGAAAGAAGCACAGACAAAAACAGCCTCAGACTGTGTTTTTTAATTGAACTGATTGATTTCCTCCACCACCAAAAAGAAAAAAGTCATTTAGAAGGTCAATTTGTGTGTATGTTAAAATGGTTTTTTTGGGCCATGCAACTAAAAAGAAAAAAGTACTTCACTGCCTTGGTCTGCCAAGGTGTATCTATGGTAGCAAATAAGCCAGTTTAAGCACCATGCTGCAGCTACACGTATTGTTTCATTTTTCACATCCTTGATAAGCATTTGGTCTGTGTCAATTTGAACTCTTTTAGAAATGCCTTAACATGATTCAAACGTGCCACGAGTGAGGACTGCTCCTGATAGATAGCATGAGTATGTGATGGGAAATCTACATCTGTTTGTATGATGCCTACTGCAGTGTAGTCCAGAACCTAACAGCATCCCTCCAGATAGCACTTGTGGGTGAGGTAGGTCAACATCACAGGACCTTGATGTCCTGCTCTGATCCCTCAATTCAGCTCCTCTCTGCAGCCCTACCTCAGCATTGCAATGGATAGAGGCAATGCTGAGAATGAATAGCAACAGAGGACTGCTGTAGCAGAAAAAAAAGCGGGAGAGAGAAAAGTGGTAGTGGGTAGCTGAGGTGGTGTTGCTGTCTTCATGTGTTGGTACATCAAATTTGCTGCAAAACTGTCTGCCTCTACCTTGCATCACTATTGGCAAGAGGTCTGGGGCAGAAGATAGTAGACAAAGGGAGCAAAGATGGATGAAAAATATTGGTGAAGCCAGCCTGATAAAAGTTGAGAATAAAGGTGATATGTAAGTGCTAAGAATGTATTACATCTCTTAATACAGAAATCTGGGACCAGTGTAGAACCGTGGTACCTAATGCAGTACTTATTTTCCATTCATTTATCAGTGCAGCCTCTTTTCAAAGATGCACATGACAGTCCCAGGAGTTCTCAAAGACAAAGGAGTCCAGTGTCTTCACCAGCTCAGTTCTGCAGAGGAGGGAAAGACAAGGAGTGGCTTAGATACCTCACTCGCACATAGCTGTCTAGTTGTAACCCTCCAGTTAGGCATCTGGATTTGTGTCTGAATCTTAGCCCAAGTAGTTTACTTTCCAGAAAGAACAGAAAGTCTTCCTATATCTTTGGATGAAGAAAGAAAGCAAATTGAAGTGTTTCTCTTTGCTAGGTGTTTCCTCTGTACAAATCTGACCATGATCACAATACTTATTATCATTATAATTGAAGGAATGACGTGCATATATATACATACGTACATCCAGCCATAGGATCAGAAGCAAAATACAAAACCACCTGGTAATACTGGAGCAAGAATTTGTGTACCTAGAAAGAAGATAAAAAAGGAAAATGGACAACGGATCCAACCATAGGTATCCAATTCATAAAAAGGAGGCTATTTTCAGCTTCATAATAGTAAAGTATTAACAAGCCTTTATGATGGTAAACTAGGATTCAGCTTGTGGTCAGCAAAAGAACCACAGAATATTTTTTATTTCAGTAATTGATATAGAATATGGAAATGCCATATTAAGCAGTCACTTGGAGTAATGGTTTTAAGGAATTTAAATACTACAGTTGTACAGAAAGGAAGAAGGAGGAAAAAGCGTGCATGTGTGTGTATATATATCTCCACATTTCTTTGGTTTGAAGCTGTAGCACAAATCAGACCTTTCAAATAACTTTGCTGTGGCAAGAAAATGGCATTTAGAAAAGCCATTACTAGAAGAAAGTTATTATTTTGTTTCAGTAAACCTCTCCACAGTATGGATTGCTAAAGTACAGGAGTCTTATAACAGGTTATCCAGAGCTTTCTATAACAACAGCAGGAGTTATGCAAGCAAGCATGAACACAAAGCTCTGTGCCAATGCATATTAACTTGTTCCATGTAACTTCTACTCTTCCAGTCCTTGGACCATGTCCATCCAATTTAAATCTCAAATACATAAGGGAGAATTGTAAACCTTCTGTACTTACACACTGCATCTTTCCCCCCCCCTCCCTTTCACTGACTTTTTACCCAGGAAAGGATAGATCAGCGTTATGTGCTTCATAGAGTCTGCCTTATATGAACATTTTAAAGGTTTTAGTTTAATTCTGTGCACCTGGTATTGCTGTAGGTTCAAACAGTTTTATATTTATTCCCTACCAGCTCTCCTATGACTTTACAAGAACAAAGCTAATAAATTCCACGGCACCAAACACAGAAGCAATTGGAAGCTGTTTTCTAATCCAGACCTACACAGTCTTGTGTCTTTCCCCATATCCCACATCCCTAATGACTGGATTCTCTCTCTGTATGGATATAAAACAGTCTATCATTTGTATTTGAATCCCTTTCTTTAATATTATTGGACTACATAGGCACATATTTTAAAGAGGTCAGATGGCTTGTTAACACAGTATAAGTGGTATTGTGTAGTTCTAGCAAGCAGATTTGGAAGAACAGACTTTGAAAGACTTTAACAGGAGCACTTAAAAAGTAAAAGAGAAAAATAAAAAGTTATTTTCTATTCTTAATAAAGTCCATCTACCTTATGAAATTACCTCATTGAGACAGAACTAGCCAGTGCTTTGCCATGTCTCAGCATCATTACTGGATTACAGCTTTATTACTCACCTATCCTTTTGCCCAGAAATAGCAGCAATATGACATGCATCCTTTTCTGCATGTAGCTTTCCTTTCTTGCTTGTTTCATAACACTTAATTAATCCTGCAAAGGGGAAATACATCTTCAGTCTTCAAAGTAATACCCTATCTATCTTCACAAAGGCTAAACTTATTGAAAAACATTGGTCTCAGGATGATTTTACAGGAGAAAACTAGATCCTTCAAAAGTTCACTTAAAGCTGACCCTCTTCTGCTCTTTAGAGAAGCCTTTCCCTCATCCAGGGAACCTGGGAAGTCTATAATCTTTGAATCAAAGCGAATTTTTGTTACCCCACATAACTGGGGTTAACATTCAGCTCATTGCCCTGCTTCTGCTTCTGTGCGGTGATGGTGGGATACAGGATCCTTCAGGCATTTCCTTTGCTCATATTGTCTCTGCACAGTGGTAATACAGCATGGTCTTTATCTCCACATAGAGTTTCCCTCTGTTCAAGTAATGGGAACTAATGATAGAGGATATGATCCACAGTACAGGATGGTTTCTAGTTATTTCCCTCTGTAAATGTCAACACAGATAATTGAGAGGATTAAACCAACAATCTGGTTCTAGGTCTGCATAACAAAATAAAAGTTATTCTCCATTTTATCCCAGGAAACAAAAGCAAAACATTGTTGTTAATGCTGCTAAGGGTGTTTTGAGGCCTCAACATTCCTAGGCTCTTATACACCCAAAGGTTTTTGCTGCAATTGTAGCTTCCTTTCCTATGACAATGTATCCAAAAGCTTGCAAAAGGAAAGAAAAAAACTCAACAATCCAGACTTCCCAGAAATTCCATCTTACCCCAGAGAGATAGAGAGAGACAGAAAAAGAGGATTGGAAAAGACATCCTCTTGCAGGCTGTTAGGCTGGGATTTGTCTCACCTAACTCTAAGCATTTACATTAATAGGTGTCAATAGCTGAGTTAGTCACCCTGGGCTCCATTTACAGTCCAAGGGGAGAAATAAGGTCTTTTGTAACATAATTTATTAACCTGTTCCAGGTAATTGCTGTAGACTGAACTGAACTTTAGAAATGCCTAATTCTCTCCATGACTCAAATGGAGCTCAGCTTTACTAGACCACTTGTGATTGCCTGTTACCACTGCATTAGACTAATCTCATTTTTCTCTCTCCCTTTATTTTTAAAGCACCTCCTTTTTTGCCTATCTTTCTCCGTAAGTAATTTCTGCTCTTTCTTTTTAAGACAGCTTGTCCTCTCCACACATGATCATATAAAGAAAGCCTGGGAAAGCTCAGGGGAAGTCATCAGCACAGTCAATTGACAGCAATCAACTAAGCACTGTGTTAGGAGCTTACAGGAAAGTGCATCAGATTTGGAATAGCTGGATACTTGCTATGTTACACATGGGAGGATATTCACACTGAGGAAGAGATAACAGTTTATTAGAGAGCATGAATATGCAGACCAAGGATTGACAGATTTCCTCTAACATCTTTCATTTGGGCTGCTCAGTGAGTTCACCAATGTGATGTGCTTTTCTCAAAAAACATGTCTATAAAAAAACAACATATGCAGGATTTAGTTCTCAAAATACAATACTCCTAATATTTGCTGCATTTTTACTAGTGGCTGAATTCTATTAGTATGGAAATATTTCTAATACTTTGTCAGTGCCTACGTTTAATATTGAACCTTGCTTTCGTAGCACAGGAGAAGAGGTCAAGATTGCAGAAATCAAGAAAAAGTGAAATTATTTCATTCCAACAGCACCTTTGCTGTTGCTATTGCATTGCTACCAAAACACAACTTAATGATAGTTTAAAACTCAAAACTAACTTCAATACATCTGCAGTGGCTACAGCCATGTCTCTGAATATAATTACCAAAAAAGTAGATACTCCTATGAAATTGCATTGCATAATAAGATTAGGGAACATATAAAACTAAATATTAGGTATTTAAGGTTGTCCAGAGAGGCTATACAGTCTTCATTTTGAACAAAACTAGACTGGACACGACCTTCACAACCTGCTCTGGTTTGTCCTGCTTTGAGCCGGGCATTAGACATGATGATCTCCAGAGGTCCTTTGCAGTTTCACAGTTCTGTAGTTCTGTGAGTCTAAGCGTGAAGTCACATCTGATTTTGATTTCACTGAGATTACTGAGGTACTTAAGTTAAGTGCACCCCATACTTGTGCATGAGATTTAATTTTCAGAATAGTGTCCCAAAAATATGAGCACACATCCTGTGTTATACACAGAAATTAGCACTTTAATGTCTGTTTTGCAGTCCAGAAAGTCTACAGGTGTATCTAACCTATACATACAATGTTCAAACTTCTGAACAGAAAAACACAAGATGTTATGAAATCTTTCTTTTCTCATTCAGGGTGGGATTCATTTTGACAGTAGTTTCATGACTTTAAATAGATGTCTGGGCTAAATATATCACTAAAGCTTCTTCTTTCATCAGGCCAGAGATACAAACAGTTCTAGAAAATGATTTGACCTATCTGAAGACAGTTTTTGAAAATACACAAGATGAATGTCCTGGTGGAGGTATCCATTTGTTTTTTCTGAGTTATGGAATAAACCTGCTCTGCTGACTGAGGCTGCATACACAAATTTCACTGTTGAACCTTGACAAACTCAATCTGAGTCTCAATGTAGATTAAAAATAGAGTACACCTGATTCTAATAGTGCTTAGAATCAATTAAAGCCTTCTTTTCTTTTTTTTTTTTTAAATAGTCTTCTGTCTTCAAAAACAGAAGAAAATCTTGTGAAAATCTTGTATCGATGGTGGCTTGAAAAAAAAACCAAAAAACCCTATTATTAATACTCTTTGGAATTTTATTTAGTGATTTCTTACCCATCAAAAAAATCTTCAGGACAAAAAGTTACTGGGTAATTCTGTGAGCCAGGCATGAACTAAATACTATGGACAATAAACTGTCCACAAAACACCTGTACTTCTACCTTATTGAATTTATTTTCAAAATATTCACAATGCTCTCCTTTAAAAAAAAAACAAACACAAATTAAAAAAAAAAAGGCAGAAAAAAAAAACCCTCCAGAAACCAGTAAAGTTGACAATACGATGTGAGAATTTCATATTATTTCAGTATCCACTAGCTACCATATGGAAGAACCAATTAATTAACTGTTTATTATTCTAACTTCAATAGCTTATATTCACATAGACTGAAAAGGCTTGCAGAGATTCCCCAGAGTATAGTATGGCAACGATTTTTTAGAAAGACACAAAAATCTGGCATGAATTCCATTTTACTCTGATTAAAGTATGTCTTCTGTTGAGTTTTACATTTTAGTCTCATTACAGAAGCAGTTTTACTAGATTGGTTTATATAACTGAAAAGAAATGTATGTACACAGAGATGTTTAAAGGGATGTTGGACATCTTGGAGCAGACAGTAAATCTTGCTTGCTTTCTTGCTTTTCACATCACTAGGACACCATGGAATAACAGCAGAATACACTGGGCTTTATTATTATAATTCTTAATTATGGAAGGAAAAAAAAATGTTAAGTATCTGGAAACAGATGATAGATTTATGGCTGAGCTCGAGCTCTGTGCTCTACATATAAAACTGTGGAAACAGAATACTTAGTTTACCAGTACACCATGATTCATTTTACGAAAGCTTACCGAGCACTTGGTAGAGTTAACCTTGTTAGAGGTCTAGGCAATGTTTTGAACTCTCTTGGGGCACTCATGGTTCAAACATAAGGATGCTGCAGGGCTTTCTTGGCTAATATTAGCTACTACCTTACAGTCTTCTCTTTAGATCTGTGAATTACCAGCACTCAGAGCAGTTCATTCAACTCAGTCAAGACATTTCTTAAAAACCCTGGGGAATCTGGGCAAGTGCTCTGATTACTTTGAAAGTGTTTCAGTTTCCTGCTCTTAAAAATCACTGCCCTAAAGGACAGAGATGTTTTGAGAGCTGCAATATTGTTCAGAACAAGCTTTAACAAAAAAAAAAAAAGTTTTGAAATTAAAAAGGACATGTTTACTTAAAAACTCTGTTTTCAGTAACAAAGCAACAATTTGTTAATTTCAGAAAGTGAAATTTATTATTAGGATCATACTTAAGGTTTTGCTCTAGTATTATTTAGCTGTTTTGTTGGGATAGCAAGTAGCAGCTGACTTATCCTGAAAATTTTCTAAAATGAAACCTGTTCTGTTAATTTTTACAAAATGATGATAACTAACTACATCTTAAGGTCCTGCTCTGAATGAAATGTTCCCTAGGTAGGCTTTAAAAAAAATATCCCTTCCCTAATCTATATCTCCCCTCTTTCAGTTTAAAACCATTACTCCCTCATCCTATCACTACACTCCCTGATCAAGGGTCTCTCCCCATCTTTCCTGTAGGTCCCCATGAAGTACTGGAAGTGGCTATAAGAGCTTTCCCTTCTCCAGGCTCAACAACCCCAACTGTCTCTGCCCTTCTTTATAGGAAAGGCGCTCCAGCCCTTTGACCATCTTCATGGCCCTCCTCTGGACTCACTCTCAAGCCTATCCCAGTCCTACTGGATGGCATCCCTTCCCTCCAGCATGTTGACCACACCACATAGCTTTGTGTCATTGGCAAACTTGCTTAAGATGTGGTCCGTCCCACCATTCGTGTCACCGACAAAGACGTTAAACAGCACTGGTCCCAGTACCAACCCCTGAGGAATGCCACTTGTCACTGGTCTCCACTGGGACATTGAGCCATTTTTCCCAGCGTTTCCTTTGAATATTCAGTCCCAACTGGTTATTCAAGTGCCCATAAAGGAAATGGGTGTAAAAGGTCAGCAGTGTCAATGAGATTCTTGAAACTCCTGGTTTTAACTTCAAGGCATTTCCCCCAACCCAATCCAGGTTGATGCTGTTGTAGATAGGCTAAAATCAGTCATCTTTAATTTTTCTCTTTTATTTTTCTTTTCTTTTTCTGTACTAGTCTCTGCACAGTGATATTTTCTCAGCAGGAGGAATAGATAGTGAGTGCTTGCAATCTCAGTTATAGTTATATACTTTTCAGAGAAATGAGTTGTAATTTTCCAGACTGAAGAGGGAGCAGGATCCAAAATGCCTGCTTGCCAGAGAGCATAAACACAATCCTGAATTGACACAGTTGCTGAAATATTTAAGCTGGGGAATATGTCTGATTAGAAGTAGTACTCCAGAGGCTTGATTCCTTCTTCTCTGCTTCAGGTATCAGTCAATAGGCAACAGAAAGTAATGCATTTCAGAGTGTTTCAACTCCACATACACACCAGGTTTTTTTTCAATCTACTTAACAACCAATTCTCCTTCTAAGGGTCTTTATCTGTCCTCATTAACTCTTATGAAGAGTCTACAATGACCACACTCCTTTCTTAAATGTCTCAGTTAAATGTTTAAATTGAGGTAAAGTCTACCTAGTCCTAAAAGTGTCTAGAGCTTTTTGTTAAAGATGTGCCCTGACAGATGCAGCTGTTGCACAGGACATTTTAAATTAGGCATCACTGTAAATTCTCTCATGAACTCTAGGCCATAGTCATTAAACCGCATGCTTTTGCTTTATGTTGTTGATTGCGGAAAATTTTCTGTTAAAAAGTCATATTAAATCCCAGTGTGATCTCCCAAGGTTATATTATTCCAGCTAACTGCAGTTCACATCAAGTAATATTAGGAGCAGAATTTCAAGATTGTCTATACAATAATTTGTATCTCAGTTGTTACTGTACATTTCCCAAATTTACATTCTGAACATTTGTGTTCTGTAATTCATGTGGAAAGATGATGATCTCCACAAAGTCCAATTTCCTTAAAATATTCAATTGCCTTTACCCATAGATTACTATGTTTCATGTTTTAAAACTAGTGTAATTTCATTGAAATGACTTGTCAGGCTTGGATGGATGCGAGTTTCAAATGGCAAACACATATATGTGCACAGGCCCTAACGAACCTGCGGTGTACTTGTGTAGAAATATGTGTATGTCGGTTACTGTCAATGAATAAAAAGCTACAGAACCTTAATTAAGAAGTGGTAATGTGATACTGTTGGATGGTGTTATTCCTTTTCTGGGAAGAATTATTGCATCTTTAATCATAGATGAGCTTCTCGGAAAATCGTTTGCCTCAAGCAAATAAGAAATTGGAAGAAGAAATGAGTATGCAGAAAACTCCCAGCAATCTTATTTTTCCAATGTGACTAAACAGAAATGTTTGCATGCAATTAACGTAGTTGAAATAAACATATTGTGACACCAAATATCATTTTAACGCACTAGGAAACTCATTCAAGTGAAGCAACTGCGTCCGCTGTTGCTATACTAAATTTTAAAGAAAACCCACAAAATCCCAAGAGTTTCTCTGCCAGAACTCACTATCTCACTAGCTCTGCTGCAGGAGCTCCACACTTAGCCATGATTACTCTAAACACTCTCTTTCCTTTAGTATTATTTTATTGTAACATACATCAGTGACAGACCAATTACATTGACAAGTCCTTTTCTTTATTGTTTGTTTCTATGAATGGCTGAAGCCGAGCAAAGAAATCAGGAGCATGACCACAGTGCATACAAGAAATACTGATGGTTTAAACATATATGTACTACTGAACTGGACAAAAAGAATCATTAAAAAAGGACAGCGTGGTAAGTGAGTAATCACTGGATAGATCTCATTTCATTTGCCTAAATGTTGTTTAGAGCACACATATGTTGAAATTGGAAGACTTTTTGTGCATCCAGACTCTTTCCTATTCATGTGAGAATTGTATTAGTTTTTAAATAATAATATTTATACATTAATATTTACAGCAACGAATTCCACTGTTTGGTTCCACAGGATATGTCTAAAACACCTATTAAAACAGAGGTAAGAATGGCATTGAAGTCCAACACAGTCACAAATAATTAGTAAGCAGATCACTTATGATAAGCAGTTCAGTAAAAAATCCTGCCCTAACTGTGGAAGATCTGACTTTGGAAATAAGGGGGTACGGCACGCCTTGACTTCTGAGCTTTGATAGCACAGTAGTTACTGGAGCCTATCCTAAGTGTCATACTAAGTTGCCCGTGTATGACTTGCAGAGCCAAATCTCAGTTTCTCTGTACTGTCACTGTAAATATATGGAAAGATGCAGAAAATCCTGCAACTCAGCTGGTAGACCTGATCCACAGCCACTGAACTGTGCAGGACCGATGTTCACCTATCCCCTTCAAGGAAGATGTGGGCTTTTTCCAGCCAGTGTCCATTCTCAGGGCATTCTCAGAAGGACGTTTTGAAAGATAAGTGAACCTTCTCGACCTCAAGAAGGTGTCAAGGCTTCAGGAGCATGAACAGTGTCAGCAACACCTTTCCTCCCTCCTAAGGGCTTAGCTGCCTGTGTTCAAGGTCACCTCTGATATGGTGAAGCCATGTAACCTTGGACCAAACTTTTGTAAACCCAGAAAAGTGCATGAGAAAACAGTGAGAAGGCTCACCTGTTGCTTCCTTACCACAGGAGCTGCACTTCAGCCATGTCCTTGGTCTTGGTCCTTGCCTGAGCTTGACTGTAGACATTCCCATGACTCCCTTGCTGATCCTGACCTTGCTTTGCTGACTTAACTTCCTAGCTTGACCTCTGCTCTGTCTCATCTCAGCAGACTTCCCTGATAATCTCTGGGCTATTTGGCTGACCCTAGTTACCTTCCTCAGACTACTCTGCTCTTTTTGTAACGACACTGTGGGACTTGCTGCCTTCTTGGTGAAATCATGGCCCCAGCCCGTCACACCAGCTCCTGGCTCTCCTCTTGAGGAACAGACATTCCTGCTGCTTCCTAACAGAAGGCTGAGATGGGGGGAAATAAAAAATAGAGGCCACCCTATTTCTGGCCAGTATATAATAAGTTAATATTAACACTTGCATACTGTAGGTGGTATACTTTCATGTATCTATATACACATTTTAAACTCAGAAGGAGAAGGCTGTTGAGAGAAATATTCCAACTTTTCTTTCAAAATGCAAATGGCTGCTTGGTGTAGACAGCAAGGGAGCTGAAAACAGACAGTACTTCCTTATGCTCCAAAAGCATACAACATCCCTGCTGATGCCTGGAATGAGAAGCACAGGCAAGATTTCAGAGAGCCCCTTCAACTGAAAAATAATGATTTGCAGGGGATTCTGACAGAGAAAGATAAGGCTTGGGACCTGGCTGGTGGGATTTGAGGAGAAGATTCAGTTGTGCCAAGGAAAACACACAGAACTTCACATTCATTCTGAAAGCCATAAGAAACAATAGGGTGTCATTGTACTTATGGTGCAGTTTGATTGATTTGTTGGAAAGAAAGTAGGGTTGTTTTATTTACTCTGAACTGGAGAGAGAGGAATGTCACATTGTCTTTGTTAACCATATGTTTCCACCCTTTGCTACATTTAAATGCACATATATTGACGTATTTTATTTTCTACTGTGTACCCCTCTCCTAACCCTAGTTCCATGCTTCAGTTACTTCAGTTAAATGCAGAATTAACAATAACAGTGGTTTTATTTTTATTTTTCATACACTTCATACAACCATTAAAATATGGCCATATATCTGAATGCCTTTCTTATGCATCCATGATGCGAACACAGCAATTCTATCCCAGAAGAGACTGTGTAAAGATGCACAGATGAATGAAGTTGAGTTTTATTCAATCTCAACTTTTCTGAGTGAGACACTGTGAATTGTTTTCATTACTACTCATATTGGTCTTTCTACATGCTGTGAGATGGATCATCCTTCTAATCTAACCCTCTAAAATGCATGGCAGGATCTCAATGACTTCCACATCAATGTAATTCACATCTGTATGGGAGTAGGAAACTTGTTCTTCAGGAGTCAGGAAAAGGAAGAACCCTTTTGGAGGAACCCACTGTGGTATGTGAAGGCTGTTGCAAACGTTCAATCAATTTGAGGAATCTGTTCAACACTGTCTCCTCCCGACACAGACTGAATGGTTTTCCTCCCCATATATCTGATTAAAACACTTCTGAGGTTGATGAAACTTCTTTGGATACAAAGAAAGAGATAGGCATACTTTCAAAATTCCTAATTGCTAGCAGGAAATAACAGTTATAGCATGATCTGCCAATTAGTGATAAACTATGATGTTGATGGAATCAAGATCTATAATGAAAAATATGTAGTCATGGCAAAATGGTTTTATAACTAGAACTAGGAAAACTGTTTTTATTTAATATAGAATATTAAACTCCCAAAATCGTTAACCGTATTTTAATCCATGAGAAGATTTTAGATTTGCAATTTAGACTGAACACAGCAGATGTGCCAGTCTCCGAGATACATAGGTATTTAGCAACTTCTTGTTTGTGCCCAGGCTTTTTCCAGAAAGTAAATCCAGGCAAATGGCCCAGGCAGGAACTTCAGTATGCAAAAGAGAAACCTAGTGTTGATAGCTGGGGAATGAAAACCCAGGACGGTGCCAGTGAAGTCTCTGGTCACTTCTTGTAACACTGAACCATTGCAGGAACTCTGGGAAACAGAGTACCTGAGTCCTGGCATTTCTTGAAACTTGGAGAGAGGCTGGATTCTGTGTCACAGCTCCAGCAGAGAAATCTCAGGTATAGCCAGGTCCCGAAGAACTTCCATTGATAGCAAAAACTTCACATTTCCAGCTTTCCTGTCTGAGCCTGAAATGTAGGCTCATGGATCCTGGTTTCCAAACCCCAATACAATCTACCTGCTGTACTTTCTCAAGAACCATGGTCAAGTGTGTTACGCCAGCTTGTGGAGCCAAGTCAGACTCTGTTTTGGTAACAGGAGTTTGTTCACTCATATAAATGCAGTGCTTTGGGGATTTAAAATGGATGTGTCTAAATGTAATTATTGACAGAAATAGGGCTTGGGAAATCAAGGGCACGAATCAGAATAGGAAGCTGTTTTCCCCACGCTATGCTCTATATATACTTGGTTTATTGCCTTCAGACACTTATTTAAGAAAATGACATGCTCCATTAAGTGAAAGCAATGGAGCTGCTTTAGTGTGAAACAGAAGTAATGAATGCAGTGTGAGGATGGAGACCGCACATACTAAATATGGCTCCGGACAAGAACAGATTTGGTTGTAAATGGGGTTGTGTATATTTACAGCAGGACTGAGTTTACTACAGTGCCTTGTCTTTCCATTGTCATTCATTAAGTTACTTAATCTCCAACTTGCCTCCAGAGAAGGAATTATATAAATATATACCATACTCTTGATTATTTTTATATGGCACTATTCATATTTAGACTCCTTCAGTGTGAATAATGATGATCTGCAATAACAGTGTAATGCTTGATATACCTGTAATTAATATCTATCAGAAAAATGCCATTTATCATTATGCGGGAAATATTAAACTGTTCACTACTTATGTGAGAAGTGAGTCAAGATAAATCTTATGCCTGAAGCCACTGTCATCTCAAAAAATTTTAACACACATTTTTATTCATTCATCGATTGGCACCTTTGGTGAACTTTGATATTCTCGGAAGCTGGACTCACTTAGGAAATGTGTTGTCATCTTATCATGAAATCCTCATTTAAAAGTTTATTTTATGTATACTAGCAGGTTTTCAAGTGGCATTCATAGGAAGTGATTAGGTTGTGCAACTTCTAGATGAGCATTTTGTGTTTACAAATATATCCTATTTTCTCTGCAAGTTTATTTCTCTAACACATTCCCTCCTGCCACTCACACATGCAGGGAATTGTTTTGCAACAGCAACATGACCCTATCTATCTATCACAGATAATCTATCCTTTGGCTGCTCAGCTATATTGGCCTATGCTTTATGTTCTGCCAGACCTTTAAGGTGGGGAGATCATAATATTTTGATTATATCTAAGCCACTCTGAAAGCATTCTCATTAATGAGCAAAGTAAACAGAACGGTGGAATGACACAGGACATGAAAGTGCAGAGCACTTTCCAGCTGGGTAAAGCAGCTTAAAAAATCAGCCAGATAATGTAGTTTTCTGAAAAACTAGAATAAGATATTTAAGCTCTTGCAGGGTTGCAAGACTGTTCTTTCACAGTAATCTTGAAAGATAGTCAGATGCTTAAG
Organism: Tringa tobata; assembly: GCA_033628505.1. Taxonomy (NCBI): domain Eukaryota; kingdom Metazoa; phylum Chordata; class Aves; order Charadriiformes; family Scolopacidae; genus Tringa; species Tringa tobata. The sequence goes on from JAHREE010015910.1 coordinate 1,304,219, forward strand.
ACTCTTTCTGGACCACAGCCTCAATAAATTGCAGGTTTAGGAAACTCTTTTGTCCCATGCCTTCCTTCTGAAACACATCAGGTGTCATGTGTACATACACCTCCTCAGTAACTGTGCAATTGGATTTTCTGCTAGACAGTTTTCCATGACAGGGACTGATTCTTAGCTGGGTGAATGACTCTGCTGAATTTCCTTTAGCTGAAGATTTGACCTAAGTTCTCTGTGTCCTTATTTATTTGTATTCTCTGAATGTTTAAGTTTACCATGATAGTTTGGGATAGATATTCCAAAGACAGATTTATGTCAATAGTCCAGTCAAGTTCGATGCTTAAATAACCCTCTAAGACAAGGTTAGAGGTTAAGGTTACAGCCTTAAACTGCTGAGAACCACATTTACTAGTATCATTCTCATTTCTACATCCTCGGTTTCAAAGCTGAGTGGGAGTGTTGTATCCACAGTATGGAAAACTGATGTCCTCTCTTTTACACGGATTCCTGATGTTGAATCACAGAATATATCCAGAGGATATTCTTAAGTAAGGACATTAAGGACAGGATTCACTTCACCTAACATTACAGGTGAGATACATCTCCAAATTTAGAGATATATTTTCATTTCAGCTGTCCACACACACGTTTCCTGTCTCATTGGAGGTGCCCTGGATTGTCTGGGATATTTGCCCTCCTAGGGCATCTGGAGGCTCGGCCAGGTATCCTGAGGCATCTCAAATGACACTGCTTGTCTGCATGTGGGCAACCCCTCACCATTACAGCTGGAATCTGGGAGACTGGTTCTAGAATAAAGACCTCCACTCTCCTAAAAGGGACTAGACACCATGGGCAGGACTCATTTGCCTCAGCCTTGGTATCTACTGCCATTTGGGGTGCTCCATGGCTTCCCAAACATGCATGTGTAACTGGCAAAAATGACACAGGCTTCACAGAAAATCTGTGACCTTCTGGTGCAGCAGCTGGACACCAGACAGGATTTCATGGGTCATCAAAAATGGCAGTAGGTGCCAATTACTAGATACCTGAATTGAAAACTTTAGAAGTAGAAGTTCATGTTATAAACATCTAAAGTTAGGGAAAATGAATCCTGTCTTGAAATAACAGATAGCATCTGGACATTTTGCTTTCCTTCCTATCAGAGCAGAGTTATACCTTACAGCACATTCACAACTTCTTCTGAAGGATATTTCAGTTTTATATTTCTTCCAGTTTTATTTGATACACTTCCAGTAGTTTTTTCTAATGAAGTTGCCAACAAATGCATTTCTGTGTCAATAAGCATTTCCAGGATATAAATCTAAATTCTGGAGATAAGGGAACAGTTCAGATTTAAGGCTCATTTGTTTTGTGGCCTTTGAGCTGACATTATCAATTACCATTTCAATTACTGCTAATTGAATTGCTGAGGTTTCTAGATGGTGGACTGATAGCAGTAACTCATTTCATCTAGATCAAAAAACTGCCAGGATCTTTCAATCACAAACTCTCACTTGTGATTATCATATATAGATACTAAAAGGTGGATTTAATAGGTTTAAAAAAGCAGCTGTCAAATACACCCTGAAACTCACTGCAACTCTAAAAGACCTTGAAGACACGCATGATTTTTTTAAAACCTCAAAGTAATAAAGAGAATACAATTTATTACAAAAACCTGAACTTAATTGTCATGACAGTTTAGCGGGTTTCTTGGGTTTCAGATGTTATGCTTATGAAGCATGATTTCACTCAAACATCACAAGGAGGTGTTCCTCTGACTTATGAATTTCCAGGAGAAGATTAATGTTGACAATAGGGATGTGCTTGCATTCAGGAAAATAAAAAGATTTTGTTGGTGGTGAACTTTCACCTCCTTTCTTTCCATCTACATTGTTTTTTCCATATGTTTGACAACTATCATGCAGGGTTTTAAGTATGTGATGTCACTGAAAAGCATGGGCTTCCCAGAGCCTTACTGAAGTCATTGTGTAATGCCAAGGTCCACTCAAAGGGCTTGACTGCAAATCAGGAGCCCAGGGAGCTGTGTGTCTAGCCCACATACCACAGCATTCTTTAGTCCTGATGCTCAGATATCTATTATATCTGAGCATACTTTGTTGGTATTGCCTTTTCTGTTTCTAGAAACCTAATAAAAATAATCTTAAAAAAACTCAACAGTAAAAACACCAAAGGTCTGTATTCTTGGCAAAATTTATTTAAACCACAGATTTTCACATAGTGTTTTCACTGTTCTGTCCCTGCCAGTATCAGGAAGTGCCATTGCAGCAGATGAAGAAAATAAAAAGAGTGTACTAAACTGTTTCAAATGTCAGAAGGGCTTTGAGGTTTGAGGAAAGACCTCAGCCAATTCCTATTTTATCTGAATCTGGTGTTCTTTATTCCTAGGGTAATACAATTCCTCTCCCTCCTCCTCCTTCCAAATGCCTAAAAACTAGTGGCTGAAAAGATCCTAAGAGGAAGGATTGTCCAGAAATTAATGAATCCACCTAAGATTGAGAGGATTCATCCTTAATTTCCTTTTCAGATGTAGACATGCTATGTAACCATTCCTCTCCTTGCCTCAACTTTCTTTATTTAAGGTAAAACAAAAAAGAAAGAAAAGACATTTTGCTTTTGTCACGGTAGTGTTGAGAGGCTAAAGTCATTAATATGATAGAGTGGAAAAAATACTATTCTACAGGGCAACCGTAAGTTCCTTAGGACATATTCGCAAGTTTCCAAGAGATTAATTTATCACAGCTTAATGCATTGTTGCTTTCCAGCTGAATTGTGATTGCTGACCATAGCATTCTGGCTAACTGCAAATGTTGTAGCAGAAACCATTATGCAGGAGACTAAAGATACAGCACATTACTTTGCTAGTGAGAAAAGGTAAGAGATCACACAGAAAGCTACTACTAATTGAGTCAAGTGCAAAAGTCATTCCACTTACCTTTTGGTGAAAACACACTGTAATTGGGTTTAATAAAATTTTGATAGCAATGTGTAATGATCCACTGACTGTGGACTCTCCGCTGGGTTAAAAACTGGCTGGAGGGCCGGGCCCAGAGAGTGGTGGTGAATGGAGTCCGGTCACAAGTGGTGTCCCACAGGGCTCAGTACTGGGGCTGGTTCTCTTTAACATTTTTATCAATGATCTGGATGAGGGGATCGAGTGCACCCTCAGTCAGTTTGCAGACGACACCAAGCTGGGTGGCAGTGTCGACCTGCTGGAGGGTAGAAGGGCCTTGCAGAGGGATCTGGACAGGCTGGAGCGATGGGCTGAGACCAACAGGATGAGTTTCAATAAGGCCAAGTGCCGGGTCCTGCACTTGGGTCACAACAACCCCATGCAGCACTACAGGCCTGGGGCAGAGTGGCTGGAGAGCTGCCTGGCAGAAAAGGACCTGGGGGTGTTGGTCAACTGTCGGCTGAACATGAGCCAGCAGTGTGCCCAGGTGGCCAAGAAGGCCAACAGCATCCTGGCCTGTATCAGGAACAGTGTGGTGAGTAGGACCCGAGAGGTGATCGTCCCCCTGTACTCATCACTGGTGAGGCCCCACCTCAAGAACTGTGTCCAGTTTTGGGCTCCTTACCACAAGAAAGACACTGAGGTGCTGGAGCGGGTCCAGAGAAGGGCAATGAAGCTGATGAGGGGTCTGGAGAATAAGTCTTATGAGGAGAGGCTGAGGGAGCTGGGGTGGTTCAGCCTGGAGAAAAGGAGGCCAAGGCGAGACCTTAAAGCTCTCTACAGCTCCCTGAAAGGAGGGTGTAGAGAGGTGAGGATAGGTCTCTTCTCCCAAGTCTCAGGTGATAGGACAAGAGGAAATGGCCTTAAATTGTGCCAGGGGAGGTTCAGGTTGGATGTTAGGAAAAATTTCTTCACAGAAAGGGTTATCAGGCATTGGAATGGGCTGCCCAGGATGAGGCACCATCCCTGGAGATATTCAAAAGATGAGTTGACATGGTGCTCGGGGATATGGTTTAGTGTTGGTTGGTGGTGTGTGGTACGTTTTTTTTGGTTTTTGTTTGGTTTTTTGTTTGGTTTTTTGTTTGTTCGTTTTTTATGGTTGCACTAGGTGATCATAAAGGTTCCTTCCAACCTAAACGATTCTGTGATTCTGTGATTCTGTGATATATGCATTTTCAAATTTTCTTTGGTGTTCAGGGTTGCTTGGCATCTTAGCTTTAGTTCAAGCTCATTCTTAATTGATTATATTGTAATGAAGGGCACAGGAAGGGGTTAGGAAGAAGAAGAAAGCTCAAAATTGCCTTCCAGGCATAAAATGTGTTTTGATTTACAGTTAATGAAACTTTTTTATTACTCAAATTACTCCTTAATATTGTGGCTGGATTTACTCTGGAATGGGGTTATCACACACATATGTCCCATTGGTCTACATCTCAGCACTCAGGGTAGGTTTATTTTGGCGGGCTGGAAACAATGTCAGTGGTTCTCTTTTTATTTAAAGCAGCAATTGGCATACTTGCAGAGTGCTTAATGGCTTGTTTTCAGAGAAAAGAAACTTGTTACAATTTGAGAAAATGCTTTTATAATTTTAGATATGCACATGTAGGTGCAGATATAGAAGTGAATATATACACATAATACATATATTCATACGTATACATGCACATATATATATACATTTTAGATGCCACTAATATTTTCAAATTGCCTCCTTCCTTTTTTAAGACTAAAATTTTCTTCTCAAGTATTCAACCCCAGTCATACTTTTCCTCTTCTCATCTTCCAGTGAATATCATTAGGAAGTGAGCCTTATAAACAACAGTCACTGATGGCTTCAAAAAGCAGCTTCAGTGTTCTAGTTACTGGCCAAGGAAATTTTAGCAATGTCTCATTTTAGTTGCTGAATGGATTTAACAGCAACTTTTGCCAGATGAATGACAACTGAATCTCAAGAGCTTTTGTTTAGCCCTGGTAGGCCTGCAAAAATTCAAATATACATCTGGGGCCACTGAAACCACAGGAAGGCTTGCTGTTAACCAGCTCTCTTTAGGACTCAGCCTCAGAACTTGCATCAAACCCCCAATATGTTTGGGTTCCTCCTTTCTCTCTTGGCAAGACACAATCACAAACCCAGGCCCCATTGCACTGTTGAACTCCACTTCTTATTTTTTCAGTGGATGAATTTCTGAAGGCCTACACCATTTCCACCTGCTTTGGTTGAAAATGTAATTGTTGGGTGCATGTCAATTCCTGCTTCCTGAAGTCCTTCATATGCAAAAATCTTTGCTTAGACAGTCCCTGGACAGACAAACCTTAGCTCAGACAGAATGCAACTGGATCAGCAGCACTGCATGGCTTGCTCGCACATGACATTCCAGATGGAAAAGCCATTGTTTTTTTCCAGTTTTCTATAAATGCCATTAATGAAAAACATTATTCCAAATTAAATTTAAAAAAATTAGGCTGAAGTGAGTTAAAATTAGAATAACCTTGTTAGATGAAATTCAAGACATGTAACACATCTTCAGGAACAGCCCTCTTAATCTCTGAATAGCTTTAATAGTTTCTCTTCAATCCCACCATTTTTTTCTTTCTGATTAACTGGTAAAACACAAAGGTTTATACTTTTTAGTGTCTAATAGCAATGAGTACTTCCTTTATAATTTGATCTTTTCCTGTTATATTTGAAACCTTCAGAATAGACAACAGACATGTCCGAATCAATTATTATAGAGAACTTTCCTTCTACTATTTGTATTATCTCTTCCCAAACACAACCCCACAGATTCGATTAGCTAACTTTCCAACACACGTTCAATTCCTATGAAAGTAAGCAGGGGGATAAAACCACAGATCTCTGATAATCTATAATAGTTTGATTGTTCAAATTTAAATGGAAGGAACTCTTACTTTGAGAAAGTTTTTGACTGCAAAAAGCAAGTTTTCCTTTGCTTTGGCCCTGCTTTCTTTGAGTCTCAGCTTCTCTCTCCTTGGGAATGATTTACTAAGTCTATGCTACTTATAGACACTGAGGCTGCATGCTGCTGAATTAAACAAGCAATATTTTAAACAAGTATCATATACAATATAATCTCTTTCAGCCATTTATGATTTATGTTTCTTGGTGTGTTAGATTAAAAAAAAAAAGACATTTTTGTTTGTATTTACTCTTTTAAACTTTATCCTAAACTTCAGGGAGAACAACTGTATCTTTGCTTCCATTCATCAAGTTATTCCTGCTATCTTTCACTTACGGACTATATTATTCTCATTTGGAATATAAATTTCAAGCAGAAACTTTTCTTGTGACTAAGAAATTACACAATAGATTGTAAAATATAGTCCCAAATCTAATTCAAATTGTTATGGCTTTTCCCTCTGCTTAATTACCTGTAAGAGCCCTACTAAAAATGATTTATAAAGGAGTTTAATGCTGTATTTCAACAACTCTTTTCTGGAATTTGTACTCTCTTGCTGTGTTTTAAATTTATAGAAGGTGATCTATCTTTAGCCTCCCTTGGAGGCTGCTTGCTTAGCGCTTGATGTGATGTTCAGTTTATTCTTTGTTGCTTTCTAAACACAGTAATCATGATCAAGAGAAGAAAGATCCTGCCAGCTTTTGAAAAGTCTGGTGGCACTTTATGGGAAACTATTAGTTTTCACAAAAGTGGTGATTGCCTCTTTTGTTTTGTGTTAATTTTTTTCATTTTTGCAGATATTAAATTTTTTTGAGCATTTTTTTATTAATGTTCTATTGAATCACAAACCTGCTTTCTAGAAAAGTACTCCTAATAATCTGCATGGGAATGAAAAAATATTACGTAGTGTGAATATGGAGATGATGACCTGGCTCTAATTGAATTGTAGATTAATATAGAAAATTAATGCATCCTAGATAAAAGGAGAAAATGTTGCAAAAACTATTTCTACTTTCCTTTGTGTGCCTGAGGACTGAAGTATCCATTTATTTGTTTTATAATAACTGACTCATGGTATGGTGGAGTTTTGGGTCTCAGATAACTCTTCTAATATTTTTTCTAACATCATGGCATTTCTGGTATGCCCATGATAAAATAAATCTTCCTTACTTAAAGGAACCCTTTGAAAAACAATATTTGAATACATTTTCTCTTGCTGAAGACAGCTGTCACTTTTGCCTCCCTTATCTCCTGGGTATCCAGGGTTGGAAAGGTCTTCTTTTGAATTTATTTTATCATTCTACATTTGTTGCTCATATGGTAGACATTTGCTGACTCTATGGCATATGTGTTATACAAACCCCAGTGACTATAGTGTTTTGAACAGCCATGAGCCGTAATTCCAAACATATTAAGAGATTACAATAATTGCACTGTTTAATTTTACAAGCTTTCCACAACAAACATAGCCACCCACTTCTATACTAAAAGAAAACGAAGTGACGACAAGGTCTACACTGTTTTCCAAGGTTAGCTGTGAAATTACTTTCTTAAACCGCATAGATTAAGATAACGGTCTTGCTGCCCTTGCATACCCAAGCCTTCCAGTAGGACTGGTTATAACATAATTAAATGAATTATTTCTGATCTTCACCTACAGCTCCTTTTAATAACGTCATCAGGAACCACATGAGTCTGAATTGCTACTGCCTGTTGGAAAAGCCCATAAATACCATAGTGGCACACTATCATGACTCAGGCACTTTTACCTGCTTGTCTCTGCAGTGTGTTATTCCAGACTCTGGCATGGTTTTGATCTGTGCCACACAGCCCTCTCCTAGACAATGCTTGGCCAGTGTTCCGAGTACCTTGTTTCTCAGGGGAATATGGATGTGAGCTGTGCTGTGCCATCACCTCTTTAAGGCCAGAGAAATGGCCGTGGTCCATTTCTTTCCCAAAGACAGATGCAGCCAATGGAGGATGCATATATGATGACTGTGGTCCTTTCTGTGTGCCGATTTTATAGCTTAGCTACATACAAATGTAAAATTATACCTAGATAGAAAAAGAGAAACCTTCTAGTAGTGCATGTTTAACTGGCTGACAACTATACTCTGCATCTGGAGACAGACCAGAGCATTCTGGGGATTTGGCTTCCAGATGATCGTGGTCAGGAACCTGGTGGGAATTTTGACTCCTATCTGCTTGCAAAGACAGGTTCTATGTTCATTTGCACGAAAACATGAGGAAAAACCTAAGCTATGTCTGATATATGCATCTATATTACCTACATCTCTTCATCATAGCGGACTCATATCGATACTATTTATATGTAAATAGATGTATGTATGTAATTTATTAGTCTTCACGAATAACAGTAGAATAGTGTCTTGGTATAAACTTTGATGCCTTTATTTTTTTTTCTTTTTATCTTAATTTAATCTAATCTAAAATTCTTATTAGAATAAGAGTAATCTTTGTCCTCTGAGCGTGAAATATCTAAGAAAAGTACAAAGTACCTGAATCTTATTACAACTGAAGTGAAAAACCCTCATGAGAATAAGTTTTCCACTGAGAATTCTGATAATTCTTTCTTGCAGTAAGGTGGGCACTGGTCCAAACAACATATTTGGGGTTTTTTGTATATGTTTGAAGTACTTCAGCTTCTGCTAGAAACCTGAAAATACAGAGACTTGCAAGCAAGTGCATTCCTGTGACATATGATAAGTCACAAGAGAGAAATATCTATGTTTTCCATGATCAAGTATAAAAAAATTGTGTGCATATTTCCAATAGTTTGGGGGATCATGAAAAAAATATTTACCAAAAAAAAAAAAAAAGCTGGATTCAATCATTATAAACTTTGGACTTGTTCCTGTAATGTTCCCAAAACCACAGGGATACAATTTCTGGCACAGAAAGCCCTGGAAGCTGGAAGATATCCCTGGAAGCTGGAGTACCACAACTGCAAAGTGTCACTATATCCTTGCCCTGTCCATACTGCGTGTCCCCGATATCTCCACTGTCTCATCTGTGAGATACAGGAGACTGAGGCAGATGGACCTTCATTCTGACCCCCTATGTTTGTTCTTATATAAAAATCACAACCCAAATGACTCAAGGTTTGCAAAGGAATAACTTTGTACAAAATCATCTTCTCCAAATTGATGGTAGAACGTCCATGGGCTTCAGTGGAGCAGAGATTCAAAATACCAAACAGTTCCCCCAGTTCTTTGGGAACATCCAGCTCTGAATCCAAGCACCAACCAGCTCACCTTTTCAATGCCTCTCTGAGCAGAATATACAAAATTATTTCTCCTTTCATCACAATTTTGCATCGACACGTTCAGCTACAATAAACTTATCTCCTTGAAGTTATAACTGGGTTGATTCCATCCAGTAAAAGTATGCTGTTTAGCTTCAGTCATGCTTGTAAAATGTTGATGAAAGTTTCTGGCCTTAATGTTAGAGAAGCATTCAAAAGGGAAGTGGTTTTCCAAGTATGAATAAATGCTGATTAAAAAGATATGGAGAAATCCAAATAAAACCAGCTTATTTTTCTCTGTTTCTTGCATTATTCTTTTCTCTATCTAAAAAGAGCACTCAAATTTCAGTTTTTGTAGGAGTTTACTTCATTTTTAGAGGATTTCTGGTAAGAAGAGAAGGAAACAGGGTGTAAGAAGGAAGTAGTTACTTGTAATTTTTAGCTACTTTCTTGACAGCGTTTTGGGGAATTTTTAAGTGGATTTTCATATAAACCAAATCACAGAAAGTTAATGGAGATTTGTTTAATCTCAAAGGAAAATTTGTTTAGAAAATTAATAGTTTTCATAAAGGCAGAAATAGGTTTTTAAGTCAGAAAACAAAAACATTACTCTGTGATGAGGTCAAAGAATAACATGATACAAATATCACCAGATTGGAGAAAGGCTCCAAGTTTCAGTATGTTAACAATCAGCGGCCTTTACCCAGCAAAGGATATAAATGTGAAGATGAGCACATGAAATATCCCATTAAAACTAATCCCAGGTGTAAAATTAGGTACCTTTGTGAATTCTTTCCTGTCCGATGCCAGTGATTTGTTTTCAGTCATTAAAAAATTGTAGAAGGCAATGGATACAGGGAAACTAGCTGACCAAGAAAAAAATCATAAATGGGAGAAAAAGACTAATTTCAGAAAACTGCTGAATTGTCCATTCAGGTTCAACAAAACTGCCTGAATGTTTGACTCTGTCATGGTGATACAGAATCTCCAGTTTTAGTCTCCAAAGGGCGTTGACAGTAATCCTAGAAGCATGTTGCAGATGCTGTGTCTATTATCAACTACAGCACAGGCCCCAAAAGCCAGTTAGAAGACTCAGCTTTCACTGAATTTCACTGAATTTTTAGAGTTGGAAGGGACCATAGAGATCATCTAGTCCAACTCCCCTGCTAAAGCAGGACAACCCAGAGCATGTCAGATCATGCCACTCAGGACTGCATCCAGGCGGGTCTTGAAAATCTCCAAAGAAGGGGACTCCACAACCTCCCTGGGCAGCCTGTACCAGGGCTCCGTCACCCTCACTGTGAAAAAGTTTTTCCTCATATTCAAGTGGAACGCCTTACGTTCCAACTTGTGCCCATTGCCCCTTGTCCTCCCACTGGCAACTACTGAAAAGAGTCTGGTTCCCTCCTCCTTCAGTCCGCCCTTGAGATACTTGTAGGCATTAATGAGGTCTCCCCTCAGCCTTCTCAGCTTTCTAGTCCTGTATCCAAATACTCCTCTCCTTTTCCCACATATCCACTCACACTTTTCTCATTTCACCATGCTGCAGTCCCATAAACTGAGTTTTATGTGAAGGCTCATCTGTGTTATTAAGTGACAATCATCTTTTCAAGTTAACTCAATTCCTGATCTTCCCGCTGCTAGAAAAAGACCTTATCTTAGGTATGGACTCCAAGAGAAGCAGCTGGCTTGAACATGTTCAGAGGAAATAATATTTCAGCAGAATGGAAATCATGTGTGGAAGCTTTAGGAATTGCCTCTGAAGCTTACATATGTGCCCCTTATTTCCTCCTTTTCCCTAATAATGCTAACGAGGCTTAGATTGTCTGGTAACATCAAAAATTTAAGATAGCAATCCGCAGCTAAATCACCCTCTCCTTCATCATGCTGCTCTCCCACGTGACAGAGAGCTCTGTTGCAGACTCAGAAGGTGTCAAATCTATTCCTTGGATAGTTCTGATATTTTTTCCTTCACTTTTGCAGCTGCTCCTTTCATGTCACTTTTGTTCTATCCCATTTCTTTTCTCCTGCTCATTCCTCACTGATATAAGCTCTGCTTAACATCTGGGAAAGTTCTCCAGACCACTTCCTGAACCTACAGACACTGGTAATAGTAATAATAATGAAACATTTATGTGTATATTACTCCTGTTTCTAAAATACTTGGGGCCTTGTGCAAAAACAAATGCCACTCAATCAAAATAAATAGAATAAAACCATAATAAATACATGAAATAAAATGAAAACAGGTTTGCAGGTGCTTGAACCCAAGGTCACACACACACATGTGGTTTAGCTCAGTGTAAATTGTAGCAAAGTCTGCATAGCCATTAATTGAGTTAATCTTATTGCAGCAGTTTCTACAATAAAGTGTGGGCTCCTGCATAAGCACGTGTTTATTTTATACATAAGCATGGACCTAGCTCTAATTCCATTTGAGCAACATGTGTTCAGTACACCTACTATACTGCTGACAAATTTTCATTTCCACCTCTATGTCTACAATAGAGATAATACACTAAAGACAACCAAACTAATTACCTTAATTGTTGACCTGAGGTGAGTTTTTCTGTGCTACTGCAGGTACATATAGCCCCAGGTATTCATACGAGCCCTGATATATTGATAAACCAGTCATATTGGTATAGTGGAAGAATACCGACATAGTGATATAAACATCCACTGGCAGGCCAGTGTGGTTCTAAACTTTGTCGGCAATCTTCACCTCTCCTGCTTACCTCTTTTCATCTCATATAGTCACTACTCAGTGTGTTCTCTCATAAACTGCCCAACCAACTTTCTTCCCTCAGTGACAGCCAAAAATCATGCCAAAAATGCTCTTTTGCTACATTACTTGGTAGACTTGTGTTTTCATCTGCTGGTGTGATTAAATAAATAGTCTGCTCTCAGATCTCAGCAAAATCCAGTGGGACTATATGTCCAAGTCACTGGGATTTTTATTTTTTTTCAAATATCCACACTAAATAATTGTTCTTGCTTCAGCATTTGAAAGGCAGTCATCCAACTCACTGAAAAAAACAATGATGAATAATCCACCAAATGTCTTAAAGTCTCCTTTCTGCCTCTGTAGTTTTGCATGGATATTATCCACCCCGGGAAATGTGCTGTTCCTCAACTTCATGACAGCCCATTTTCATTTCAGATTGCATAGAGCTGTTTTCCTTGGCATGGGGACTGACAGAATGAATCATCCCCATCATGCACAGCAGGGCTGTCTGAGATGGGGTGGTTGAGTAAATCGCTGAAGTTTTCCTCCTTGCTTTCCCCTTCTTTCATCAAGACTTTACCATCTTTAGTCTGACTGACTGTGGTTTTAACAATTCATAAGCATGTCTCACATTTCCTTCATAAGCATGTAGGTGGCATTTAACTCTCCCTAATTTTAGCTGTTCAAATGTTAGTCATTTTGCCTTAACTCATCATCTGGTCTTCCTCTAGAGTCAGCACAGAGACACTGGCAGCTGCAACAGATTCATTGCACCTGAAGGTGTCTAAAGGAGTTACACTGGATGTCTGTCTTTAATTCTAATATCTGCTCCTTGAGTCAGTCCTTTTTATCACTTCTTGTATTTTCACTTTTTCTATTTCATCACATCCAGGAATCATGATTAACTCCTTTGTAGGGTAAACTGCAAATGCACTGACTTCTTGGAGACCTAAAGAGTTGTTCAGGGCTCAGTGAGACACACTGGTAAAAATCTTACTGATAGGACTGTCTTAATTCCCTTTTACCTGAATAATTCTATGTTCTTTATAATGACATAGAATCTAATCAGTTTGAATCAGTTGAATTAGTCAAAGCCTAAAAGGATTTGTGTCCAGTTCTGGGCTCCCCAGTTCAAGGACAGGGAACTGCTGGAGAGGGTATAGCAGAGGGCCACAAAGATGATGAGGGGCCTGGAGCATCTCCCTTATGAGGAGAGGCTGAGGGACTTGGGTCTTTTTAGTCTAGAGAAGAGAAGACTGAGGGGGGATCTGATCAATGCTTACAAATACTTAAAGGGAGGGTGTCAAGAGGATAGGGCTGGTCTTTTTTCAGTGGTGCCCAGGGACAGGACAAGAGGAAATGGGCACAAACTTGAATGTAAGAAGTTCCACCTAAACACGAGGAAGAACTTCTTTACTGTGAGAGTGGTAGAGCACTGGAACAAGCTGCCCAGAGAGGTGGTGGAGTCTCCTTCTCTGGAGACATTCAAAACCCACTTGGACAAGCTCCTGTGCAACCTGCTCTAGGTGGACCTGCTTTGGTATAGACACCTTGCCTATACTGGATGGCTACTCTGAGCCTGTTGAAGTTAGGTGAGGCAAAGAGCCCTATCCATTGACTATAAACAAGGATCGTAGACTGATAAATGTGGTATACCTTTACATGAACCTAAAAATCTTTAAAGAAATCCTAACTATGTCCATGTTCCTTTAGAGTAGATTTTGCTTTCTGAGCATTTTGACAGAGTTTGCAGGTGCTGACCCCTTCTGTTCCAGTATAAATCAATGGCAGAATGTGAAACCATTTACAGCTGCACAGAAGTCTCTTCCTGCAATCTAAATTTATACATGATATAAAATATATATTTATTTTTTCAGTCCTCAGTTACCATCATGAGAAACTGCCATCTTCATGGACAAAGATAAGACCTAATACAAGAATCAGGCAGCAGATTCGAATATGGTGCTGACCAGTTGCCTTTTATAAACTTAGTAAATGATTCATGGAAGTCATTGGACTTTCCCTGTTGAAGATTTGTATGGCACTTATAAACAGCCAGTAGCAGGAACAAATCTACTGCAACTCAGTCCAGTGGTTTACTGCATTTTGTGGAAGAACTTGGCTTTGGGGAATGGGGGTACCACAGCCAGAACTGGTGGAAGTGCTTTTCAAATATTTTTTTCTTAGATCACATTTGACAATTCAATTTTGAAGTGCAAAAAACTGACTGCAAATTAGGATTGGGAAAGAGATGGGTAAAATCATAAGAAAATAATAAAGCTTATTTTAAAAAAGTGCCAAATAGCATTAGAATGATGAAATCACTAGGTGGTTCATAACCAGATGAATTACATTATCCTGGAGGACATATGTAGCTTCTTTGAGGTTATGATGCAATACCTAATGAAGAAGCTGACAAATAAATAGAAAATGTCATGCCATTAAAAAAAATAGTAATCCTTTCTTTCTGTTTAAGCTTGTGTCCCTTAGTTTATGATTCAAGAAAGCAAACAGTACTGACAGAAGAATTCAAACCTCTGAACCTTTCACAGTTCAGAGTTCTGAGCTGGAAGGAAAGAAGCTGAGCCTCTGATACACAAAGAAATGCTGGGAATGGTGAGATGGTAACGGGAATTCAGACTTCATATACTAAAGCTAGGCTCTTAAGCCTCTCTGAGATCAAGGCTCCATCTCAGAGTCCATGCATTTAGTGTTTTGTGTGTGAATTAATGTTATATGCACAAGAGTGTATTATTGTTTTTTGCACTGAAAATGCTAAAAGAACAATTGCACTGAAGTGCAGATACCCTCTCTGCAGAAGAAAGGTTGCAGAAGCCTCTGTCCTCACTAACATCTCTGTTTGGAAGGACTGGTATCAAATGAGACATTTCACAGTAGGCACAACTAGGTCAAAACCACTTTAATTTAGAGGAAGGTTTCCAACCCATTGAAGCACAGAGTTATATATACTAATAATTATATACATTCTGGTTTGGAGTATGTTTGTTTGATATTGACCTTTCCGGTCTTCTGCATTCGCTACAGCTGTAGGTGAAGATCCCAAAAACGCAACCAAAGCTCCTCTTTGGTTAAGCCAATAGCCTTTCCAGTCACGTGTTCTCTCAACAGTCACTGATGGATGCCTAGGGAAGAATTTAAACACGACGTAAAAATGAAGTGCTGCTTCATTCAAGAAAAGCATTTCTTTAAAGCATTACAAACTTCTTGTGCAGGAGAAAATGTCTTCAAATTTACCAGCGCTTGAATGATTTTTCTTTATGAATTTTTTAGCTGCCTTTTGAACACGTTTTACTTCAAGGACTTCAACATTTACAATTGTAGTGACTCTTTTTTGCCTGAGAATAAAGCTTTTAATCTTTGTCATTAAAGAATGTGTAACCCTGCACTCTGTGCTCTCTGCACCTTTGGTCTCCCTGTAATGTTCAGTTTAATTTTTTCTCCTTAGCTCCTTAGTTCAGTTTTGCTTTAGACAAAACCTGTACGTAATGCTTTGTCTTCCAAAAGATTACTTAGTTCCTGAAAAATCTGAACCGCTCTTCCCTGTGCTACTTTCTCAGTGTTATCATAAGCCTTTGCTTTTCCAAATTTCTGCCTGGTCACGTGGAGGCTACTTCATAGCCCTACACTACCATGAATGCTCTGGTTCTTCCCTTTCCAGCAGCCTCAGTCTTTTTCCCAACTGCTGGTGAGTGCTGATATCCTCTACTGATGACACCTGACACATGGGAACCATCAGTGGAGCTCGTGTGATCTACGCCAGACAAAAGCCTGCAAACACAAGATTTTAAACGCCTTTTCTTCAATGTTTTTTCATACACAGGTATAACCACAGCTTCCTCATTGAAAGGTAGGGACTAAATTCCTATTAATTTTTTTTAGTTAATTGTCTGTTGTTGATTAGACACTTCTGAAAATGTTAGGGTAAGCCTACGCTGGTAAGTCCATATTGATATGCCTTTGCTGCACCTATTAACTGGAACATTTACCCTCAGTGACAGCTATCATTACAACAATCTACAGATCTATATAAACCACATTGAATAAGCATAACTTTAGTTTGTTAAAGATTTATTCTAACTATAAATGAAATGTTCCTTAATTTTTCATTATACAACCTTTCATAATAAGTGGTGCTTAGGGTGTAAAATAAGACAGTAATTGTTTTTTTAATGTAGGAATAAATAGCAACATTGTTAAAGTGAAGTTCTACCATTGATATTCAGAGTTGAACCTAATTCTTCGACCGCTGCAATCAGCTATAAAGAACAAATTCACCGTGGCAGGAAAACGATCTGACCAAACAAGATTATATGCATGTGTGCAAAGAACAAAGAAAAACTGAGCATGACACATAGAGACTCATCAATCTACATGTCAGGATTTTGTATGCTTATCTTATAGCAATATATTGGCATAAGCAGAAGATTATATATTTCTATTATAACATTTTATTGCCTACAGAGCCAATGAGTGCTTAGCCTCGTCTCTTCCTCTCCCTCTCAAAACATTTTCTATTATATGGAAAGAGTAGTAAATATATATATCCATTATATAATCCATGAATTTAGTACAAATTGAAAAGACAGATTGCAGTTACAGTACAGATGTTCTCTTTATTGGCTAGAACTCCAATAAAGGCAGTATTTTGAATTTTAAAATATAAATGTGCCATTTTCATTTGGAACATATACAGAACCAGGTAAATGGGTGCACATGGAAATTACTTTTAAAAGCTTTTCTATTTGCAAAATCCCTATATACAGAGCACATGCCCAGAACTTTGCTTGCTTTCCATTTCAAATTGCCTATAAAGTTGGAAGTATTTCCATAATTTTAAATTGCCCACATAACATAGGAGGGATTGGAATTACTGTTACTCCTCAAACTTGTTTTTATAAGCACCTGAATTTGGAACTGATTCAAATGGCATTTTAATATGTGCTGGGTCAGGCCATGCTGATTTAATTTATAAAATGGATTTATCAAGAAAAGGGGAAATTTAAAGAAGTGGAAAATATAATAAAATATGAAACTAGATGGCAGAAATGCACCCACAGAACATAGCTGTGAAGTAAGTCAACATTAAAGAGCAAAATGTAGGACTTTGTGGGCTACTGATGCAAAGATTATGAAAAAGCTCATGGAAGCATGTTTTTCACTCCAGAAACCCACCAACCTGTGTCAGTGATATTTTGAGTAGCTGACAAGCTGAAAAGTATTTTTGCTGAGCACACAAGACAAGAGCAGATCAATAGTGTATACAAGTGTCAGCAAATCACATTTTTTCTCATACCTTTTGAAATTGATACAGACTCAGCACATTGCTAACATTTCATCATTGAAGAGGACCATTGATTTCAGTGCTTGACATACTTGCGCATTGCACACACACTTGAAGAACCTGATGGATTTTTTTCCAAAGTAATAGTTAATTTTATAAAAGATTCTCATTCTTTATTTCCTCATCATTTTGAGAAAAAAAAAGAAGTGATATTTAACATTAATTCATGTGTGTATCTTATATAGAGTAGCATAGTTAGATTGTCTGTAAAACGCAGAAGTTGAAACTAGAAATCAAGTGATCGACTCAGCATGCTCAGTTCATAAGGAAATATTAGGAGATAGCTTGTGTGTTAGTCCTTCTTCCAAAAAGTATAATAGACTAGATTTTCAAGACTCTGATTTTCCAGTTCGTCTAAGAGCTGGACCCACCAGCTGCATGCCTCCTGGGTTTTGTATGATCCTGAGGAAGGTGCTATGCAACATGCAAGAGGGAAAGTTGCCACCCACTGAATTGCCAGAAGTGTTTGCTGTGGCATCTGTAGGGATGTTGGAATTTTTCCAGCCAAGCTGAGCCCCAACCCCACGTCAGTGAGCTTGTGGGAACAAGGCTGCAAAGCTTCAGGCTACCTGGATAAAAGTAAAATCACCAATAGCAAGGTGTTGTGACTGTATGAGTTTATTTATAGACTAACATAAACTTCAATGAAAAGCTCCATGAATGCTGAAAGCAATATTAAAAAAGTTAAATTATTATTAGAAGCTGCTGAATTTTCTATATTCCTCATTATTAAAAAAGCACATTTCAATTAAAGTAAAGCAGGTATTTCAACCAATAAAACAGAACCTTGAACCGTAGAACAAGAAATTACTAAAGCAGGAGAAATAACTACCTGAAAAAGAGAAAAGCAGAAAGAAACCAATCAAGCAAGACCCAAGAAGAATCCAAACTTTAAGAAGAAAAACTCCTTTCAGGCACGAGTGCCTAGCAAAGTCACCTGAAACCTTGCACTGTGATTAGAGAGATGCATGGAAGCAGAAGAAATCAGTGTAGTTCAGTCCCCGGCAGGTCCATTAACTATGTTTTTTAGAGTTTTATCACCTTTCTGTCATTTAAAGGTGTATTCTTTTAAAAGTTACATAGACTAACAGAGATAGCAATGAGTCCTATTGAGGCATAATGTCATGCTATTAAGGCAGGGAAATGTTTGGGAAGGAGGTGGAGTAGCAAATAGAGATATTCAAGATAATATAGTTCAAAAAGTCATGAATATAATGAAGAATTATTGATAATGAATCATTGTGGCAATAGCAGATGATGTGTGCTATCAGAGGATATAAGCTCCTAAGAGGGCAATTTTGATCTCTAAATGATTCTGCCCTCAGTAGTACTTTTTATGACACTCCAACACACAGTTTGTTCACCACACCTTCCTGCTAATCAGTTTGAGGGATTATCTCCATCATAACTGAATTGTCTGGAAACAAAGACTGAAGAAGCAAGTGGAAGCTAGCAGCAAATTAACAATGAGAAGAAAAGAGTCCATTGCACATAACATTACTTTAATGTGAATATGCCAAGAATTAAAACATGTTTCTCAACAGAAGTATCTGTCAAAAATCCACATTGTGGCACATACATTATGAGACAGAATCAAAGGACCAATACACATATACTGTTTTTATCCTACAGGGCCACCACTCACTTATGCAAGTACGGACGTACTTGAGCACAGATAAGCATGTGTTAGTCAGTTCAAATTACATCTAGAAATACTTGTTCCTAGTAGACACAATCTAAAAAAATAGTATTCTCAGATTATTTTGGAATGTCTCTTGAAGAATGAAGCCAATATAAAGGATTTGCTGAAATAACTTCTCCTTTTAAAATAACATTAGTAACTTTGTAAAAAAATGGAATATTGTTACTTAAGGCTGTTTTTCTTTTTTTTTTCTTTTTTTTTTCCAATTTTAGAAAGAAAAAATTTAAGGACAAAGCATCAAATGTTCTTATAATTTATATTTTGGGGAATATCAGGGCACATTCTTGTTCAAAAACGTTCAGCTGGAAAGTGTACACCAAGGGACAAACGCTGATGACCAGTTTTCCTGAGAGAACAAATGAATGCACAAGCTTTGCTAATGACTGCTGCTTTGTAAAGTTTTCATTTCAATTCCATACACTTAGGGTCAAATCCTCCAAAGCATCCCTACCATGGCAGACTGATTTTCAAAGGAATTAGACTTTTACTGATGCACGAAAGGAAGCAAGTAGATTTTCAGAGGTGCTCGGCATAATGCGTACCCTCGGAGGAAGACAGAGCGCAGCTGATCTGAGTGTACGCTGCAAACGCATTGATTTATAACCATTCTGGTTTCTCTGTGAACCATTTCAAGGAAGAGAAAAACCAATGGGGCAAATTGGAAGAAGAGAGAGGTAAAACTATTGCTTTTGGATGCCGTGTTACTGGTGACACAGTATGTTCTGTCCAGAGAAAACTGCGGGAGATTACTCTGCTTCCCTTCAAACATTTTGAATACATTCTAAATGTAAAAACAGATCTCAACTTCTGACATTTTCCCCTCCCCGGTAAAATAAATGTTATTTGATTTGGCACATTGGTCATCTTACATGTAAATGTCTCTATCCTGTTTAGATACTAGCAGACAGTTTGTGTTTGAGTAAAAGGGGTAAAAGGGCTTTAAAAAAAAAAAAAAGATAAAGGAAAAATGTGGTAGAATAAAGTAAATAAATAAGTAATAAAAAAAAAGGGTGGTTTTATGCCTTCATTACTGATTGTCAGTGGCCGACTGCTACGAGAATCAGCTTTGTATGTTTATATGTACAAATTAATACCTTTTAAAATATTGAATGCAGAACTAATCAATGTATGTGTGTCTGTACATATGTATTGGGTTATATGTACATAAACATAGTTGTTAATATATGTCTATGCAAGTACGGATCCAAACCACATATATTTTGCACTTTACTCATAAGCAAATCCTTTTTCTCTCCATCCACATTTTGTCACCTTGTTGGAGGCAACCCATGCTCCTTCTTAAAGAACTTTGTCTGAAAATTGGAATTTTTCATGCATTTCTCTTTTGCTCTGAATTGCTATGGAATTCAAAATTACTGCTGAAAATGTACTTCAGAGAGAGAAAACAAGGAAAAAAAAAAGTCTTCACAATATATGCAGTTCTAATGAGCTGGAAAGCTACAGAGTAACTTAAAAACAAAACAAAACTTGTATGGATTTTTATGGAAGGCATTGTGTATTCCAGGACTGTGATAGTGGAACCCTCAGAAAATCCAATTTAATACTGCAAACTATTATTCTAACACTCATTTAAGTATTCCCTGAGTGGGCAGCACTACTTAAATGGGCAATTCTTGTAGCATATTCAGACTATTTGTATTAAGTGAGTCACAACCAAAATTTAGGGAGAAAACATGTAATCTGGAGAGCCAGCTATCCCAAAGACACCTATATTTACCTTTACATATCATTTGAAGTCTGATGAGCGTGCACCATCACCACTCCCCTCCAAGGGCTGAAAATTCACTTGTCTGCATGCAGAGATGAAATTTGAGGCAAAACTGAGTATGTGAAGCAAAATCCGTAGAAAGAGAAGAAATTGATTTTACCACTGTTTGACATAATGCAGACTTTTTTAAGATGTAGGAATAAAATAACAGACTAATTATTTGGTATATTCACTCATGTGAACTGAAAGCCAAAGGACTGCCAAAGACTCTGTTGGGTCTGGAGTTCAAACAGGTTCAAGTCATATTAGAGCAGTTCTGAGGCATGAAAGAATTTAACAGCAAAGAGGGTTTGTATGAGCTTTGGGAGACTCAGAAACCAATCACACTTACATTTTTGTGGGAGAAGGAAAAATAGTTCACTGTAGTTTAGCCTGGTCTCTTTTTTTTTTTATTATTTTAAACCTTTATTTTTACAATTTCATGATTTATTTTTCCAGGTGTTTGCAAAATTCCTGCTTTAAATACTGATGATATAGAAACCAATGGCCACTTTTGAAAGAAGGCATTGATATAACGTCTTGACACTAGGATATTATATTCTATGGTGAAAAAAAATGGAAAAAAAAATCATTTCCCTGTGCTTTTCACAGGATGGCTCCCCAAAATTTTGATTATTAAAAGTGTATGATACTCACACAGTCTCTAATTTAAAGATAAAGTGAAATCAGGTCCCTGAAACCAAATAGCTTTGGTCTCTCTCTATGCCTCTGTCCTTGATAGTAAAGTATCCTATCATCGTCCATCGTATCTTGTTGACCTGGTCAAAACTCATAGGCTATGCCCAGGAGGGGTTTCATATGGGACCTCTTGATATTTAGAATATGCCTTCCTGACATTATTTCCCTATTTTAAGGGCATGACCATCCTTTTGCATTTGACAGGGCCTTCTCTCTGTATTAATGGAAGCCTTTGAAGGGACTACTCCTTGTAATGTGCACCAATACCTGCACTTGACAGAAAGCTCTCAGAGTTTTACTACAAGACTTGTAATATCTCTAGTGGCCATTGGCTTGAAATAAGGCCTGCAAAGACAAAATCGTTGATTTTTCCATTTTCCCTGAATCTTGGGGGGGAAGAATAATCAGAAACATCTGATCAGCTCGATGGCATCATTTTTTTACAGATGTTTTTTGTTTTGAGACAGAATGTGTGTCCCTTCTCCTTTTTTTTTTTCCATTAAAAAAAGTAACAGAAATTCAAGGCAGAATTCACTGCTTATGCACCATTTTTCTGTGGAGTTTATATATTCACAATTATTTTTTTAGATCCTTTTAAAATCTGTGTTGTCAGTATCTGCTTTTGCTCCATTTCTTATAGAAGTGTATGTTTTTAGGGAGGAGTTTTCAAGGACCAGGAGGCATTTAGTGGAGAACTATATTAATTAAGCTTAAAAAGAAAATGTTGTTTGCTCTCTTAAACTTTGGGAAATATGATACAGGCACTCTGGTTCACTTTGACATGCTTGATTCGATTTCAAGTCATTATAAATGAGATTCTGACATGCCAAAAATGTACAGGACATCAATATTACCCTGGGACATCCATCCATTGACTTTAGTTTATGAATCAGTATAAGCAAGACCATAGACATGCTCTTTAAATTTCTGCTAAACACATGTTGTTAGTAATTTAGTACTGGAGGTGCATAACATTTCTGTTTCGTGATCTCTGGTTAATTATCTGCTCTGAGTATCTCATATGTTTGTTTTAATCAGACTTTTTGTCCTAACGATGCAACAATGTTCCAATTAGAAAAAATGTATACTGAGAAAAAATTACACATGAACAATTCTCTTTATGCCAAAATGCATGAGAACCATGGATTAATAGATTACAGTGTGAAATATATACGTACTTGACACTTGACCTGAACAAACCATATTTAGCTGGGGTTATCAATTTTTTTCAGTAATATATCAAAACAAAATCAAGCAAAAACAAAGGTAATTTTTTTTCTTTCTTACTTGGACCTGTGAAAGTCTATATGTAATTGCAACTCCAGCACAATCTAATGCTACCAGACAACAAAGAGTACTTTTTTTTTTGTCAATTTGCAAAACATTTCACCACTAAATGACACTTGAGTCTGAGGGGAGGATTTTATTCAGTTACATGATGCACGGTTAAATTAAATATCTGACAGCTGAGCTCATGTGCTTCTTCTGAGAAAGGATTATTGAAATTGCTTGAAGAGCAAGATTCAGAGTGTACAAATTCACTTAAAGTCACCCAGACCTACAGTTATTTTTTCCCAGGCAAGTGCCCAAACCACTCAGTGAGCCCATGTCCCCTTCATCCCTTTGCTGAAGCCAGACCACTGCAGCAACTGCCATAGACATAAGGATCCTGGGGCCAGAGGTGTCGTGAGCCTCTTCTACTGCTTAATGGATAAACCTCTCATCTAAGAAGACCAAATCTCATAGGGGTTCCTGGTCCTGTTACTAGTTTTACACCCAAGAGAATATTGTCACTGGCACCAAAATAAGTGTCTTAAAGCAAGAAGGAGCAGACTCCTCCAGGCCTGCCCCTTCTTCAGTGCATCCCTCTCTCCATTTTTCTTTTTGAACAAAATAAATTCAAAATTGAAGCATATTCATAGAACATTTTTATTTTGATCGAACAGTGTTTTTTTGACAGAAAGCTGCTCCACTGCAGGGTTTTGTCCCTGCCATCTGTAGTGAAGAGCAAGTTGCTGTATCAACACAGAATAGAAAAGACCTAGCAGACTGCAAGGCCCTAATATTACATTATTGTTCTAACCTTTTCGTGTATGCAAGCATTACTGAATTTAGAGTGCTTCAGGGTATGCTGAGTTGCAGAAATCCAGGGCTGACATATAGATGCTATGGCATTACTTGTAAAAACAATTGAAAATAAATAAAAAAAAAAAGGGGAGAGAAACAGTTATACTGCATGCACTGTAAACTCAGCTTTGAGCCTCTCTGTATCTTGTTAAAGTTAAAAAATAAGCAAACAATTGCAGGGAACAGCTGATGGCCAATCAAGTTTTAAAGCCCGATAGGCCCTGCAATCTGTTTTTAGAAATACATTTGGATACTCATTGCACTCCTCAGTCTGGCTACAGGCACTGGTGAGAACCATGTGGATAAAATTAAGGAACTTAGAAAACCAGAAGGGAAGAACTCCTTTGCAGTGGAAGGTACACTCAGATTCATAGAACATTTTGTTATAAAGGAGAAAGAAACCTTTACTTTCTTATCAACTGGAGGCATGAAACAGTCAAAAAAACCCCTAAAGGAACTAGGTGTACAACTGCTCTTGAATTCTGAAGAAAGGCTGAATACTGCTTCCCTGAGGTTCTTGGAAAATACTGGGCTTTATTTCCAATTGTTCTATTGCAACACAACTTATTTAATGCATGGAGAGCAGCCAGGGAGAAAAATCAGCTAGTGTCGTGTCATCTAGCAAGGAGCAATAGAAGGTAATTAAAAAAATTTATTCCAAAGACAGTCTGAAGCCCAAGCAAAAGATAATAATGACCACATTTTAATAAAGAAGGTAGAATTTCAGTCTGATAGCAATAGTTTCTAATGGAATATTTTACAAGATATATTGAAAGGAAGTTTGAAATCCTGGAGCGATGGAAAACAATGGCAACAATCCTATTGGCTTTAGTGAGCCTACAGTTCCAGTGCATGGTTTTTAAACTGGGGGCCAAGTTAATGAGAACTCTTAACTCTCATGATCACAGGCCTCCTTTTTGAGGATTTTATTATTTACTAAACCTGAACTTCTTCAATCTCTTCTTCAAACTTTTAGCATATAATATATATTCCAAGAAGAAAATATGCACAGTAACCTGTTCAGTATAAAGAAATCAACCAGAGCTCAGGGTCAATTGAACTGAAACTTTTTCATTGACGCTGAAGAAAATGAAGATCAGTTATGTGTTTGCATTTCTACATTGTATTTCTACATTTACTACGCTTGGCTTGGAAGGAGTGTTTTTATGAGCTTCACAGCCCATCCAAAACCAGAATATACTGAAAATCTCTCCAAGAAGTTTCTCTGAATGTCACAACATTTTCCATACAATTCCAGGAGAACAGAGTCATTTGATCTTTAAAAGGTTACTGGAATTCTTCTAGGAAATAATTCTGACCAGATCTGCTGCCGCTGTAAATTAACTTATCTGCATTGATTTTGCTGACATTTTACCTCTTTGCACAAGGCCTTTCCCAAATATCTTTTTAAAATTTCTTTAATTTGCACAGGATTTGCTTTTTCCTTGTAGGCATATGTGCTGAAGAACCTGAAAGCATATTCCAGGAAGATTATATTTCCTGTTAAAAGTACAGATCAGTTCATGATGCAACTTCCCTGTGAAACTTCCAATTTTTAAAGGAAAGTTGTAAATAATACGATCATCTGGTTGTCTTCAGTGTATTTTTTTCTATTATTACCACACTACAAAAAGACTCAGATAAAGACTTTTTAAAAAACAATTCTGTTTTCAATAGCTAACCATAAAAACTTTGTGGTCTGAATAATCTTCTATTTAGTAGATGTTGCTTTGTCAGTTAGCAAAAGAACATGAAATAGCCAACAAGCAATCACTGAGATTACGGTTCTGCTGAGATTGACTGTACAGCTTTACTTCGACAGAAAACAAAGGGAAATCTGAATGAAGTGATTTACAGGTTTCACCTAGACATGGTCTGGATTAAAAAAGCCTTAGGCATGGCATAGCAAAAGCCACCTGGGTTCATAGCAACTTCATATGGAAACACTTGTAGCAGAGGACAGCATCACAACCCTGATTTCTGCTTAGTTCTTTCACATTAGTACTGGTTCATCAGTAGGAACTCCTAGGCGAGAACTATACTTTTTCTTAACTGGAAGTTCATGCTTTTAATATGTGCAAAATGTTTTTCTCACCAGATTTTGATGTGACAGAGTGGTTGAGTTTTAGTTCAAAACTGTAGAGAATGATCTTTTACTTATAACTGCATTTTCATTTTACAAGTTTGTTGTTGTGTGTTATTTTTATGATTTTTTTCCCAATTAATTAATTGTTTTTCTGTCATAGGTGTTTGTTTTGGTTTTGTTTCTGTTTTTCCCCAAAAACTATCAAAACTGTAGTTGTAGGTTTCCAGGTGTGGCTACGCAGAGCAGCAAGGATCATGAATCTTGTATCGTTCTGGGGACTTCGGAACTACAGGCAGTCTTACACAAGCTGAGTTCATGATCCAAGGAAACGGTCCAATTTAATTAGGTGTAAATTACAGATGCTAAAAGTTACTGTTTGCTTCCTCCTTGCACTAAAGCTTGTATAAGCAGGGCTTATACTTCTCATTATTTATAACAAGCTTTATCACAAAAGTGACACTAGTAGTGAACCATGTGACCTCAGAGGGAATTCACTTATTCAATCTTAAGGAAAGAAATTTAAAAATTCCCTAATGGAATGATACACAGACTCCTAGAAGTGCACAGTGGAAGGATGAGAGATAATGAATGCAAGTTGCAAACAGAAATTCTTCTGAGATTTTAGGATTTGATTTTATTTGATTTTATTTCTAACCAGGAAATGGTCAAATACTAGGAAAGGGCCCAGTCTGTGCAGACTCTGTACTTTGAAATATTCAACACTTAACTGGACAAGCTCGCAAGCACCTGCTTTAACTGGACCTTCTTTGAATAAGGGGTTGGACTAGATGAACTCTGGAAGTTCCTTCTGGCCTAACATGACTTTACAATTCAGACTCATCTCTATATTCTAGGATTAGAAAAATTCATTTGCTATACCTTAAAAAGAATTTATGTGGGTTTTTTTCCATTTTTTTCCTCTAAAATATATTTTTAGTTGTTATTCTTTTAAACTCAGTTGGTTACATGGAAATGAACGGTCAACTTTGTTTCTGTTCAGAATATTAATTTTTTTTAACTACCAGTTTTAAGGGTTAAAAATAGTGACCAGAGTAATATGCTGGCTTCCAGCTTTCTATAAGCAAATACAGGGTCCAAGCCATGTTTCTTTGTAATTGTGCTTTAAAGCAAGTGTCTGGAAAAAAGGTGTTTTATAACCACTGGAAAATTTACAGTAATACATTTCAGGTTTGTGATAAGCATTACATATTCATTAAAGAGAATCAAGGTTAAATCCTTCAGGAAATGCTGTGGAGCTGTATATTTTTTAAATATCCCTTAATAAAACCACAGAAATGTTCTATATTTCACAAAATATTTATGGCATACCATTAACTGAAAACAACACTATCAAAGCTGTGGGAAAGAGGTATATGAGAATCCTAACAGCAATGTGAAATTATTTTGTTTGCAAGGTTTCCATTTCCAAATGTACCATAACATAACAAAATGTGGAGACTAAATCCATCAACTGTGAATCAGTGGTTCAAAATCCTGCTTTTAACTCTGGAGTTAAGCTAGCTAAAGAGCAGGAGTAAAAGGGTATGAATAACTCCAGTTGCTTAAAATTCTTGTTAAAAACATCTTATGCATTATCAGTTATATGATACAGCCAAGGGTTTGCTTTAGGCTTTTATTATTTTAGCTTGGAAAATATGTGAAAATGTTTCATGGGACTAAAAATTAAAACCAAGCTAAATATCTGGAACATTAATATTACCATAGACATCTGGTAAGTGGCATTAATGACTGAAAGGACTGTTAAAAATCCCTACATTTTTCAGGCTGTGAGCAGCAGTGTCCGTTCTTCAGAAAATACAATGTTTCACGATGTGCATCACTTTCTCTTAAGACTCTTGTCTCAGAATCAGTTTACTATACAAGAATGCTAATGTGTAATCTATTTATTTGTCATTCTTGCCTTTACAATGGCAAAGAAAAAATGAAAAAAAAAAAAAAGTTAATTTTAAGATACACATACCAGAAGGTAAAATAAAAACAGTAACCCAAAGGTTATCCCACAATTTCCAGCTTAACTGCTCATTTCAAACTTTTCTGTGTATAAAATTCGGACCCGGATAGATATATCTAGGTTCTACAAAATTATTGATGTTTTTTATAAAGTGCTGAAGTTCAAGTCATCTACAGAAACCAGCAATTCTCTGACAATGCCCTTCATGTCAACTGAATCTTGTCTTTTTTTTTTTTTTAATACTAATAATATTTTAATACTAATAATTTTTAATACTTTTTTTACTATTTGATTTTTAAAAGACGAATTAGTGTTTGATGTTGAAACTACTGGTTTTCCTGAATAACTTAACCAATGTAATTATGATAATCCTATTTGAAATTTATAAAATGAAATTATGGAAATCCAGAGATGCAAGTACGCAGTAAATCATGTATTTCAATGAATTTTGTAACTGTCCAACGTAATCATGCAGTTTAATCCTTTTATTTCCTGTACTCTATTCTGTGAATTTTGGCAGTTTTATCTCTAGCATCCAGTCTTTGCTCACAGGAATAGACAAACTTTTTCTTTTGCCTGAATTCTGACGTATCTGCCCAACCTTTTTAATTTGCCTTTTCATGTCTCAAACTCACTGTGAACCTCTGCCTTCCTCATTTTATTTTTGCATGTTTTGTCACTCCTCTATGCCCTTTCTTAGCAGTGAATCCTTAGTTCAACTTTCTAATTTTCTAATATTTAAAAGGTGAGCTGACCTATATAACCATACTGGTTATTTGTGTACCTTCTACTTTTCTGTGGTGTTACAGCAAAGCAGGGTAGGACTGGAGGAACTAAAAGTAATAATCAGTGTCAACTCTAAGGTTTTTGGGTTTTGATATTTTTTGGTTCACGACAATCTCCAGGGAACTATTCACTGATCTCTTAATTATAGAGCCCTGTTCATTTACTCCCAATGTTTAATCTCTGTGTGCAAGGTGAAAAGCACAATGTCACATTGTACCAGGTCTAAGGCAATTGGCAGCGGGGAATCTTCACAGAAAGCTTTGTGAGAAAAGTAGGGGCAAAAAAATCTTTAGTGCATTGCTTATGGCCTCTTGAGACCTTTAGAAATAATTTTCTTGTTGATCAGTCTGACAAAGAAGGACATGATGGTAAAATCAAGTTTCTGGTCTCAAAGAGACTGCCCTTCTGAGATCCACCAGTGGCAGACAAAGTACAACATTGCCATCTACGTATGAATGCAGTCACTCATGAAATTCTGTCTTCTTTATCCAGCCTGTAGTTCAATGCCTTCATCTCCCCCACTGCATCAGAGTTCCCCTGGTGATATTTTTCTCTAGCTGGGCCATCTTTACACATTGGAAAGACTTCAATGGGTGCAATTTCATGCCCTTCAAGATTTACATTTGAAATAGTTTAAGATTAAAGGAAACTGATTTAACTAACTATGTAACTGAAGACAAGGGATTTTGAGCACAGCAGGCAGTGTGGGAGGGTAAAAGACTACGCAAAGGCGTAAGTGATATTGGGAACTTCTCTGTGCTTTTCATATCTCCATTTAGCATAAGAATAACTGATGTGGAGGAAAAAGAAAACATGTGGTATATTGGATGCTTTCCAGACAAATGAAGAAAAAGTCTAAAACAGATTGACTGGAATTAGTGGAAACACGTTGAGTATAAAGTTCTAAAAGAATATGAGCCTGATTGGGAAACATATGTTCGAGAATTTCATCTTGAGGAAAGGAAGAGAAATACAGCTTGAAACTCACTGGCCCAGATTCCTCTTAGATAGTTATTTATACCTATGTGTAATTGAAATAAAAAACTGCTATCAACTCAAATAAGCCACATTGATACATACAGCCTGCTGACCAAGCTCTCTATTCATCTGCTAAAAAGCATCTATGAACCTTAAATTCTGAGCCTTGTGGTATTTAAAGCCTTCTCTAGATAGGTCAATAAAGACAGTAATTGCTGACCCTTTTCTTCCTAGCTCACAAACCTTAATGTCACAGAATCACGGAATTGTCAGAGTTGGAAGGGACCTCTAGAGATCATCTAGTCCAACTCCCCTGCCAAAGCAGGATTGCCCAGAGCACATTACCCAGAACTGCATCCAGGTGGGTCTTGAAAATGTCCAGAGAAGGGGACTCCACGACTTCCCTTTCCTTGTAAGGGAGGTGCTCCAATCCCTTAATCATTTTAGCTGCTCTACATTGGACTCTCTCCAGTAGTTCCCTGTCTCTCTTGAATTGGGGAGCCCAAAACTGGAGGNTGGACTCTCTCCAGTAGTTCCCTGTCTCTCTTGAATTGGGGAGCCCAAAACTGGAGGCAGTATTCCAGTTGTGGCCTCGCCAGTGCAGAGTAGAGGGAGAGAATGACCTCCCTCGAACTGCTGGCCACACTCTTCCCTATGCAGCTCATGTCCTTACTTGGGAAAATGGTATGGATATTAATTATAAGAATTCAAGCTAATAGATCTTTAAATCAAGTTGACCTATGCCCAGGTCACTGGCAATATGGTTCTGTGAGCAACTGATTCTTCACTCAGGCTCAAATCAAATTCTCAGTCAAATCAAAAACATTCACCTCAATTTTGCATCCAGGTTTACACCAGGGAAATCTACACGGATCTGGTAAATACTGTATTTATCATATGTCATGAGAGCTCTCTTGCAATCCTGTAGAAGAAAGAACACAATTTTAAAGGCATGAGCAGCTGTATAAGATGAAGTCTTGCAAGAAAATATTATATTATATAAATAAAAAAGAATCTATCAAGCTCAAAAATGAATATATTTGAGAGTGACAGGAAAGCAAAGGTGTTGGTTTAGGTTGGGTTTGTTTGGTGGTGGTTGGTTTTTTTTTTGACATTTTAACTTTTTTTTATTCCAAAATATATTTAGATGCTAAACTATATTCTAAAATCTAAATACAAAACCAGTGTTTATTTCAAGTCAGATCATTTTATTCCTTTGTCACATTTTTTTTTATATTTTGAAAGGAAGATTTGTTTTTATCTTTTATGGAGCGTTACATCAACTTCTTCAGCAGTTTAACAAATGTCCTTAAAACCCCAGCTGTTCCTAAACTGATTATTCTATTGATACTGTTCACTTCCATACTTGTATATTGATTCAGTCCATCCTACTTCATTACTAAGAATGTTCATTTGAAGGGAAACATGGGTAGATATTGCTCTTTGTCACCTCAGGTTTACAAGATTTAAACAGTATTCGACTCCAAATATTTTCATCACAGTATGAGTAGAATTAGTAATTATTTACATGAGTTGAAACCTAGCAGCTGACATAACAAGAGATACTACTACATTGTGTAAGTCAAATTCAGAAGATTTGGACCAAATTTTTATTTAGTATCACATGATATAGATCTATAGGGTTCAGCACAACTACTTATATTTATACCAGATAAAAGGTTTTATTTATAGGAAGATTTCATTCAGTGTGGAGCTGGTTAAAAGGTTAAAAGGTATGCATGTATGAACATTTGTATCTTGGAGCATGAAGTATTGTATTATGTAGCCCCAGTGTATTATGCCACTGAGGAGAAACTGCTGTCAATTACTTCGTTTGATGGTAGGCAACATGCTTGTTATTTTTCTCCATCACTGAGAAAGGCTTGAAACTGTGAGCTCAGAAACAGAAGTCAAAGAAACAATACCCTATATGTGTTACTGAAATTCCTGTAAGCCATTGCTTTGAACTCTCAGGGTTTGACAATATTGTTTTAAAGCAACAGGCTGTGCAATGTCATGTCACATATCATTTGCACTTTGTGTAAGATGATAGAGAGTGTGGACATGTGTGTGTGTGTGTATCCTCTGTAGTTTATAAATCAGATTAAGTTCAGAAAAGCAAGCAGTAATTTCTGATGCCTGGGTTAAATTTAAAAAAACTGACTGGATATCCAACAGTGAACACATTCCTGGTGAAAATATCAGTGAGTTATTAAACTATAAATTTAATCTTTAAATTCTATACTTCTAGTAATGAATACCAGCTTGTTGTGAGCTTTTTATACTGTTCATAGATTTCTGATCAGTAAAACGAACATTTGGAAGTACTGAGTCTTGCTGACAATGGAAAACGGAGGTGTTAAATATAAATCATGGTACAATGAAATCAAGAAAAGTAAACTAAGATTTTTTCTATAAAAACATTATAGAGACATTTTATAACAGAACCAGCTCACAGCATATAATCACATTTTAACAGCTGTTGCCAAATTAAGTAAAAGCTCTGATAGAAAATTTGTTATATGATTTAGGCTTCACAGGCAGCCTAAACCAGTCAGAAATGGAGAGAATTAGTGATTTGAAGAGATGAAAATATTGCTAATAATTTTATTACAATAGCAAATAGTTGTCACAAGCCTAAAGCTTGGGAAATACCACAAGACTACTGCTGGGTAGTACAGGGTAGAAAGAATTTAAACTGGAAGAGAAAAAGGTAGGAAAAAGGACTATTCTTATTTTATAGGATACAGAGAGCCTAAGGAAGAAATTTTCTGGGATCCTGGAGGATCCTTAACTACATATCCCAGGTTTCTTCATACTGAAATGGAAGAAATAAGTAACTCCTGAAGGCAATTCATTCTTCTCTACAATAGGTGTTCAAGGTAAACTCCTAAGGGTGCATGCCTTGAAGGTGTGGAGGATGCTGAGCCATGGTCCAGGACACACCCTGTATCAGGCTGCAAAATGCCTAGGTGGCTCAGGCAGGGTGTGGAGCTGTGCATCCACATCACATCTTGCTACAAGCAGGACTTCTAGTCTGCTTCTTGCTCTGAGACGTGTCCTGTCCCTTGGTCTAAGACATCATCTGAGGCAAGAATCTGTTTTTGCTGAAACTTTTTTACCTCTTATAAAGTATTTGTGTACTAAAATAGAGATTATAATCTGTATCTCAAGAAAATATGCCAGTCACCCGCAGGAGATTTATTTTATCCTCTTCTCTCTTAGACCTTATTTTAGGCAAGTTTCAACATGAGATACACTTCAGTTTGTTTTATTGTTTGAAGACTTAGTGAAGGTATGTTTTGTAGGTTGAAATCCTCCAAGTCAAATTTGGATCTGAGCTATTTAATCTAATCTAATGTCAGAGAGCTTTGTGTGATGAGTTATTTACTATGAAGGGAAAGTACTTTATTTTCTTTTTGCATGGAAGGATTTACTGCTTAAGTAATCCTCATCTTCTCATAAGGGTTTCCTTTTTGGCTATAGGCACTTCTTTACTCAAAGCTCTTGCTTTTCTGAATTCCATTTTCAAGCACTTTTTTTTTTTCTCTTCATTGTGTGGGAAGCTGATGTGACTATTGCAGAGGCTGTGAACTTCATTGGGAGGTTATATACGTAAAATAAATCACCGTTAGTATCTAAGCACCCTTAATATGATCTAATATCTGAGGTACTGTAGCTTGTGACTACTTAATATGGCCCCTAGGAAATACTAAAACCAGGTTATGTTATCCTCCTCCAGTGACTTGACAACCTTACACTGGTCTCTAAGCTCTCCTTCTGCTTGGGGTAGAAAAGTATCATCTCATCATTTGAGGGTCTGGGTCTTAACCGGATTTTGTCTTTCAAAGTACAGACACAGAAAAGTGAGTCTGTAGGATTGTAGGATACCCTCTTACCCCCCCCAACTCCCTTTTATATGTGACTCTTGGAGTGGGTTTTTTGCCTGAAATGAATCTCTTCTGTCACACTGCATACAGGAATCTGAATCCATTGTGCCTACTCTCCAGGAGAACACTTGACATGACCCAGATACTGCAAGACTGACACCTTTCTTTCCTGTGGAAACAGCTGTATTTTGCATGGAACAATTAAATATTAATTAGCTCAGAAAAAGAGAAAACAATATTCTTTTTTTTTTTCTTTAACACTTAGAGAACTCACCTGAACAAAATTAGTTCTGACTTCTATTTCTTTTTCTAATGAATAATTCCCTGTCTCATATTAACTAGTTTGTAGAGCAAGCGCTAGAAGTAAACCAGGTTGCTGTCTTGGGTCCAGTTAATATTTAATTATTCTATGTAAAGTGGAGCAGTTTCAACTGAGAAAAAAAAGAAAAAGAAAAATAAAAGAGTGGGGCAAGTCAAGTTCAAATTCATTATAGCTAAAAAGAAAGTCAGATTCAGACTTTCTGCTTCCCACGTAACCCTAACTCCTGATCTATGCATTAATAGCAGAGCCTGGGAATGCAATACCTTCATCGATACTTTGTGCAGAATCTCATGTTCCAAGTTTGTTGAAGAACACCAAGCAGATTCAACCCTACTGGGCAGGAGGTCTTGGTCTTGAACATGGAAGAAATGAGAGGACAGATGAAGTTGAGGCACATTATTATGGAGAACTGTACCTTGTTACAAAATACCATACTAAAAAGGACAGTACTTTCAAATTTACTACAGTACTTTTCAATTTAGGAGCAGTCAAAAAGGTGGCCCATGAAGACTTCAATTTTGATTTTTGCATCTAAAAATGCAGACCTACAAATCACTTTGTGAATATCACAAGGAATTCGGTTTCATGGAAAACTGATCAGAGAAATCTAAGCCACTTAGTAAAGTGATCGGGAAGCTCCCAAATCATACATCTGCTTTCAGAAACATCATTCTTAATAGACTGTTCTTTCTTAGGACATTTTTGGCAACACCAGGAATTAAAGTCAGATTTTCTGAATTTGAGTCCAGTGTGTTAACCATAACAGCAGCCTGTTCTCAGAGCCTGAACTTCACAATGCAGGTATAAATCATCAGTAACTCACTGGAGAGATGCCAGTGTAAACCAAAACTCAGTGTAAGACGGAAGAGATTCAGTCAGTTTCTTATTCCTCTCCCCTTTTCCACTTTTTAACTCCTCAATTTTAATTGTCTTGGAAGGTATATGAAAATAGTTGTATTGCATATAATCTTTGTAAAAGGAAAAAAGAAAAAGGAGAGTCTTATTCTGGTACCTCAGTGCTTTATTATATCACTATAATTCTCTAGATAAGAAAATTTCATTTTTTTACCACTAACACCATAGCTAATGGCAAAAATGTTTAAAACACATTTTCTTTCCTAGCAGAAATGTCAAAGCTTTTCAGATCTTCCCTTTCTCCTTCCCTGCTGGTCCTCCCTATATTACACTACTCCATCTATTCCTGGTGACATAACTTGGAGAAGCCCATGTGTGTTATGATTACCTGACATGAGAGTATGCCCTGTTTCTCTGTTCTCGAAATTGACATCCAGAAACTCTTACATTTTGCCTCCTATATTGGGTTAATTGGAATAGTCACCTGAGTAAAGATTGTGTTTTGCCAGACCAAGTTCTTCCTCTGTGACAAAGAAAAAAAAATAGAAAAAAACCCCTGCTTTTATTCTTAAAATTTCAGATTTACATACATATATACAAGGAAACTGGTCTTATTCTCTATGCAAAAGAAACAAAAATCTGGGAGGTGGTGGTGTTGAAATTTTCAGTATTAAGAAAGGGAGATAAGTGAAAATATAAAGTAAGCTCAAAGGGTGGGCTTTTGTTATTATTACTTAAAGGGAAAAACTAAGGGACTAAATTGAAATATTAGGTAACAATGAGCAAACAGGGACTTGGGCAGGGTTGCTTCACTCAGAGAAAGAAACATATGGAATAAGTTACTAGTGAAGGTAACTGAAGTACAGTCTCACAGAGATAAAGGGATACCTAAATCCGTTTCTAGAAGGGAGGATTGAAGAATAGGGTGAAAAAAGCAAGTAGGATGGATTAAGCTAAACTATGCCAGGATAGGCATGTCAGCACATATGAACCTTTTCTCTCTCTGCAACTTTGCTGTTTATTTGCTTTCTTGCATTATCAGCCCATAATATCATACCCATACTGTCACTTTAACTCTTTCTCATCTATGAATTTCCCCTGTGCTATTCAATCCCCAGTGCAACAGTGGATCCTACCTGGTGCACTCAGGCACTCGGGACCGGTATAATGACGTGTTCTTGGTATGTAAGCGTTGTGAAGCGAGTGATAGACAACTAAGGTGAGATTCTTCTCACCTAAGTTCAGTATAAGCATCTGCTGCTGAACAGATGCTCTCTTTATAGTAACTGGACCGAAAAAGGCATATTTTAGCAAGCCATCTGAACTATTTCAGTAGGATGAGATAAATTGTGCCATAAAAGTTTCTATTTCTCTTCACTGAATATAAAAAGAGCATAGGAAAATTCACACAAACATAGAAATCCAAACCTCAGAAGCCTACAGTTATTCACATGAATTGACACCACTCTCAATGCTATGGTGAGATGCAAAACCATTTCCATTCGAGTTATCCAGAGGCCACTTCAGCAACCCTGATATGGAGTGGTTCAGGGACACCTGAGCAAGTGGACCAGCCTTGAAACCAGCCCAGGGAAGTTAGTGAAAGCTGCTCCAGCTTAGAAGCAGAGTTTGATGGCTTTGGTGTAGGTCTCCATCTGTTTTAATGCCTCCATTTGGTTTTGAGAAAAGTTATTTATCTGAGTAACACTCCACTGGTTGTGTAGATGTAACCTGCAATAGAAATTAAATTCCTTCACAAGAAATGTTTGATGTTCAAGTCCTCTGGTAGGAATGAGCTTCAGTTACCCATAGAGACCACTTTCTCCCACATACTATTTTTATGCTCTGCATTTTCTAACCTTCAGAATAAATTCAAGAGCAGAGAGATTCAGGGGAGCTGTAAGTAGTCACATTTCTCCATCTCACCTACTGAAGGATCTGGGATGGCACAGACATTGGAAATGGGATACCAAAATTTGATCTATGCTTCAAAACATTTTTGCACAGTGGGGAGTGCTACCCTTTTCTACCTTAAGGCATCAAAGATTTTGGCTCAGTTCTGCTTAGACAGATGTGCTGTCCAAACCTTTTCTCTATTTTGCATTCAGCTGAAAGTTCTTGGGGTTACAAACCTAGACATACATGGTTCTTTGTAACTGACAAATGCAGTTTCTGGAGATTAAATATCAATTTGAAAAATGATCCATACTTTTTTAAAACAAAGTCAATCTTGTGACACCCGTGATAGGATAAATTATGTCAGTGGCAATGCTGTGGGTAATGCTGTTAACTAAGCACCATGAGAAGGTGTGTATGATGCAAAACTTAGTTTAGTTAAGGAACTTGTCACTCCCCTTTTTCTACTGTTATTTTTTTCCCCCAAAAAAAAAGTCTAAGCAAAAATATTTTCTATTGAAAATAAAATGGAAAATTATCAGTCTATTTTATAATATAATGAAGTACATAACTTCATAAGTTATATCCACTATTGTAATTTTTAAATTCCTATTAACTGTATTGCATTACTACACCTGAAGAACTTTAAATTATTCTTTCAAATATCATAGAAATCATTGCAATAGAATGGATGTATTTCAAATAGATTTATTATGATTAAGAGATCTCCAAATACCTTTTCTCTCAAAAGCCTTCTGGATCATACATGTAGTTTCTCTACCTTCTCTAGAGACATAGTTTAATTTAACATGTGCCACTGTATTTTTTGATTGCTTGGAGAAACTAAGGAATGGCATAAAATAATTATGTTCTGCCTTTCCTCTTACTCTTACCATACTCTGTGTTACGCAATCACTGCAATGCTCTTACTAAGAACCTTGGCTGCATTCCACTCCAAGTTCTTATTTAATAACTTCATCTCTGGGACTACAAAGAATCATAATCAGTTTCTATCCACGTGCTGAAATTAATTTTGTGGAAATCCATCTCTGTATGTTACAATGCTGGCTATTGAAGCAATCTTGAAAGCATACACCATGTGGGGGGAAAGAAGAAGGGGAGAAGGGAGAGAAGAACAAAGAAATAAAACTTTGGCCCCAGCTCATAGAAATCAAGCTGTGTTCTGTGACACTATGAAAAAAGAAGGTGGTCTCCTCCCCAGCAGAAGTCATGCAACAGGAGCAGCATACCCTTTCCAAGCTGCTGTCTGTGCAGTTCTCTGTTTCCTTACCTCAAAAAGAGTGAAAAGATGCCTCTCTGGAGAGGATGCAAAATGAAAAGGTTTCTATTCACAGTATCTCTGAAGGCCATCACAGACTTAGATGCAGACAGATGTAGACACTACTATCTACTGGGATGTCTCAGTGTCAAATTTCTATACCTTGTTCAGTCAATGGAGAGTTCTGGAAAGTCTTAAATTAGGTACACATAGTAGGTTTTTAAATTCTTTCACTACCTTAAGGTGGTATCTCAAGGCTCTGGATAGGATGTGCCTGAACTTCTGCGTGACTTTTTAGGCACCTGCCTTTGTCTTAGCAACAGTGGAATATCCTGAATGTAGAGGACACAAATGGAAATTTGACCAGTTGACAGTATTTCCTTACATCATTATATTAGAAAACCATCTGGAAATGCTTCTTTTCAAGACTTCTTATTATTTCAAAGACATTTTAGGTAACATAGCCATTTGGGTAACATAGCAATTCTGGTTAACCCATAACTTCTACATCTGCAGGAAGAAACGGGGAATATTAAAGAGCACAAGATGCTAGTCAATAGTCACCACTGAGCACATAAGTGATGTCCCAATCAACTGAGGGTTAACATTAACTGAGAAACTCAGAAGTGATCTAGGAAAAAACTTCATTTCACATTATCGCTGAATGAAAAGACTGATGCCGTGCAGATGGTGCTACAAACAAAAAGGGAGGGACAGTTACGGGAGCTTTTTGTTTAATTTAAAGTCCTATTTTTACCTACATGATTGATACAGTATACACAGTAGTATGCATGTGGCTCTCTGCACACTGCTCTGCTTATTTATCGAACTGGTGTTGACACCACAAGTCTTTGTTTGGCAAAAACTCATGGTCAAATGTCAATCTTTTTATGAACACATGCACACAAGCATAGAGATGAACAAATGGATTTGGCTTATTAGCTTATTGATTTTACTGATTATTGATAGTGGGTTCAGCACAGAGACAAGGGCCTTGTCTTAGCAAATGTTACAAAGGTCAGCATTCTCCAACTCTGTTCCTTTTCATAATTAAAATGAGCAATAAATACAAGGCCAAAAAAAACCAAAACTGTTGTCATTGATAGCAAAGGTTTCAGTTAGGCAGAAAATATTTAGTGTCAGAGATGTTGCAGTTTACCTCAGAAATAATACTATCAAACCTTAATACAGAAATGACCATGTCTTTCAAGTGACCACGTCTTGAAACTGTGCCAGGTACTAACACTCTCTGCCGGCATCTGACGGACACACTCCAGTAGTAATAAATGGGGCACTGTATGTCTAAGCTCCCTAGCTGAGATATGACATTAACTCTTGACCCTTAAATGAAAAGAAAACTGAGTATCTCCTGTTACTATTATAAATGTTGACTTTACTATTCATTATTAAAGAACACATTTCAGTCTCATTCCACAACGCATCATGCTATGTGTGGATCTATAACAGTTTTCATTTGTACTGTTTCTTTTCACTTTGTCTGCATCTGATAAGCCAGAAACCTTGGGGACTGAACCAAAACACAAGCACTACTGAAGAAACAGGCCTGGGCCTTCTGCTTCATCTCGTGATACCATGCCTCTGTAATGTTATAGAGTAACACAGCCTTTATTGTATAGCATATGAAAATGTGAATACAATTAAATTACCTTTTTATATTGCATAGACACGGTACGTTCAAACCCCACATTCAAGTAAGACATTGATTGATATGTCTTGGGGCCTGTTCTGGGTCACTTCATAATCAAGATGAGCTGTTGTAGTCTGATATGTGTAAAGTGATGAACTTTTAGTTCAAACCACAGAAAATTAGACTTTTCTGATCCAGAGGCCCATATCTCATTCTCTGACACGTAAGCCAAAAATACGTTTATGAGATATTGTATTGGATCTGGGTGAGGTGGATTTAATTTTCTCCATACCAGCCCTCATAGGGCTGTGCTTTGTATTGGTAGCTAGAAAGGTGTTGATAACACACTAGTGTTTTGGGCTACTGTTGAGCAGTGCTTGCACAGCATCAAGGCTGTCCCTCCATCATTCTGTTCCCCCCACCCCGCCTCACCAGTAGGTTGAGGGTGGGCAAGATCTTGGGAGTGGACACAGCCAGGACAGCTGACCCAAACTGACCAAAGGGATATTCTGTACTATATGACATCTGCTCAGCAACAAAAGCTGGGAGAAAGAATAAGGAAGGGAGGATATTTATTATTTATGATGTTTGTCTTCCAGAGCAACCACTACATGGTCTGAAGCCCTGCTTCCTGGGAAGTGACCGTACATCACCTGCTGATGGGAAGTAGAGAATAAATATTTTGTTTTCCTTTGCTTCCATTCAGCCTTCACTTTTGCTTTATTAAACTGCATTTATCTTGACCCATGAGGTTTTTTTTCCATGATATTGTCTCTCCCCCTGTCCTGCTGAGAAGAGGAATGATAGAGCGGCTTGGTGGGCACCTGACATCCAGCCAAGGTCAACCCACCACAATAAAGCTGTTAGAGGCAAAAGACTGCACACTTCTTTCAGAAGTATCCACTTTGAAATTTGAAAAAGAAATTAAGTTGCTGAAATTAGATCAGACCCTGTTACCTCATTGCAGAGTGTTAATAGTTTAATCCATGCATTGCACAATGACAGGAATTACTTGTGGAAGCTCTATTTGTTTCTAGTCTGACTAATAGGCACTAAAGTTATCTATTTTCTTATGAGTGGAATGGATGTGAAAATTTGGAATTGGAAGAGTGAGTTTCAGCATCCAACTTGAAAACGTTAATTGCACAGGCAACACATGGTGTCCAATGTCTCACTTCAACAAGCTTGAGGCTGGAACTTGCTCTACCACCATAAAATGTCGTATGGAAGGATTGGTCTAATTCTCCTAGGGAAAAAGAAGTTCTTGCCAGAGTCACAGCTCCACCATGCAAATCAGCTTCACTAAGTATTCATAGATGGTGAAAGTCAACTCCAGACTAAGATACATACATTTAGGTGTGTACATGCAAGCTAGGCAGCTAAAGAATGGCTGCTGAAATATTAGCCATTCTTTTGGCTAATATTGGTGCCATTTTAGGCACGTGGTCTTCAGCTGTTGGTCTGGAAGGGCATAGATCCTTTACATACCCAATCTCATATCTTCTACCCCATGTGGATGTCTTAGATACCCAAATCTGTCTCAAATGTCGCTACAGGCCTATCTTTAGGAAGCCAAGTCTCACCCTGAGCACATGCGGGTTTGAGACCCTGAACCAAGCCCTCAGCATTCAGAACTGAACTGAATAAAACCGTATGGTCCCCTGACACAGCTCAAGGTGATGGAGAAATCCCCAGAACGTCTAAACACCTACGGGGGGTGCAATGGAATCAATGCTCCATAAGGACCAGCACTCCAGTCAGCTGGGACAATTTATGCAGTTTATATTTTTTTATTCAAACAACCTTGGTCCATTTTTTATATAAAGAAAGCACAGCTTTTACTTGGTTTATGATCTTAGTAATTTAAGCAGGCATTTAGAAGTTGGTTAATTAGCACTACATAAAATTAAGGTGAAAAAGGAACATTCACTGCCCATGAATTTGTGAACTGTGCTACTGTGTTTAAATGATATTGCCTTGTGTGTTACACCCAGCTTAAGACAGCATGAAAAAGACGTCTGAAAGAACTTGACACATAAATATGCAGCATGCCTAAAGGTGTCCTTTCCTTTTCTATAATAAATATTAGCTTATTTTCTCTTCATCTGTGGAAAATGAAATGCACAGTTTCTCCTTGTCCATTATGCTCATTTGTAATACAGACTGATACATGTGAACCGCACCAGGCAACAGTGACATTAGAGTCAGGATACATAAATGCATCCAAGCTGAAAACAAGGAAATGATCCTTGAGAGGCAAATCCTCTCAACCATATTAGGTTCTTATACGTCCTTGCATACAGAATTTTTCTGCAATTAGTAGAGATATGCTTGGCATTTCATATCATTTTTTTCTGTGCATGCTTGAAAAAATGACAATACACAAACAGAAATTTGTCAATGTCAGTGAGCCAGATTGCTGCCCTTCTAACCAGGAACTAGTCCTACTAATGTCAAAGGGCTGATGGATGTCTTCAACAGCAGTAAAGAGTTCACAGCCTTGCCCACAGAAATAGGCTCTTAAATCAGAGCACGTTCTTATCTTTGAAGCTCAAATGGCCATTGACTCTTGGGCTGTTCCTGCCCATCAGCTAAGAGCTATCTGGATCTGCAGTTAGCTCTTACAATTACAGTTCTCATGAGTATTTCCCCTGCTGTCATCAAATCTGTCATAGATTACTCTTCTGTCCTTTATATGGCCACAGAGCTGATAATCGCTCTCATGCTGACTGCAGAGGCATGGGTGAAGATTGTTCCAACATGAGGCAGAGGAGCTCAGCAGAATACTGCTCTACTAAAGTATTGAACACCAAAGTAAGGTTAAAGTGTAGCCTGACAGGGATTTGCTTGTCAGTGCTCCAAGAGCACAGTGTGCCTGCCAGTCCATTCACCTGAACCCCTATCTGCCTGTTTCCAACTCTCGTCTCTATTTGAATCGTGAACTCTCTAGGAACCGGAATAATGTTCTTCCCCTCTTTATTTAGTTGACAAGCACAGGGCTTTAAAAACACCACACAAATTCAAATGGTGAATGCAGATGGTAAGTTCTGAATATGATCTTCTCCAGCATAACCATTGAGAGTAAATTTGCAGTAACTTGATCCTGTCACTCATCACAGACAAAAGGGCACTCATTTTTAGATCATTGTATCTTTGCATGAACTCTATCAATTTAAAATGTCAGCCTTCAGAGCTATGTCCTCTACAGAAACCTTTCAATGTGCAATTTCAATTTGCAAGTTACAGTTTGGGAGTCTGTGAACCAGGGTCACTTTATTCTGCTGAACACAGCTAAAAATCCTAAGAAACTATTGGAGTGTTACTGCAGTCTTGCTCAATTATTTTGTATTTCTTGCAGCAAAGCTTAGTGAATCATGTAAAAACACACTGTTTTGTTTTGCTTTGGAAGAACACACTTCTTGTTGAATGATGTGTGCATAAAATATGTTGGAAACCAACATGTTGTTCCGCAATGGGACTCTGTTTTTGATGGGAGCTTCTAGGAGCTGC
This sequence comes from Tringa tobata, assembly GCA_033628505.1. Taxonomy (NCBI): domain Eukaryota; kingdom Metazoa; phylum Chordata; class Aves; order Charadriiformes; family Scolopacidae; genus Tringa; species Tringa tobata. The sequence continues at coordinate 1,346,972 of JAHREE010015910.1, forward strand.
ACTAATACTGGTAATAAATAACAGGAACAAACCCAGTACACAACCTTAGCTACACCACTGTTTTTAGAGTCACAAATATATCTTAAGGGAAATAAAATACCTTCATGTATGTTCAATTCTTTGCTCTCTCCTGTTATTGTGAGTTAATAACAAGGACTCTTTCAATTGGGAATTGGACTGAATCCACCAATTCATGTCACAATATGATCTCCTCACAATGATGGAGAAGACCAAATGACCACCAGATATTGGCTGATTTGTAACTGTTAATACAGAGATGAAGAGTCAGCATGCCCTTCATTCCAACTTGAAGGGTCTCATATATAAAAATGGAGATAAAAGAAATAACCTAGTGTGTTCATTTCTTTTTTCTTCAGAAGAAATTTATTTTTCTAATAGACAAAACAATACCCAGTTTCAATTCATTTTGTGTAAAATGCATCCATAATACCCAAATAAATTTGATATAATAGACTGCACAATGCTTAATAAACATTCAATACTTATGTGCATTTTGTTGCATATCACACTGATAGGGTAAGGAGTTGTTCTAATGAAATCTAGTTCCCCTACCATTGTTGATTCTCTTTATACTAAACCCACTTGAATTCCGATTTTGCAAATCCTGTTCACATCAGTAATGCCTATATCTGAATGGTTTCCATATGAGGAAAGAGTGAATACATTAGGATTCTTAAGCTTGGGAAAGAGATGACTGATAGGGGGAAATGACAGGGCTTTAAGTCATAAACTATATGCAGAACGTGAACAGAGAGTGAATATTCACTCCATCCTATAGCACAAGAACTAGCAAACATATAATGAAAGCATTAAGGAGTAAGTTATACACCAAAGCAGAGTATTTTTTTCCACACAACATATAATTACATTATAGAGCTCATGGCCACAGGATTTCATGGAGGTCAAAAATATACGTGGATATAAAAAGGAAGAAATTAATGGAGGGTAGATCAACTGGTGTTATTAAACATGAATTGCCAGAAATAAATTTTGGATCAGGAAGTTCTGAAACCACTGATTACTGGAAAATTTGCCAGACCAAGACATTTTGTACACGCCTTTGTTTCTTTACTCTTTGCCTACATATCTGCTACTGCCCAGAGATAGGATGGTAGGTATGGAAAAACTTGGTCTGATAGGTCTTCTCCCTTCTACTTTTAATGTTCCATAGGATATGAGTCACCTCATCAATCAAACTTAGGTATCTATAGTGTAAATGCTTATGTGCAAGTCTTCTTCATAGTCAGATAGGAGCAACAGACACTCCTGGAGTACAGAAGTTTGGACTGTTTCAGGAATTTATATTAGGGAGGAGTGAATTGAACCGTAAACATTTATATTTCTACCCACCAACACTAAAGAAAATATAGACATCTATCTCAAATGAAGGCATCTATTCCAAAGGTTAGGTCAGCTGGTATGAGTCCTTTTAATGCAGCCTTATGCAGATGACGACGACAAGATTTTTCATTCTAGCCCTCATATTTGTGCCTTATTTCACATTCAAGCCAGTGGAGTAAGGTATTACAGAAAATGTAAGAAAAAAATGTGTCTCTATACATATTTTTTTTCATCAAAAGCATCATAAAGAAGTGCTCATAATCTAACCCAATTTTTATAAAACATCTACACATGGGCTTCAGTCCCATTGAAATGATTAGATTTAAGAATGTGTTTAAGATCTTTGCTGAACTGGGACCAGAGTGAAATATGGTAGAATGAAAGCCACCAATATGTCTGAGACATTGAAATATAGTTCAGTTCCATTAATAGCAAGTCTCTGTTTCAAGTAGAGCTGATCTGACAAAGAGAAGCAAAATTACTCCAGTATATAAAAAGGGTTTCCACTGTGCTGTTAAATTCTGATATAAATTATTAAACCCCATAGAGACTTTTTAGATCAAAGGAACTTTGTACTTTCATTATGTAGCCACTTCTACAGAGAAAAGTAATTGCCAAATACCCTGCGAGTCAGTTCTGAAAATATGATCTTTTAGAGCAATTCTGACTTTTTGCTTTCCCATTTATTTTTTGTGCTGCATCCAAAACCTCTTCTAACATGCTATATCCAGCTACAGAGCTAAGATATAACACAGAAACCTAAGGTGTGATTCAGATGTTGCCTGTGCAGTTGCAGATCACTATTTTGGAGTTAACTGGGGAGGTACCATGAGACATGAACAGTCTTTGCCATGCACTTTTCAAACTCCATTGTTACTTTTCTAATTAAAAATGTAACCATTTCCACATGTTCCTCTAAAAAGACATGCTGCAGTTTTAAAGACATAGTTGTGGATATACATTTCAATCTTGCAATATCCATTAAAAAATTGATCTGCAATTTTAACTTCTCAGCCATCCCAACACCAAAATTTTTACAGAAAAATAGTGAAAAAATATCACTAATTTGGAATGTTTTATTTGGCTGAATTGGCAACATGAAAACTGCAATTAGATTGAAACATTTTTTACACCTTCTGCTTCGCAATTAGCTCAAGACCTAGACTTCACAAAGTCCCGTCACAGTAAATCCATGTTTTCCCACATTTACAAGAAGTAATTGAGCATGTGAGCATCACAGCCATGCCTCAGGGCCTATTTGGCCATGCAAAGCTAAATGCTGTGTCATTTAGACATCTGTACATGCATGTAATATAAATTGTCAAATAGGTGTAACACTGAATTTTGCCTATTAGACACACATGGTGCCCGGTGGCATTTTCAGTATGTGGCAAGACTGTCATCATATATTCAGAGAAGTTCCCTCTATTCCAAAAATAGGTGTTATTGTGAACAAATAGAAACAGAACAGGACACTGCCCTTCCTACTGAAGTTGTTTTTTGCCTTGCAAAAATATTACAATTTTACAAATCAGAGAGACGGAGTATAAACCAAGAGAAAAAAAAAAAAAGGTCTCTGAGAAACCAAGGGAAAAAAAGTCTCTGATATATTGAACAGCGGCACTCAACTGACAACTAGGAATTTTGACTTCAAGTTTCATTTTCTCCAATTAACATTTACTGGAAAACACAAAAGAGGTCTTTAAATGGGGGAAAAAAATCCTGTGTCTCCCTTTTTCTTAAGAAGCCCTAACCATTAAATTACACAGTTACATCTCCTTTCTTTTCTTCTAACTCACTCTTGGGGACAGTAAATCTTGTATCCAATTCCCCATTGGAGAGACAGGAGGTGCCTCTACCCTCTCTAATTAACCCTCTTGACATAAATTTTGGTTGCCATCCACCCTCCTGGGAATGAGGAAATATGGGTCTGAGCCTCTCTGTCTGAGGAAGGAAGGGAAACCAGTTTCCTCACTTCCTGTGTGAGTGGTCTAAGTGTTACATTATTATATTAAAAGCCACCTCTGCAATTACTTACTCATCCTATGTCCACACATTAGGGCTTGTCTCAGATGGATTTTTTAGGAGTCATAATTTTTCTAGGCATTAGATGCACTTTAAAGGTCCATATGCAATCAGCAAAGGCTCAGATGGGGAAGTAGCTTTTTGCCTCAGTCTTGATTAGGTTTAAGTAGAAAGTAAACACCGAAGTACTCATTCACTTGCTTAGGTGATTCAAGCTAACACAATTTTAGATGCCTTAAAGTTGCTGGACATACACATACCAAAAAAATCTGTACCCTTTCAGATTGGAAAAAACCCACAACCATATAGGATACCTAGTCTCCAACTTTTGTACTTCAGCTTCATTTAAGTCCTAACTCAAATATCTAAGAATGAACATGAGATAAATCTCTTCGGGGGTCTTGCTTTACGTACCAAGCCAAGCACTACATTTGCCTTGCTTTGCTCAGCTGCAGTTACCCGAAGAACACAGTAAGGAACCAACTGTCTATCCGGAGCAAAAGTACCAGGTTACATATGTCTGTGTAGGGCTGATAGTTCACGAGAGAGGGATGGAGCCAAGATTCTGCCAAAGTTTTCTTCTTCTTGCTTTAGTTACCCTGAGCGTAGATTCACAGAGCCAGAAGGTCATTAAGGGCCAAGGGACAACCTTAAACATAAGCTCCTCTATATTCCTATTCACTGCATAAACTCTAAGCTTGCCTGATGACATCTGGCACATCTTACTCTTTCCTACTATAGAGAGGGTCTTTTCTCTCAATACTATATAAAATTACTAGTCTTGTTAAGCATGTGAATCTGTAACGTCTGAGAATCATTCTTGCTTATCTGTATATCTTCAGCTAAATAATACTTCCAAAAGTCAAGTCTTCAATTTATTCAAGACACTGAACTTGCAAAGCATCACATTTCTAAACTGGGAATGCTGGCATTTCTGGGATCAGCAGTAAAGATTGCTTTGCAAACCTAACTGGAGTTTTGATTTGCTTCAGTGCCACACAACAGTTTGGCTTTTAAAGCATCAAATTGCTTTTTTAGTACATTTAATTAAACTTCTAAGACTGCTTGGCAAGCTTAAATTCCACTTGTTGCAATCAGCAGCGTGGTGATTATTTATAATTTCATGAAGATTGCTTCCATCTGTACTTCAGAGCAATTAGGGAGTTTATTCATAATTCATTAATTTTAAAGACATGTACATAAAACATGATTCTATGCTCTAACTTTGTGTTACAATTTAACGACACTTAAGAATACCTGACAATTAACCGTGTTTAAACAAACTAATGATTTATATAAGCAGAATCAAATCTAGCAGCCAGTCAGTGTTAGAATTTAGCCTCATGACTCTGGGGTTTGTGTTTGGTTTTGCAACATCTAAGCAGAGCAATGCTTTTTTCAAGGTTAACCATTACATCTGCCCCTCTGTGATATGGATTTAAGACAATTTCTAGCGTTAGATGGGGGGAATGCAGGGAAATGGTGAGAAAAAAGAAGGGTAGATTAGCTCACCTCTTCCTGTCCAGGAATTCTTGCAACTTCTCAAGACTCCCAACATTGGACACAATCAGCAGGAAGAGTTGAGGTGTATGGATCTAGTCAAGTCTGGTATTTCCCATGTTGTTTGACGAGTAACACCAACTGCAACACAGAGATAACCCATTCCTACAGTAAACACAGTTACTACAGTTAAATGTCAGTGAAATTATAGACAAAGGACAATGTAGAAGAAAGAGTGAGAAATATCGGGCAAGATTATATAAGCAAATTGTATAGTAAAGTAATGGATTTTAAAAAAATCCAGGTTCATAAAATAACTGAAATATCTGAAATATCTCATCTCTAGTGCACTTGCTCTGTAGTCATTTCTTGCTTGATTTGGGACACTCTGGGCCAAGTTAGCAAGGGACTTAAACTACTGTAAAGTTTCTTTAAAGCTAACTGCAATTGAAGAGTGAAGTTAGAGACTTACCTACTTTGCTGAATCCAGCAAATTTGTGTCCAGTGACAGGACACAAATCAAGACGCACATTAGGGTAGATGTCACATCTAGAGAGAATCACAGCTGGTGACACTGAAGAAGCCCCGAAGCTTAGAGAATCCCAGTTCAAAATGGGGAATGAAGTCATTACAGAGTGTCCAGCATCAAATCTGTGAGCTAGAGAAAAGCTGTCCAAACTTAACCACCACTCCTTTCAACCTCACTGAAATATAATTTTCTACCATGGTGATACATTACCACAATGTTTACTCACACCAGTCTAAAAAGCAGAAAATGCAACTTAGTCACTAAATTGGAAGCTTGGGTTTAATAAAACTTACTTCTCATGTAATTAGTGCTTATCCTTGAGGCACATCTGTAACTCCTTAATTGTAGTAACTGTAAAAACGCCAGGATCCTATGCTATCATACTGAGCGCACAGATATCAAAAAGTTTCTATGTGTTATATATTGTTTGTGCTGTGATCTATTCATCCTGAATTTCTTCAATATGGGTGAAACATGTCATTTGTTTCCATAGCGTAGACTAACAGCACAAATGAAGTTCTTATGATCTATCTATCTATCTTATACAACAGAATACCACACATGTCAAAATATTAAAACATAATCAGACACGGGCCCTTAACCAAATCCAAATCATTGCTAAAGTCTTGGAAAGTATTAATGCTTTGTCTCTCTGAAGCTTCAAAGTCAGTCCAAATCTTTATCTGAACTCAGCCCATCATGCATATCTTTGAGTTTAATGTAACACAGACAAGAATAGTGAGATTATTTGCTGATATAAATCAAAACAGTGGTACAGACTGAACACAGTCTCAAAACACACCTCACGAAAACTCAGCTAAATCATTATGTGTTCAAGCACATGCTTTACACTGAGTAGCTGTTCGTTTGCATGAAAAAACATTGTTTGGCCACAGTTTCTCACTAAAAAGATACGTTGTAGTAATTCTTGTAAATTAAAAATGCAAAATAAAGATGCATAAATATTATTAAATATAAAATACATTTTTTGGCACTTCAGTATTACAAATTGATGGCAAATTTGGAGAAAATAAAAGAAGACTGATATAAATTAACTCAGGAGCTAAAAGAATTGATTACAGAGATGGGCTGAAATACTTAAATATGCACAGCTTGTACAGATCATTGCAAAGTAAATTAAGCTTACTTTCCAACAGTTGGAAATCATTAAAATCATACAAAACAAATTAGTTTATGTTGTATTGAAAAATAATCCTTAAGAATTCCTGTATTAATTTGCAGAGACTTTAGATGAACAACAATAACTACACTGTGATTTTGTAGTATATCACCTAAGAAATTCTACCTGAGTCTTTAAAACTGCCCTTGATTCAATAGTTTATGATATACTGCTGAGAACAACTCCTTCTTGATAAAAAACACAATAGATGATATATCCCGGTACATTGTCTCTTCTGTGTTTTCTTCAAGCCTTCTGGTCAACCAGAGCAAACTCTTTTCCTTGCTCCTACTCCAGTAGTCCCTTGAGTGGTACAGATTGAACACGTGTTTCTCCTTATTTCCATACACCACAGTTGTAGGTTAAGCTGTAGCACATGGGTGTCCAACCCAGGTGACACAGAATAAAATGGCAGTCACTGTTTGGCATCACTGTGTAAAGTCAATGGGTCAAGGCACAATTTCTTTTCCATGTAATTTCTTGACTGCCACAATTGTATATTTTCTCTGGCTGCTACGTAACCTGGACATACTGATTTAATGACTTTTCCTAAGAGCAAAATCCACTGTTATATTCAGAAAAATGGCTATATATTTAAAGTTTCCTTACATCAATATTATGACAGTACCCACATTGTTTTATAGCCCCATGCTGACAAGCCATTAACTTTGTTTACATTAGAGCATGGCTTAAGTTGGAATTTGGAGTTGGATTTCAAATACCCCAATATCCACAGATGTTAGGAAAGGGGTCCTTGGCTTAGCTTATTGAGGAACACTACAAAATTTGGATCTGCATCTAAGTGCGATTTTGAATTTATGCCAATCTTGAGGTGTTTTGCATCAGAAGCTTAAAATGTGTTTCTTCCAGGATGGGATGCCCTGTTTAAAGAACACTGTGTTTTTAAGTCAAAATGACATTGCAGAGTGGGCAAATACCTGCTGAACAATGGGAATTCTTAGGGTCTCATACCTCATTTTTCAGCCTGTTGTACCTATTTTGAAGAGAACCAATTTCTTTGACTTCAATGAACTTTCTCTGGATATCTCCTATTGTGACAAAGGTTAAGGATTTTATGGGAAATTTGGCTTCAGTTTCTGGTCCTGTCACAGATGTTTCTCTGAGACACTGTCAAGCTACATCATGATGTCTAGTCTCATGATGGAAGAAGAATAATTCTATTATAGCTCCCTACAGTTTGGTGAAGATAGACATTTGCATGGTAAAGCGACCCTTGCCTGCAGAGACAAGCACTGCAGAATAGGACTCCATTATGAACACGTCTACACTGTGAAATCAGGCAAGGTAACAGGCAAATCTATAACTAGCTCAGGCTAATATTGCACACATGCAGGTAGGCAGCTTTCAGACACAAACTGGATTGCAATCTGCCTGTTCCGCTCAGGCTTAAGGGAGGCAGAACTAGCATTTGGACAAGAGGAAACAGCCTCAAGTGGCACCAAAGGAGGCTTAGAATGAATATTAGGAAAAATTTCTTCACCAAAAGGTTAATCAAGCCTTGGAACAGGCTGCCCAGGGAAGTGGTGGAATCACCATCCCTGGAAGTATTTAAAAGATGGGTAGACGTGGTCCTGAGGGACATAGTTTAGTGGTGGTGGTGGACTTGTCAGTGTTAGGTTGATGTTTGGACTTGCTGATCTTTAAGGTCCTTTCCAATTTAGACGATTCTATGATTTTACAATTCTACCAGCATAGATACCACTTTAAATGAGCACCAAGGGTAACATAAGTATAGTATCATTTCTCTTTACAGTGCTTCTGTCAAGTAACATAATTAAAATAAACCCAAAAACCCACCACCAAAACCTCAAACCATATACAAAGTAGGATTTCACCAATTTCTTTTCTGTTATCGAAAAAGTGTCACTCAGTGACAATGATCAAGCATGTGTTCATGACAGGATAGGCTCTAAACAAAGTGCTGCATTTCTTTCACAGAGAAAATAAACAGTGATGTTTTGTATTTCTCACTTTGAAAAGCAGGTCCATCTGATGTCCAGTGGCTACACTTCAAAGAAATCCCTCATGAATCTTTTTTCATGTGTCTACATGTGTGGTATTATAGAGATGAATAGGCCAGCTCTGAAGAAGCAGGACACAGTGCATTAAACTGTAGTCTGTGAACAAAGATTTATGGAAGATCAGAAGACTTTATAAAGTAAATAATGTACATTTCACAAATATATACAATGTACAGACTATTTACCAAGAAACTTGAAACGGCTGTCTTGGAAATGTTCCAGTTTGTCAAGTAATCTGGTTATCAGGTTTTTAAAAAAACACAATATATACGGCACTGACAAAAATGGACTAAATATATTTTTCCAGAAGGAGCCGGATGGTAACAGGAAATATACTTTATAAAGCAATTAACAAACAGTACTTTAACTGGCAAGTTGTTCCAAGTAACTTGGAAGAAAAATAAAGTAATCTAATTTGGAAATGTGCTTGCAATGCACACATGCCTGCATAATAGACAACAATTTTAAACAGGCCTGCATAATAAGCAACAATGTAGTATAGACCCCAAACCAAGCTCTAATTATCTAGCTCAGGTTATGGCAGAAGCCATTCACCTGTGCTGAGGGATGGCCATGCCAGTCCTGGGTCCCTTCCTCTAACCATGCCAGACCTCTCACTCAAAACAGAGCTCATCCACACAATTTCTCCTTTTCCTATTGAAAATTAAAGTAAAAACTTGTGTGATGACAATAGCAAGTCTATTCCGTGTAGATTGACAATTCCTGATTTTCCTTTACTGCTCTCCATGATTATAGTTTAACCCAGATTTTATTTTTTTTTAAATACAGTAAAATCACCCGAAATGTGAAGCTTCTGCTGAGTTCAAATATATAGATTTGTTAAAATAACCTCTTATTTTCTTCACCTTAGCAGCAATAAGAAAAAGGGAAACAGGCATAGGGAATGGAGAAAGTGGAAAAGGAAATGTGAGTTGGAGGAAATATAGGGATACATTTTTAAAATATCAGAATATTTCTTTACAAAGTTCTCTCAATGAAATAACACCACTCCAAGATAGCCAAATATTTTGCTTGGAAATGGTAGAAAATTGAGGTAAAAGGCTTTAAAAGTAACTTAAACATGGAAAGCATTTTAAATGAAAGTAAAGCTCCACCTTCCACCTCAATTGCAAAAGATATATATAAAAAATTGCTGTTTTACATACAACAATTGCAAAAGATTCAAATTTTCCTTGGTTGTAATATGTTGTGGTTTGGGTCAGGTTGGCCAATGACAAGACAACACATGCTCTCCCCATCTCTCCTCCAAGAAGAGGAGGAAAAGAGATAAAGGGATTACGAGTTTAGAAAAAAACTAAACTACGCTACTTTAATGAAATAATAACAATAAAATAAAAAGGAAATAATGAAATGGATACAGTATATATATAAATACACACAAAACCATACCAAGTTCACAGGAAAATAGCGCTGGCAGGCACTAGGTAAGTTCTAGACTGGACTCAGTGACAAATGGGAACTGGATTCCAGAACTCTTTCATGGGGACCAAGCATACACAAGCTGTCAGAGGGTCGCTCAGGCATGAAAAAAAATGTTTTTCAGATGCCTGAAAAGCAGCCCTTAAAGAAAAGCCAACCTGACCCTTTTGATCCCTCAGCTTTTATACTGACATGGCAGATAGGATGGAACACCCTATTGGTCAGTTTGGGTCACCTGACCTGTCCAACCTCCCCACAGGTGCAATCCCTCCAGGGAGTAAACAACCAGGTCAGCTGACCCCAGTTGCCACGGCAACATGCATAAGCAAGAGTCTCCCTCAGTGAACAGAAATTTGGGTCTGCTCCACTCCAAACCAGGATATATTTCAGTTGCTGAATGCCTTTTTTGCCTCAGTCTTTACTGCTCAGGCCAGCCCCCCGGAGCCATGGACTTTGGAGGAATCAGAGAAAGTCTGGACAAGGGAAGATCTTCCCTTGGTGGAGGAAGACCAAGTTAAAGAACAGTTAAGAAGGCTGGATGTCCGGATGGGATGCACCCAAGAGTGCTGAGGGAGTTGACAGAAGTCATTGTAGGGCCACTCTCCATCATCTTTGAGAGGTCCTGGAGAACAGGTGAGGTGCCCGAGGACTGGAGAAAAGCCAGTGTCATTCCAGCCTTCAAAAAGGGCAAGAAGGAGGACCCGGGAAATTACAGACCAGTCAGCCTCTCCTCCATCTCTGGAAAGGTCATGGAACCGCTCATTCTGGGTGTCATCTCAGAGCATATGGAGCAAAAGAAAGCTATCAGAAGTAGTCAACATGGATTTACCAAGGGGAAGTCATGACAGACTAACCTGATAGCTTTCTATGATGGCATGACTGGTTGGATAGATGAGAGGTTATCCTGCCCCTCTACTCTGCCCTGATGAGACCCCATCTGAGGTATTGTGTCCAGTTCTGGGCTCTCCAGTTCAAGAAGGACAGGGAACTGCTGGAGAGGGTACAGCAGAGGTCAATAAAGATGATTAAGGGCCTGGAGCATCTCTCCTATGAGGAGAGACTGAGCGACTTGGGTCTTTTTAGTCTAGAGAAGAGAAGACTTAGGGGGGATCTAATCAATGCTTACAAATACTTAAAGGGAGGGTTTCAGGAGGACGGGGCTGGTCTTTTTTCAGTGGTGCCCAGTGACAGGACAAGAGGAAATGGGCACAAACTTGAGTATAAGAAGTTCCACGTAAATGTGAGGAGGAACTTCTTCACTGTGAGAGTGGTAGAGCACTGGAACAAGCTGCCCAGAGAGGTGGTGGAGTCTCCTTCTTTGAAAACATTCAAAACCTGCCTGGACAAGCTCCTGTGCAACCTGCTCTAGGTGGACCTGGTTTGGCAGGGGGGTTGGACTAGATGATCTCCAGAGGTCCCTTCCAACTCGATATGATCCTATGATAATGACACAGTTTTTGGACAAGGCATATTTTGGGAAGACCTTAACTCCCTTAAGGAGTTAGTTTTCTTCCTCTTCTCCCTTCTCTTGATTTTCAGGGTGTGTTTTTTTTTCTGATTTTGGCACCCTTTAAAACACACTGAATTTAGACTACCAGTCTACTTCATGGGTCTCACAAATCTAAAGCCTTTAGGAGAGAACTCATTTCACTTTGTTACAATAGTCTAAAATGGAATTTAAGTTAGGTGCATGGACACTTTGGGTATCAAAGGATGAAGACAGGTGTTGTAAAACTGTTACTTACCTTATTCTAAGAGAGCTACTCCTAAGCTGACTTGCTCATATACAGATCTCTACATCAAATTTATGTGAGATGAAAACCAGTCTTAAGGGTAAAGCTCCCTGTTCCTTAATCACTTCTGATTATCAGTCTCTTGAGTATAACACCATGTGTTGTTAATTGGCTAATCTAATCAACCCTCTGCAATAGCACTGATTCACAGTAGCTGAGGATCTGACTCATTCTCCTTCACTTACATTACATACCTCCATGCCTCAGGTCTTTTGAACAACTGCAAATATGACATAATTTTATTTCTCTGGAACAGCTGAAGTTTCTTTTCTGCTTGGAATGCTAACCCTTTTAATACTTTGCTGTTGGGTTTGGGATTATGGACAGCACAGAGGGATCATTTATCACTTTAATAATTCATCCTAATTCTTGCCTGGGGACAGCTGATAGTTCCAGTGTTAACTCACTGAATTTGCATTTGCATGTCATACACTCTTTAGTTAACCCATGGCAGGAAACTCCTCAATGAGTGAAGAAACAGTATGTAGAACTGGAACAACTTTATAAATCACTTAAGTGATAATTTTGTGTCTCCAACAGCTTTCAGGTGCACACGTCAAGAAAGCTTGTGTTCCTGTTCTCATGCTATCAAATCAACAGACGTATCACTTCAGTATCAGATAGTAAATTTTTATCTGTTGCATGCTAAAAAATCAAATGGCCAAATAGCTATTTCAGAGCTAAAGAGACACTGCACTCGGAGACAAAATTAGGTTTCAGAATTCTGCAAACCTCAGGTACATCAATGTATCTTTAAACTTTCTTTTTTTTTTTTTCTTTGAGACTTTCATTTTAACTGTACAGTCATAAGGAGTAAGGAATTCATGATGCAAAGAGTTAAGAAAGCAGCGTAATCTTAAAAAAAGAAAAGGCATGTTTTCATAATGGTATAATAGTCCAAATTATAATAAATTCCATCTGGACTTTTGGAAAAATATATCACCACTAAAACTCAAAATAGCCAGCTAGAAAGAGTGGACTGTGGGGTACTAGTGAAAACACAGCTTAACGGTTAGGGACTAAGTTTGATCTCTGATATGATTTGTGACATTTATGGACCTGCACAGTAGCTGTTGTTCAGCCCTATACAATAAAACACACCTGGATGCCTGACAGCCGGGTATGTCCTGAGGCATGCAAAGCAAGACACCCATTTCCCTCAAATGTTTGCATTTCTCCCTGACAGTGTATTTTTCAGAAAAGTACTGAAATAAGTACACAGTCACTTTCACAGAAAATTAAATTTTCCCCTCCAGTGAGTGTACCTTCCTGAAAGCAGAAGTTGACATTATTAAAGTATGAGATATATTATTTGCAAATATCTACCTATTAAGAAACAAATGACAGAGCACAGGATTTTTGAAGTAATACGTGCTTGATAGTCATCTCATAAAAACATATATAAATATATAAATTCATTGAGTCAATTAAAAAAATAGACTATTTTACACTAGCAATTCACAAGGAAATTACACTTGTGTGCTGTTATATACATTACAGAATGAAGTGCTTAGCATGGCTTAAATATGTTAACAGTATATGGGATGAAGTGAAAAAATCCAATGTTTCATAGAAGTGAGAAATACCTCTTGTTTCCAGTCATTAAAAGTGGAAAACTGTCACTAACTGTCTTTCAACCCAGTGTTAGACATTTTTTTTTACATTTCTTCCGCTGGCTTAACTTGCTATTCAGTTTAGTGACTTTATTGCTTAAATTATGCTTTCATTAATTAACACAGTGATGTAGTTATCATGGGCCAGATTGAACAGAGATGTAAACCAGTGTAATCAGTAGCATTATAGCAGCTTGTATTTGGCTGCTTGTGATTATTCTAAAGGTTGCCCTAAAAGTAAGTTGAAGCAAAGCCTGCTATCCAAAATACATATTTTTCTAGGACTGATAATAAAAAATTAGGAAACTCAAGTCTGGAAATATTTTTATTTCTGCATATGTTTGGCATGTTTTTCCTTCTACCTTCCTTTCCTTGCAAACTATCACTGCATATCATCTCAGAAGAAAACATTAAAACAGTTCAAGCACATTTCAATATGTAGTATGTAGTCATTTGAAAAAAAGCGGATGTGCAAGCGTTTTCATTTTCTGTATCCTGAGTGTTTCTTTCTTCTTTCAATGCATGTTTTCAGGAAATAATTATGGGTGCAAATTCATGGCCATATTCTATTAATAATTATCCAGTGCAAACTCCATTGACTTCAAGGGGGAGCATGCAACAGAAAGCAAGATTTAGTGTATGAAATATCAGAATACTATAAGAAAAGTAGTATGTTTTTATAGAAGACATTTTTCCTCTCTCTACTGAAATTTCTTTTGAAAAAAGGGGTGTGAACTGTCAGATACATGAGTGTGGGTCTACAGAAAACAGTGTCAAGAGTTTTACACAAGACAAACCTTCATCTGTAGAAGCCTGAATTCTTCTCTTGACTTTTCCAATAACCTTGAGACACGTTGACAGAGTCAAAATCCAAATTTAAGTGTCTGAAGATGTTTGGTTTAATTCTCTTTTGTCTCTGTCTCCTTTTCCCAGGAGTATCAGAACCAGTAAAAAAAAGGGACCTGTTTTGAAGGAAAGTGTGGTGCTTGTAGCAGCACAAGGACCAGATTTTCAATGAAGGCAAAATCATGCAAATCATCCATCAATAGAAATGTATTCATGCACATAGGCTGAATAGCTGGCCCTTCTTTGAGTACTTGAAGACAACCTGGTGAGAACTCATATGAGTGTTCTGCCATGGCTGGTGCAAGGCTGTGCATATGTCAAACACATTGGGTTAATACGTGCCCTCATGGTTGTCTCTGCTGAAACAGCTCCCACAATTTTAAAGCAAACTATGCGTGTTAGATCTGGATATTGCACTGCTGCCAGTAAACACAACAGAAAAAGGTCAGACTGCAGTACCGCTTGGTGTATATCCGGTAGTCATTTTCCAGCTCTCAGCATTGTTTCTACCTATCTGTTGAAGCATTCTTAATCTCAAATATTTCTGGGTAATAGACAATGGACAGCTTCTGGTCACTTAAAATTGTCACACAGATGAAAATTTCTGATAACACAGTAACAGAGTTTAAGATAAAGATAAGTTAATATAAATTTAATATAAATAAGTTTATAGAAAAATTTTAAAGACTAACCATGACTAGCAGAAGAGTTTGAATATTTGTCATGAATTTGTATACGTGGGGTAATTGAACAGTCCTTTCCAAGTGTAGAATTTCATTCAACTTTTTTTAAATGACTCAAGAAAAATAACATACCTAGACTGATTTCTGATAAGGGAGAAATTGTGAGTAGTTACTTATTTGCTTTTACAATTCTCCTGAGGGGAGCAGACAGTTGGGTTTTTTTTTTTCTTTAAAAGTTTTTCACTGTGAAGGGTGCAATGAATTTGAATGGGTCTAGGATTAAATCCCTTGTTTGTTGGTCATGTATCTCAGAAAAAAAAAATTATGTGTGATTTAAAAAGCAGAAATAAACTTTCCTTTTCTGTACTAGTTTGTGGGTCCATTTGTTTTACCTCTAAGGGCAACATAAATGGAGGTGACACAGGAGAATTGTGACCCAAAGATACCATACTAATACTGGCAAATGAAAGAAAACAATAAAATGAATGGAAAGGAAAGATGGAGAAAGATCTGTAGAAAAAGGGAGCTGCTTTGAAGGAAAAGTTTGTGCAATAAATAGAAATGTTCTGTGACCACAAAGGTTCCTTGTAAATGTGGAAAATATTAACAAGAATCAGATAGTTTGTTCTGATATCAGGATATGGTGATCACTAATTAAAAACATTCTGTGAATCCAGACACCAGACACCTTGGAGGAAGGAAGAGCTTAGAAATCTGGGTTTGTTGTTGGGTTTTTTTTCCCCCAAGAATTAAAAAAAATTATGATGGAGCTTGGAGACCCAAAAAAGCATTGCAGTAAATTGCGGAGCTGTTCTGGTGCTCTTACAGAGGCAGTAAACTAGGAGAACGAATGAATGAATGAATGAATGGATAACTTAAAAATTCTGTAGTGACTAAGATGGAAATTCAAACAGTTGGTGACTTGTAAAAATATAGGGTAATAGTTTGAAGACAATACTATTTGTCCACTTTGTGGCAAAACTTACAATAGCATTCACCTTTCCTTCTGTAACTACCTGGCTGTTTTTCCCTTCACCTTTTCCATCTCCTCACGCTGTTTCTTTCCTGCAAAGCTCTCCCTGTGACACTGACTTGAAAGCTGCCACACTGCAGCAGCCAGCAGAGGTACTCCAGCCAGGGGCTGCTCTGAAATTAGACCCACGATGGTCTGTGATAAAGGGAATAGAGTGGCTTTTTTACCACACCTTAGCTGCAACAAGTCCAAGCTGGACTCGGGTGAAATTCGAACACACATGACCTGATTCGTAGCTTGAGTAAATTGGCAAAAGCCCGTTGACATCAGTGGAGCCATACTCATTTAAACCAGTATCTGACAGAGTTTTTCCCTTAAGTTGTGCTTGGTTTAATCACTATGTGTGATGCATCAATATGTATTAGGAGGACTGTTTTTAGCTAGGTGAGGAGATAACCATCTGGTAACCATGAGAATGCAAAGTCAGGTACTCGGAGAGCTGTACTTTCAAGGCATTCTCACTTCTATTGCACATCAATTTCCTTTTAAATCCTTTTCTACTTCACATGCACAGAGCAATGAAAAAAGGATTAAAAATTATGTCTGCATTTATTAGATTCTGGTGCCATTTGGGATATTTTCTGACTGAATCCAAATAGTTTTCCCAACTACCTTGGCCAATTTCTGCAACTGAAGAGCCATGTTCTTCTAATCCAGGAATTTGTTACTACATGTTTACTGTTGAACTAATTTACTGTCATTCTAGAAATATTTTTCCCCTCTTGAGATGCCTGCCTCAACCTGGAGAAGGAATCAGTGATTTGCTAATGGTACAGCACATAAAATTCTTTTTTGTTGACCTTTACCTTGTAAGATGTATTACAGCTGTAGCCCTTGCTGTAGCTGTATTATTTAATGCAAAATGAGTTATACCCATATAAATGCATGTTATTCATTTTAATGAGGACCAGGAGATTTACACTGGGATTAAAAATGTTTTTGCTGTAAGTCAACATTTAGAAATCTTCAAAGACCCATGCAAATATATTAAAAATACGCAGATAAGTATGATTAGAGTCATCCTCCAGGCGAGAAAACAGATGCAGATTATGGAGTCAGGGCTGATGAAGGGATGAGACACCCCCAAGTTAGGTACCACATTGTCTGACTGCTAGGTGACTGCCCCCAGGAGCTAGATCACAGTGCTCACAGTGAATTGGGTACTGTGTTTGTGCATACGGAACATGGGAGAATGAGGTGTCTCAGTGCAATCCAGTACCTACACAATAAAATGAAAGATACCCAGGAGTAGCCTATCAAAATGATCGATCACAGGCGTGGACCTGAATGGTCCCCCACCACCCAAGTCTGTGGACTACATCAGAGCTAGGATGGAGATACTTGAAATCTCGGCTCCATGAAAATGTTATCAGGGGAAAAGAAAATACAAAATCAAGCCTACCTCTTTTAAATTGTGCGTGCCAGCATTGTGCCCGCATTTCCATAACAGCAAAGCATTCAGACAACTCTCTAGCAAAAGGGAGGACCTTATGGTTTCACACTTTCTTTCACCTCGGAAGATTCCAACTTACATCTGAATTCAATTTCCTGCTCTGTTAGCTATTTATGTAGTTTACATTAAACAGCCGTTGCAATAGAAAAAAAAAAGAAGAAGCACAAAGTAGAGCTTAGAAACTAGGTCTTCACCATGCACCAAACTGCTGTAATACAAAGTAACTTCCATTTTGCTTGTGCTTGTCTTTGGCCTGTGAGTTGCACACTGGGCCAACTGGAAAACAGCAGTTAACCCCTTCCAGCTAACCTGTCTTTATGGGTAAGGCAGTCTTCTGGAAAGGAGTTTTGAATCCCTAATGCAAAATCAGACCCAAAACCCAGGTTTCTTACTTGCTAGGAAGCAAACTAGCCCTTGTGCAGACATTGTGACTTCTTCCTCAGAAGTGTGTTAAAAGAAGGATCCATCCCTGCTGAATGGGAGACATCGTGATGCTTTGGGCTGTGATTTCTGTATTCCATTTAACAACTGCTTAATGTAAAATGCTTAAACAGGGACCAAGGCAGGAGACAAAATAAAATTCTTCATTTTCAGCTGAAAGACTAAACTTCTTTTAGTGTTTTGCTTGCTAATCTCATAAATCTTTCATTCCTTAATAGCATAGTACTAAAAGGAGGGGTGCAGGAGTGTCTGTCTGTTCCCAGCTCAGTCCCAGAGTTAAGGAACTTCCATAGGATGGAGAATTTCTGAATTTGGACCCTTTCAGACTGAACAGGAAATGAAACCCAGCTCTGCAAATTCTGCAGACAGTGCCCTAACCATTAAGGTATGGCATAAACACTGATTGATATCTTTCTGGTAGTCAAATTTTGAAAGAAAGTGGTGGCAAGAAGAGAATTTGACCAAGATCCTAACACTGATGGCTCATCTCAGAAAACATATTTGCAGGAACTTCCATTTTTCTGGTCACAATTAATGAACAACTCTGCTCAGTCCTACCAAAAGAAATAAATAGAAGAATGCATTTTAAATTTATAGCAATATAACGAAGACACCTTGGAAGGAAGAGCCAGTAAGGATTTTGGTCCTTATGACACCTGGTCATAGTTAGCAAGTGTGTTTTTCAGAGTCCAAATTCCACTTCAGAGTGCTAATTCTTTCTCCAGAGCCCTTTTTTCTTCTTTTACCTTCAAAGCCTGATTCATTTTTACCCCTTTTCCTTTTGCCTGAAGAAAGCAGGAAAAAAATGTTTCACATCAACGATCCAGGTGGTTGTATAAGTCTCAGGCTAACGGTGAAACAGGACGAGAGAAGCAACTTACATAAAAATGCACAAGAGTTAAACAGTGAAGAAACACCTGATATACTTGGAATTCCTGGATGCAAATCAAATATTGGCCTGATTTTCTTAGCACTTCAGGGGGGCAAGCTCAAGATTTTTTAAAAGTGTAGCTGGCTACTTAGCTGCCTAACTGTGTCTGCAGGCATCATTTTTAAAAAATCTGGCATTCCTGTGTAAACTGATGAATCACATTTATCACTGGAAAAACATTTTGCTGTCATATTGGAAGCATAGCAAAGAATGTTTTTTCCTTCCAGCCTTTAAAGGATCACATGTATCTGTTGTTAGGGAAACTAGAAGAATTACAGACCCAAAGAACTGGTTGAGGTTGGAAGGGACTTCTGGAGATCATCTTGTCCAACTTTCTGCTCAAAACAGGTTGCTCAAGCCTATGTCTAGTCAGGGTTTGAATGTCTCCAAGGATGGAGACTCCACAGTTTCTCTGAGCATTTTGTTCCAGTGTTCGACTACTCTCAAAGCAAAAGTTTTTTCTTGTGTTTAAATGGAATTTCCTGTATTTCAGTTTGCACCCATGGCTTCTTTTCTGTTCACTGGACACCACTGGGAAGAGTCTGGCTCCCTCTTCTTTTCAACCCCCTTCCCTCCATCAGCTATTTATACATGCTGATAAGATCCCCCTGAGCCTTTTCTTCTCCAGGCTGAACATTCCCAGCTCTCTCAGTCTCCAATACCTTAATCCTCTTCACCGCCCTTTTCTGGACTGTCTCCAGTAAGTCCATGTCTGTCTCATACTGGGGAACACAGAACAGAATCTAGCACACCAGACATGTCTTATCGATGGTGAGTAGAGGTGAAGGATCACCTTCCTCTATCTTCTGGCAATACTTTGTCTAATTCACCCCAGGATACCATCAGCCTTTGCCACAAGGGCACACTGCTGGCCCATGGTCAATTTGTTGTCCACCAGGATCCCAGGGTCCTTTTCTGCAAAGCTGCTTTTCAGCTGGTTGGCCCCAGCCTGTGCTGGTACCTGAGGATACCCCTGCCTAGGGATGGATGAGAGCCAGTCCTTTGGAAGTTGCTGGTCGAACACCACAGGACTTCAATGGCTGAAGACAATACAGTGCAGCAAAGTCTTAATGTTCTTGCTTATAGGGGAGGAGGTTATATAGTAGACGGGGTGAAAAAAAGTTTTACTTTAGAGAAATGAACAAATGATTGTTACTAGATAATTAATCATCCAATTACCGCCACCCTAATTTTAAGAACCTCGTGAGTGAAAGACTAAGACTGGAGTATTAGACTAATATGGGAGGTTGTCTGATCCTTCAGTCAAATGTCTTTTTGGAAAGTATCCATTTCTTGTAAAGGAATTATCCAAAATCTTCCAACTATACTTAATAAATAACTGACACTTGGCAGATTTGACTGCACATGCTGCTCTTACCATAAGTTTATTTTAAGACTGGTAAATTAGCAGATGTTCTAGATAGTTTGTCCTTTTAATCCTTCTCATTTAAATTCCCTATTCTCCAGTGACTCATTAACATTAAAAATCTTATCTGCCCTTTTTTATATGAGGTTAATGAGATCCATATAAATGGATGCTATGTATTCCTCTGGATTTTTAAATGGGTTTATTGTTATTTTTTGTTTTATTAAAGATTGATAATGGCATACAGTCAATTAATTACCCATTCTGGAGGCCATAAGTGTTAATAATCTCCTTTAACACAAAGCCATGGCTGTGTGGCATGTCCTAGAATTAGTCCAGTTAAGACAGAGGTTTTAGAAACCAGATCCAGATATCAATCATTTAAAATTATTTCTTCCCACCCCTTTATTATTAACACAAACCATTTGGAAATCTCAGCACTGAAATGCTTTCTTATGAATTTTTCCGTTAATCCAACTCTCCTCTACACACACATATAATACTGGGACTTGACAGCTGGCCTGTTGGCATCAATTGCTTAGACTCCTTGAGGGGAAAATAAACCTTTTAAAGAACCCTTGGATTTTACAAACAGGTTTTAAAAACAAAAGATCTGTCAAATTCTTAGTCTAAGAGCTTTGCCAGTACAGCTTTCAACATTCAACTTCAGTATCCCATGTTTTACATCTGTACAGCTAAGAGAAAGTATGGGAGAGCTGTTGATAATGACAGGTCACCTTATTATTCTCTGAGTAGTGTCTGTTCTTGAGTCAGGGTGCTATTGAGAGTCTGAATTTATTCTGCTCAAAGTGTAATGTTTTTATTTACTCTTGACCCTAGATGATAACATGATTCATACAACATTGTTTGTAAATACTAGAAGCTTTGTTCAGTTGTATGTACATAGGCATCTTGCATAATCTGAGAGCCCACAGGTCAACCAAGACATGACACAGGTTTTTGTACTCCTGGAGAGGCGTCTGGAAATCAGGAAGGATACCTCAGGGCTTTTCAGTGACGTTAGGTGCTTGGGTGCACAACCAAACCAGGCATGAACTCAAGGCCAGCTCAGTGTGTTCTCCACAGGTGGTTGTGCTCTCAGAAATCAGATCTTGCTCCAGTGTATAGCTTTGGGTGCTTCAGTCTTTCACTGATAAGATGTTGACATCCTGTTTTCCACCTCCTCCCAACAAAAATGCTCGGACTAGGGACAATTTGTGATTCAACGAAACATTTGTTCAGTGAGTACAGCCAAAGCAAAATTATTTCCTTCCTTATCTGCAGCGAAAACTGTGTGTCTCCAGCTTAGAAGAGTGACTTTTAATACCCCCTTCCACTTTATAACAAAAGAGTACAACACAAAATCACCACCTGACCTGAAGTCACCATTAGGTTAATTTTAATAATTTAGTGGTGAGTGCTTTTTGAGCTGTACTGCTTCCTTTAACAACAAAGATAATTGCCATTTTTATATGACAGCAGAAGGTTACATCACAAGTTATGGTGTAGGAATCATTTCTGGGACTGACTTCTTAGCTGGTGTAATATGACCCACGACAAGTTTAAAACATGTGAGAAGTTGGCAGTGATTGCAATGGAGGACACCGCTCAGCAAAAAGGTGTGGTGAATTCTAGCCCCAAGAGGATTGCCTGAAAAGTTCATCCAAAAGCTTACATCAACATATGTGTAACTAAGGAGATCCTTGTAAACAAGCTATAAACCAGGCACAAAGTCACCCTAAGTGAAAAGATAATCTCAAAGAATAAATGGGATTACTGAGCAGAAAATGGGACATGGGTACTATAAAACCCTGATAAAGAGCTGTTGATGTGGGAACACTGTAAGAATCAACATTAACGAAGAGTCTGGAAGGAGACTGTCTTTACTCACAAATGAATAAAATCAAAATGTATTTAAACATCAGAGGGATGCTTGTATGTATGAAGTGGAAAGAAGGCAATAATTGGAACAAGTTTTTCTTTTTCTGATAACCCATTATTTTAATGTCAGTCGAAAGGCCTTCCTCATAACTTCATTAGTTCATGTCTGCTTTATGTCCTTCTCAAGTAAAATCAATGGACAAATTTCCCAACTGGTACAAAGTTACCTTAGAGAAAATGAATTCAATGGGGGCAAGCCAATTCAGATTACCGAGCATACCGCCTCCTAGTAGATTGCTATTATGATATACACTATGAAAAACAGGAGCACAACAAGACTTTCTGATTACTGATGTTAAGGACCTAAACCAGACAAAAATTAATTACAACGATAAGGCACAATCCGTAACAAAATTCACAGACAGGCTAGATAAACCTAAACTCTAAAGCCACATGTAACTGTTAATCACAGTCATAACAAGTCCATCCAGACTATGAGCCTTGAGTTTAATGAAGTGGGGAATGCCTTTTCCCTCAGCTTTCCCACTGAATGCACATATACAAAACCTGCTGTGAGCTGGCGGCTGCTGGGAGCAGAAGGCTGCGGCTCTGGAGCAGCCACATCAATACACACCAGTAGCCCTGCTTCTGAGCAAGTGTTGCAGGGACAGTAAATCTGCTCCAAGCTGCCTGATGTTCTTCTGCAGCTGATGGCTTTTGCAGATACACTAACGGAAATTATTTGCTGGCATATAGTCTAGAGCTCCACAGACCTCTTGAAATGTTATGTACTTTTTCTACCAATAGAAAACTTGGACTTACATGACCTCTAGAAATAGTACTTTTTCTCTTCCAGTTTGGCCAGCGCATATTAGATCTCTAATTTCTTAATTGGCATTTATTCCTTTAGATATTTTTGCCATAGTCTGCAATTATTTTGCTTCCATTTGGTTGTGGTTTATAACCTACAAAAAATAACAATCTTGTTCACTACTATAAATGTCCTCATAACTTTTAAACAGGTACAAGCAAACAACTCACCTATTATATACAACATACACAATCCTCTAAAATAAATAATGCCCTCAAGATTTTTGCAGTTAATCAAGTACAAATGTTGGCTTCAAAAGTTTGTCTGCCAGTAAAAATGACTTCAATTATAGTCGATTTTATGAGTTTTACTCCAATTGAACGCTATAGCGTCACAAGAGATTTAGATGCTATAATCCCAGTAGATTTTGTAGAAATTTTGTTCTAACTGCTCATCAGAGAAGTATTCTTAAATTATCATCCACTATTTATGCTCTTAAACTAATAAAACAAATGTATATGTAATGTAAGAAGAACTGATGACCAAAAGAAAATCTCTATGTAACACAATTACTTATAAAATGATATGGACTATGCTAGATCTTTAAAGATATAAATGAACTCTGCTTATTCCAGTGAATACAATTCTAGTTTCATTTTGTTCTAGATAACAATATTAGAATAAACAAGAGATTCATTGCATTATGTTTCAGGATTACCGGTATATAGCTGAACTATAAAATACAGGAAGACATGAGCCAAAAAGACTAAATAGCTACACTGAGATACATATATTGTTTTCTGAATTATTCTGCTCTTATAAAAGATTAGAAAATTGTGGTGGATTTCCAAGTTAGTGGGTGCAGTATGTACATATGAGAGCTGGCATGATATGAGAGACTGAGGTTGCCTTTTTATGTGCTTATTCTCTGTTCAGTCAACTCCAAAGACTGCAAACTAACTGAAAGTGTTTTGTCCTACCAGAGTGATGGTCTGATGAGAGTGGGCCTTCATCCTTATGAAACTTGCTATGTTAAAAAAGTACATATAAAAATAGTTCACAAGAAAATCAAGGAAGCTGTTGCTCAAGGCAAATGTATGGCTACAATATGCTGGACAGATGAGGACCTTTGCAAATAAATGACTTTAAAAGCTTTTATTTTCCAGACATATGCTAAGCTGCCCTTGGGACAGGAAGTCTTACAATATGATCTATTCCATTTTAACCTCAGTTTTACAATATGATCTATTCTATTTTAACCTCCCCCACTTGAGGATTTAGAGTAGGCTGTCCCCTCCGTAGCAATAATATCTGTACGCCAGGAGACAGCCATCCCATGGGGAGATAATTTTGACACAGTGACATAAAGCACACTTCATGTTCAGTGACCCTTCAGGGCTGTTGCAGTGTGCTCCTTGCCTCACCTTTCTATAGCTCTCCTCCCTTTTGGCTGCCGTTGTTATTCCCAGCCCCTTGCTGGAACAGCTTGTCAAGGGATTTCCTGTGGTACAGAGGAATAAGTCATTCTGAAGGTCAAGCACAGCCCTGAATGCTCTCATCTGCTGCAATGGAAACCACTGGGCCAAAATCAGCATTTTCTTAAAACTCTTGTGCAGTTACCACCTTCTTCTGAAGATGCCAGATGACCTTCAGCAACTAAATTTAATAGATTAAAATTTCCAGGCAATGAAACTTCTGCCTGGAAGTGTTTTATCCCTGACATCACTGAAGAATTCGATCCTCACATGCAAACGCTACTCTGTGTGCACTAAGTAGGCATTTCTTTGCTTAGTTGATCTAAGCCATTTAGTCTAAAGTCAGAGAGAAGGGGGGAAAGTGCAAATATGTCTCTAGCCTTGGAGAGAGGACTGGGAATGGGGAGCCTGAACTTCAGTGTCTATGTCAAGCTCTATCAAAAGCATAAGATCAGCTGCACTGGTTCAAATGGAGGGTCCCTCTTCACTTTTCCCATTTCCAACAGTGTACTTTGAGAGTCTGAGGGGTCAGGGGCAGGATGCTAAGTAAGGATTTAGGGCTATGCTATATTCAACCATTGAAGAACTGTATCTCCGCCCAGCTTTCATCAACTAGAAGTGTTGATCCAGGCTTGGCACAGGCCATATATTGGAAGCTTATCCTTGCCTATATTCCCTGCATCAGCAACAAGTTTAAGAGGGATGACTAAGCTATTGTTCTTAATGTAGGCAATTATTGGCTAGACTGAGTGTGCCAGAGCCATCCCTCCTCTCACATCCTCCTCTGACGTCTACTTGAAATGCTCAGGACACACTTTGCTGGAGGCTATAACATCACTTTCTCTGCTATAAACAATAGTGAACTGTATAAACAAGTTGACTGTACTCTGTCTGCCTGCTAATTAAACCTAGAATTTCTTTCTTGATTCTTTTTGTGGAAGTTCTTATACTAATGGGAATAATTTATAAAACTGGCATGCAAATTATTTAAATTGAAGAATAGAAAGAAAGGAGAGTCCAATCCAAGGAGGAAGGATTCCACCCCCTACTGCTCTGTGAATGGAGTGTGCTCATGGCAGAGCATTTTCCCTAGATCATACCCTGTACGAGTTTTTCCCTGTACTCTGTCTCATTAAAAGATTCAGAAAATCACCCTACACCTACAGAGAGCTAGATATGATTTCCTCCAACAGCAACAGTCCTCAAATTGCTCAAATTCCCCACCAGTCCTAGTAACACCTCTCTGGCCATTGGTACCCAGACTAAATCTCTGCGCAGTCCAATGCAGCAGGGATCAAGGAATCTGGGTACACCCAAGGTGTCCCTGCTGCAGTGTGTCATGCTCAGCACCTGCACGGAGAGCTCCTCCATCCCCTGGATTTCCCTGAACCCCTCTGAATGAAGAGGAATGTATGAGAACATCTCTCAAGTTTCATCACCAGGGAGCTGATGCACTTTCAAACATGCAAACCCAAGGAACTGTGTTTGTAAGCAGATGCCTAGGGAAGAGGAGGCAGACAGCTAAAAATACAGGATACTTCCCTCATCCTATTGTTCCACCTTCTAACTCTTTTTAGCCTGAGGAATTTCCAAAGCCTAGAGCGGTTTGTCACAAGATGTCTCTTCTAAGTACTTGCCTGATCTTTGACTGAATCCACATAGAATTCTTGTGCCCACAATATCCTTTGGCAAGGAATTTTACAGACCTGCTACCCATTGTCAGAGAACCACCTCCTTTTGCATCTTTTAAATCTCTATCTTCATTTGATGTGCCTCATACTTTTATTGGAAGACAGCAAGCAATCAAGCCATCATCATCCTATCCATGCTACTTAGGATTTTAGATAACTTTTGCACCATATCTCCCTTTGGTTATTTGATCTCCCTACTCTGAGGTTTGATGTTAAGCACTCAGTGCTGAGATTTTCTCCATATGTTGTATGGGGAACCTGGCTTGTCATGACTGTAAATGCTGATACAAGAACCAGTTTGCTAAGAGCTCCACATTGAGGTTTAGTTGCTGTTGTGAATCTCTGCTCAAGTGAACTTCTTGATGATCCTACTTCTGAAAGTTATGTGGAATTAAATAATGCTTGTATATTCTCAAGATTTCATATACTGAAGGAACTTCGTAACTTTAAATTACATGCTTGTAACAAAGATCCTAATCTCTAAATTTAGTATTATTGACAGAGAACAAGTCGGCAGGTGCAGTTGAGCAGTGGCCTTTTCCAGCCTCATGTGGGAGGCTCTATTTACAGTTATCGAACTGCAATTGCTCACTTTTTTCCTACCTAAATCAAATTTTACACATGAATGCTAAATATTCCATATTGCTACTTTGGGGATGGTAGTAATAACAGTAATTAATGTTTGGTTAATCTCCCTCTTAGGATTTCAGTGTGAAAGCAAAAATACAGTCAGAAGGACAACAGGGGGGCAATAACTCTGAGATAGCAATTTCCTAAATCAACCAAAGAGCTAAAGATATAAGATACTAATTTGTATCTGTCCCAGGCAAAGTTGGAACAGAAGGGAAAAGAGATGATCAGCTACTTCAAGCTCTGAAGATGAGAATGCTGCAGTACATGCTGGGAAAAATGAGGCTCATACAAACTGGTATTTGCAAAGGTCTCATCACAGAAAATCAGAGAACATCAGTTCACATGGCCTATCATGTGTGTATGACACAGGAACTAAACAGCACAAAATTTAGTAGTCACACTTCAGAGACCTAAAGTTCCAAACAAGTGGATACAAGACAAGCTGAGGTCTCCCTCCCCTAAAAAGTAGCACAACAACTAGAGAAATTATTTGAGAGAGAAAACATGGCGTTTATGCCCCCTTTTATTTTGAGGTGATGGAGATACCCTTAGAACTAACATCTACACTAGTGGATGTGCCAAAGTCAAGGCATGCCCCCAAGAACTGTGATACAATAACTTAACACAGCCAAATCACTGGCAGGAGCAGTTGAGCTGTTGGTCCAGGCCAAGTAACAGTCTTGTAAACAATACCCAGATATGATTCAGGAGCTTGCAGAGTCAAAGAGACCATATTGTTACTGCTACCCTGTTGTGGTGGGGAAGAGGGTTTAGCTGAAATGTCATATGCCAGTTAATCCTAGGATCACAGAATGGTTTGTGGCTTATTTTGCTTACTACTAAATATGTAACCACAAAAGTTGGGAGTAATGCACTTAAGCTCCAGAGAGAGGTAAAATTTCAGACAACATACTGCTTGTATTTCTAATACGTTTCCTGTTGCCTAGATCTCCCAATAACTAGGTTTACTCAGGGGACTGGCTGGGTTACTTTTCTGAAGCTTATCATAATCTTCTTCTTTTTTCTTGCTGTTGCAAAGAAAAGCTTGGCACCTAGCACAGCAATCTGGATTCCATTCTCAGAGCAAATCTAAGCTCTATTTGGATCTAGATTTACTATAACACCAAAGAGGAAGAGAAACAGGGAGGAAGCCATAGTACAGTTGGGAATACAAACAGATTAGAGAGCAGAAAATGTTTTTGTCACGTTATATACTTCCAGTGTTGCCTTTTTCATATGAGCTCAAGCTCAGGAAAGACAAAAAAGCTCAAGCTCAAAAAAAATGAAGCATCAAAAATAGCAGCTATCCTAAACCTCAGTTAAACATTTGATGCTCAGTGGTGCTTTTAGAAGAATCGGAAAAAAATCAAAAAATGTATGTTTTCCTCTACCCTGGATGCCAAGGGTAAGAAGAGATGTAGATGTCGAGGAAATGGTTCCATGGTAGCTTTAATCTCAGTTAGAATAATTTTGTTTTTGGCTTAAAATGCATTTGCAAATATAAATAAAAAAAAGATGAGACAGTTTAACATTTTACAGAAGAGGGAATTTGAGTTTAGATCTTTATTTTCCTGTCATGTAAATAACCCTTATGAGTTTAGACCGCTAAATTCTGCAGAATTTTTTTGTTGTTGTTTTTTTGGGGGATGGGGTGGGGAGAAGAGAAAAAAATCAGAAATGCCTCTTTGCTATGTTGAGGTCATTAACTCCTGTGAGGTTGGGTTGTTTTTTTTTCATGTTTTAGCATCCATTTCCTTGGGACACCCCTGGTAATGGATAAATTTCACTAAATTTAAGACAATCATCTGCTTGACCAATGAGCTAATTGTATGATGAAACATTATGGATCATATTTTCAAAAAATATGCATTTAACCAACAGAACCAATGGAGTCTTTTTAAATAAGGAACTAAATACCAATTGATTTAACAGTTGCAGCCTCAAGGATATTCTATATTGGCTTATAGATGAAAAAAAGAAAGTTTTTTTACCATTAGATACCTGTTTTATTCAGATATTCAGATAGTGGAGAGCTTAAATGAGTCATGAAACAATAATGACAAATATTAAGAACTGTGAATCAGTCAATATTACAAAGAGGAACTGTGAATTTAAATTTAGGTCTTTCACTGAGGGGGATACAAAACCAGAAGGAAACAACCAACTTTTTTGAATTTCACAGTTTTGCTTTCTAAATCAGTAAGTATTGGGTAAAGTGTCTTCAGGAAACTAACACTTGAACCTACAGACCTCCTGGGTTGTGTAGTCAAATGAAAAAAAATCTATGTCTGTAGTAGAAGTGCTATTTCTCATGACAGCGTGGATGAGCTAGTCAATAGCTTCTTTGACAGGAGAGAGGAAAGAGACGGGAGGATTTCTGTTTCTTAAGCTGGAGACTTTGTCTTCCTTCTATTTAGATGATGGAAAGTGTATTATATATATTATCCAGAACTAATATTTTATTTATGAAGTCCTTCCTAATTCCTACAGAGATCAAAAGAGCCCAGCTGGGGAGGGGTAGCTAAATGATGGAAGTTATCTTTTTGACCAGAATTGAGAGTTTGTGACTATTAATCAAATGCTTCATAGAGGAGGTATTTCTGTAGAGCAGAGAAAGCTCAGCAGCATAGTTCCATGCATGATTGATGCTCTCAGTTTTGGAAATAATTAAAATGGAATGAAGACCTGAACCAGACTTTTGTGTATAGTCAGTCCTTTCTGATTGGCAGAGAAAAGTCAGCAGTCTATATGCCCCCATTATATCTAAGATTTAGAAACCCAATGTTTGACTGCAAAGCAGAAATCTGAAGGAATTCTCATCTCTGAAATTCAATACATGAGCACACATGAGCAAGTTCTGCATCCTGTTACACAGTGCTTGTTTTAATTAATGTGTGTCCTATTAGAAGTGGGTAGAAAAAATATTCTGACAGTTTTATTGTGTTTGGGATTGTATCAATGGTTTAGCATATGAAAGGCCAAGTGCTACTGACTGTACATTTCCCTTTCAGATAATTTAAATGGTAGATTTGTTTTGACACATTTTCTTTTGGAAAGGCCCCCTATTACCTATGCCAGGTATATGAACTGTATAGCGAGCACTACTAATCCAATACTAGCTGATGCGCATCACTGCAGCAAAAGCTGTATGTGTGATAATGAATTAATGCACTAAAATGTCATGGTTTAGCCAGAGAACTCCTCTCATATTACCCAAAGTCTGGATATGTTTTAATGTTTTTAATTATGAGTCAGTGGAAATTGCATTATTTCATCTTTGTGTGTTTACGGATCCACTTGATATTTCAAGGACCTATGATTACTCTTACCATAATGGTCCTTCTTTGGTGGGATAATCTAAGGTTTATGTTTTGCTGTCAGATTTGGCACGATTCTTTAGTTTAAGCAGTCTTGCCAGAGCTACTATTTCAACTTTTCTGTGCTCCTTGCAGACATTTATATATTTTACCTTACACTTGACAAGTAGGTAAAAATATTAAGCCCACGTGTACTTTTTTGTTGCTGGCAATGGTTTTTTACTTATTATTGGTCATAGTGTAAATTAAAATGCAGGTTAACAACTGATATCATTATTATAAAAATGGGGAAGCTCAGACTTCCTCAGGTAACAGAATTTGGAACATCCTCAACTGCCTTTAGCTGTGGTTCTTGGGACCCTACTGCTATATTAAACCATTTTTTATGAACCTATCTTTTAAAAAAAATAATTCTCTATTCTAGGAATCATTTGGGAAGATGTAGTATGATATACCATAACTAAAATTCTTGTGTTGATTTCAGTTCTGATCTCACTGAAGTAAATTGTTAGCTTCATATTAGCTTTAGGGGGGCTGGGATTTCACTGTATGAGTCTTGGACACAGGTAGGATAATCACACACCCTTGTACATGAGCCTAACCTTCGCTTATCCTGCCAAACTGTATGAAGAGAATGAGTTGTGTTGGTCAAACTGCATAAGGACACTGTTTCACCAGACTTCATCTAAGCACCTGCTTCAAGTTAATTTCTTAAAAGTTATTAGAGAGGTATTAGCATGTTCAGAGTTATTTATCTCACCAATGTTGAAATATGAACAACTGCTGTTTAGAGTTGAGTACCCGTCTCCATTGACTGTGGTGGAAGTATAAAGAATAGCACATGCAGAACATCTAAATTTGAAGTAGATAAAATTGGATAACATGAAAGCATGTAGTTCTTAAAAGGGAGATTT
This sequence comes from Tringa tobata, assembly GCA_033628505.1. Taxonomy (NCBI): domain Eukaryota; kingdom Metazoa; phylum Chordata; class Aves; order Charadriiformes; family Scolopacidae; genus Tringa; species Tringa tobata. The sequence goes on from JAHREE010015910.1 coordinate 1,377,931, forward strand.
TTCAGGAAAAAATAGGTTAGCTGGCCTTACATGATCCAGTAACTTTATATAGAGCTTTGTGCACTTTTAGTAAGCAATTACACCTGTAGAGTTACAAGTTAGTATTTCTGCTGCTTCTGGAGAACTCTGGCACAAGCTGTTTGAAAGAAAACCTATTAGTAAAGGAAGTATTTGTGACATATGGAGGTTTCATATTGTGAAGTGCTCTACAGGCAAAAGATAAAGAGACAGTCTCAGACCTTAAGTCTTGCCAGGTCTCTCTGGGCCATCTGAACCACCCATTCAGTCATCAGCCTTCCTTTTTCTCAGTCCACTCTGAGATGTGGAAAAAGAAAGTGTTGCAAGACATAGGAATTGTTCTGGAAGTCTACAGACTTATAGAATAGAATCATAGAATAGTTTGGGTTGAAAGGGACCTTTTAAGGTCATCTAGTCCAACCTTCCCTGCAATGATCAGGGACATCTTCAACTAGATCAGGTTGCTAACAGCCCTTTCCAACCTGACCACCTGACCTTGAATGTTTACAGTGATGGCATATCTACCTTCTCTCTGGATAAATATTCTCAGCTGCTCTTTAATAGAGTATCACACCAAAATATTCTGTAGTATTGGATCAAAATGCTGGATTCTCCTACTGAGTGAGGAGTGTAAAACCAGTTATATGAAAGAAAAAGCAGCATTTTAGTCACCTAGCATGCCCATCAACCATCTTACTGCATTTGTGGCCATCACAAGCCCTTAATGTATCACACGCTTAAACCTGCTGTGACATAAAGGATGACTGAATCGTGGTGTCACAATAGCTGTACTTTCAGTCATAAGGCAGTGAAGTATTTAAACATTTGGTTCTCAGACAACCTACTGCACCAAATTTTTTTCTAATGACATAGAGCTCTGTGTTTAAAATAAGTTTGGAAATCAGGTGAGGTTCATGGAAAATAAGAAGAAACAGGAAGTTCCTTGTCTGAAAGGGAGCAAGTAGTGAAAAAAAAAAACAAAACAAACCCACACTGGATGGGCACAGAGTTAACATTTAGGTAATGAAAGACAAAGAAATCTGGAAACCTGGAAAAGACCTTAAAATTGAAGACAAGCAGCTTCTGTTAGACTTGATAGAGAAGGGAGAGCCAGTAACAGGGCAAAAGGGAAACGTTACATAGCAAAAGCACAGGAAGAATGTGCAATGTTCTGAATGGGTCTGAGCACAGCAAGTTGCATGTCTGGAGGCCAGAGAAAAGGATTTTGTAATAATCAAAACATTCAGCCCTTCATCTTGAGGGAATTCAAGCTGAGTAAATGAGTAAGAAAACCGTATTTTTAACTTTCATATAGAGAGAATTGGCAAGTTTAAGACAAGGCTTCATATAAATTTTGGATTCATTGACTTAAAGGTCATTCAGGCCATTGTGCTGGACTGGTGCAAATTGGCTTAAATACACTGAATCTAAATTTGACCTAAACACTGCATACGGGCTTGGTTCATCTGAAACTGTCTCCCACCAAACTGTCAGCAGAAAAGACAGGAGCCAGAAAAACATTGATCAGCAGAGATTCAAAAGATAGTAAGAAAGCCCTGAGGGTTCCCAAAAGCAGTGTTTCAGCCCTTCAGTCATCTGCCAGTCTCTCATCTATTTTGCTTTACCTTAGCTTTATGTTAAGCTCCTTCACTCCACTTTAATGCTGCACACAGACCTGCTTCACTCTCTGGCTTGTTAAGGCTTTCCCGAGCACAGCCCTTAAGGGCTGGGAGAATCTGTTGAGTGAAAGCTTAATTGTAAGGCAGAATTACAAGGCATCTTGCCATTATGTTGTAGACTCAACATTGTAACTTCATAAGTTTAATGAGACTCTTTGAAGCAGATACAATAGAGAAATATGCATTCCTCTCTCTGTGCTGCATTGAAGATACTTCAGGAGAGAAAACAGCCATATTTTAAAGAGATAAAGCTCAACTTCTGAACAAAGCCCCAGTGTTCCCATTGAACTCTAAGTTATGCTGAGGCTTTTGCCCGGCTTTTGTGAGTAAATCCCCCTCATCTGCACTTCCATGAAATCTGTCTAAGGGTACACCTGAAGCTTCTAGCAGATGTCAACTGCAAAAGGGAGTCTTTGATAGGCAGACTTCTGAGCCTGTAGAGGCATGTTAAAACATATCTTCTAAGCCTACAAGTTTACAAAGTTTACTCTTATCTTGTAGGAGTGGTGAGGGAAGTGGAGAGGAAGCGTAACATGAAATCTTTACCAGAAAATTACTTGTTTGGTGACCTAATATCTTTAGAAATTGAAATTTTATCAGGAAAATCATAGGAAAATAGTCTACTTCTATGTAATTAAAAAATCTCAGCCTCTTCCAGCACATTTCATCATATTGAGACTTACTTCCTACACTGCATAAGTGGTCCTGTTAACCCTCTTACCTATGTGGTCTGATCTGTACATTCCTTTTCTGTGCTCTTTTCCTCCCACACTTGCTGCTTCTTTTGAATTTCCTTCCTATGAACCGTAAATCTTCCATTGCTAAATTACTCTTGGAGAACTTCTGTTTTTCTAAAATCTTCTCCTTCAAACCTGTCTGTAAAAATGATGGTGAGTTATTGATGGATAGACAGACCAGAAGACAATACAGAAGGAATCTTTTACAGGAAGCTCTTTCCTTTTGATGTGATTTTATACACTGAAAATGAGGAAATTAAAACTATTTTCAAATTTAAATGTAAAAAAGTCGCAGTAACAACTCTGGATCTAAGCAGAATCCAGACTTGGATCTGGTAGATCGTGGATCTGCCCACAAGTATTGAAACTAGAATGCAAGCCAGATACCAAGGAAGGACCCTCTCTTCTGGAGCAAAGTCAAGCTGTGGTTCTTTCTCACAAGAAATTAAAGATGTTGGACATGACCCTCTTCACATTGGAAGGAAAGTAAGGAATAATAAATAGCCACAGACCTGTATACCTTCCTGAAGGATGAAAGAAATTTGATCTTGAATTCCTGCCCTGTTTGCTGCAAAGGAAGAATTTGAATCTAGTTCTTGCAAACAAGGGGTGTTTGCTCTAGCCACTGGCATCTGGGTAACTTGGATTCAAACATGTCTGTTTCTGGTTTTGACCAAAAAATTGTGCACTGCATATGAGAAGATTTTCTTAATGAAGGTTTTATCAAAACCAGCATGCTTCTTTGAAAAGCGTTAACGAATTGGAATTTCCTGATGAAAACGTTCCACCAAAAAATTCCTGAACCAGCTCTACACTTCATTTTAGCTAGATTTGGATCCGGTCCTCAATTACTAGAAAACACTTCCTTCCCGTGCAGAGTTAGCTAACAAAAGTTCTTTCAATGAACAAAGACAGACAAGTCATTAGCTTTTTTCATGGAAAGGTCTGAAGGAAAATATAAAGAAAAATCCTGTGCAGGCAGGTGAGACCAGAAATGTGACTGTCAAATAAATATGCATACCAGAAATCAAGCATGATTTTTAGATAACTTAAAAAATAACAAAGCAAGTTTGTGAATAGAGGTTGTACAAATATTTTTTGAATGAATAAGACTCACTTTAAAAGTTTAATCATTGTTTTAATTTTACACATGAGATCATTTGCAGTCCTGTTTCTTTTTAGAAAAAGACTGATGTAATTTGTAAAACATGAAGGCTGCAAGTATTTGCAAACCTTAATTTTCACAATATCACTTAAGGAAATAAAAGCATCTCAGGTTCATGAGGTGTTCATAAAGCTTTTGAATAAAACAACAAAGCACTAAATGGTAAAGAAAAATCTTATTCTGAGAAATCATTGGATATATATGGTTGATTCTCTTCTCTTCTGAAGAATATGGGGCAAATCTAAATTAGATACCTGTTAGTATGTAACTGTGCTCAATTTTTGCATGCCTTCCTGTTAAAGATGAACCTAAAATCCAAAGCTTGGAGTTTGTTCCATACTGCAGATGAACGGCCATCAGAGAGTGATGCAAAACCTCAGTAAGAGGAATGGAGATAAACCCAAAGTAAACCCACAGAAAATTTAAGCACAGGAGTTTCTGAGACCACTTGCATTGCACCTTCTTCCCCTCAGAAAAAAGTTGCTCAAACCACAGAAAGAGACATTCTCACGTGGATGGGAAGTTATTATGGACAGGCAATTTCATGTATTCCTTGCAAGGTTTACAAGGATTGTTTGTAAGTACAAAATTGGTAGCAACAGTGCCAGCATCTGTGTTTTATGTATCATATACTGACCAGTACTCACCCAAGAAGTGTCTGACGTTGTTGGAATTGAGCCAAACTGGAATAATCCAAACTAATTGTAGACATCTGCAAGGTACATTTGCACAGCAGAGGAGCTCCTTTTCACCCAACGAGAGAAACAAAGGGTTTCTGGGTGCAGTTCATTTGAGCAGTATGACCGGCTAGCTGGAGTGAGATAAACTTCTCCCTGGCATTGCCAACTAGCTCAGGTAGGATTGCCTACACAGTGGATCTTCACAGTAAGTTGGAGAAATGCCATGCCTGAAGCCTGCTGGAGTCTTGTGCTTGGTACACCTCTCACACATATGATCTGCAGTCTATTCATTTGGTTGCTTTTTAGCTCATTAAACAAGGAAGCCAACAGGGCTTTCCCAGTTTCCCGGGGAGAGTACACATGCTAATCATGTGCCAGTTGCACATTGTTTGGTGAGAACTGGGTGTGCCTCGCTTCCCTGCAAGCCAACCAGTGTTTTCTGCAGAAGGAAACATGGTTTTCCACAGGCGGGAAGGGAAGAGTGCGTTTCAATGGCTTGAGACTATCTAGGTGAAAAATTGATAACAGCGGCAGGGTGCACTGGGAATTGTATTTGACCTACAGCTCAGATCCAGCTGGTAGGTTAAAAGTATTATTAGGGATACCTGGGTTTACTTTTTTCTGACCACAAAAGAACTGTGATGGTTTTATAGGCAAACAAACATTTACCACATGTCTTAGACCTCTTGTGTTGGAATGTGAATTGGCAGAATTAATTGTATATTTCATTAAAGAAAAATCTTAATAGCTGTTTAAAACAATGTAGAAATAGCATAAGTGACACTTTCCAGTCCAAGATTACCTACAGGCAGAAGGGAATTTAGAAGCGTTAATTTAGTGTCCAGTGTTTGTTTTGTTGTTTTTTTTTTTTTTTTAATATTTGTTATCATTATTATTATTGCTGTTAGTGGTTTTGGTTTGGTTTGGTTTGGTTTTTTTAATATTTGTTGTTGTTGTTGTTTACATGAATCTTGCCATGTTGGAGCATTCCAGAGAAATGGAAAAAAAAAAGTGAATTCTGTGCCAATATTTTAAAAGAGAAAGTGGGACAATCTGGTAATTATATGCCTGACAGTTTGACATTGATACAGGGTAAAATAATAGAATGGCTGATATAGGGCTTTACTACTCAAAATCTAAAGTAGGGTAATTTAATTAAAGTCAGTCAACATGGGTTTATAAAAACAACTGTCAAACTATCTTTCGATGAGCTTACACATTCCTATTGATAAAGATAAATGATGCAATGTATTTAAACACTGTAAGGTATTTGACTGTTGTCACACAGCATTCTATGAAAAGGGTGCATTATAAAATCAACATGTGACATATTATGAAGATTAAAACCTTGAGAGCTGCTAAGTCTCCAGTTACACTCAGAAATGGGCAATTATCAAGTGAATGTGTTTCTAGAGAGTTTTTTTCTTGTTCAGACTACATTGCCATCCAATATTTTTATGAACAGTCCTGAAAATACATAGTTCCTAAAAACCTTCAGATAGTGAATCATGACTGAGAAGAGAATGAAGAGTAATGAAGAGAACTGATTAATATGGTCTTTAATATCAACAATAAAAAATTATGCACCTTATAATAAAAATCCAGGCAATGCATTTAGAATCTGTGAGTGCTTCCTGGGGTGCAGTGGCTGTGCAAATGGAGGGCTGTCACTGTGGATATGTAGTTGATCATGATCCTAGTCTGATTCATGCCTATCAAAAAATACTATAATGAAAACCAAGGTAAGTGAGTGGGAAGTTTGCATTACCTCTGTATTTCTCATGTTTACCCCTCTGGGAATACTGGGTCTTGTTAGAGTGCCTCTGCGCTAAGTAGCAGGTTTAAACAACTAGAAAGAGTTCAGAGAAAAGTCAGAAGTGTAATTGAAAGTTTGAGAAGGGAGGGACTTAGGGACTTAGCTTGTCTGAGCTAAAAAAAAAAAAAAAAAAAAGAGAGATAAATTGTCTACAGTCTCGAACACTGACAAAAAGCACAGAAACATAATGATTTTATGGTTTATTTTGTAATTTTTTTTGGGGGGTTGGCGTTTTGGTTTTTTTCAGCCTAGCAGACAAAACTATGTAAGTATGAGCTGGATACTGAGGGAACCAGACTCCATGTAGGAAACAGCTAAAACGGCTACTGTGTAAGGCTGAGAGAAATTAACTGCTGATACAATCTACCTAGAGCAATATTAATTTTCTCCATTAGTAAAATAAGCTTAATTAGGGGTATGTGTTTATCTAACGATATGGTTTGTTGGGATGTAGTTTGGTATATCTATAACATTAATACAGGGGAACTGCTTGGTAAGAAGGCCTTATGCTGGAGAACAATCTCTGCTGCACCAGATTTCAACGTATCTATGAAAAACAATAACGTTCATGTTGATGGCCGTGTTTTTTATTCACTAACTGTATGGTTAAATTGAATAATGGTGAAATACCCAAGTGCTGTCCCAAAGACTCACCAAACTGCGTTGCATGAAAAGTATATTCACAATAATTCACGTTACAATTGATAGAAGTTTGAGGGTTATACTGAATGCAAGACTGGGCTTGTGGCAAATGCATTTAATCCTTTCATGAAAGAAGTAATAAATTACAAGAAGTTGAAAGGTAGCCTTATAATTCTCCTCCTGTGAAAGTTAGGAATGTTTCAAATTGAAAACATGTCAAAATTCAAAAGCTGTTTGCTCTGACCAGTAGAGCATGTTCTCAGTCCCTGACCACTGGCATGGAAAGAAAAAGAAATGGGTCAATAGCAGAAAGGTAGAAGAGCTTTGGGGGAAAAAAAAAAACAAAACCAAACACACACACACACACAAAAAAAAAAAAAAAAACACACAAAAAAAGCACAGACTGAATGAAGAAATGAACAATAATAATCTTGAAGCTCAGCATTTTTTTGTTGTTGTTGCTCTTTCTATTTCCTTTATCTCTTTGACCCCTGGATCTACGTATGTACATGTGTAGTTACAGAAGTGATTGGGGAAGGTTTAAAAGCAGAGAATTGACTTGACAAGATGGTGACCCACACCTTGTTCTGGGAAGCCCAGACATATGACTGGCCAGAAAGCAGAAAAATCCTCAGAGCAGTCCAGGAAAAAAACTTCCTCTTCCAGCTAGGGAAGAGGTAAGGTTGGGCTACCCAAACACATTGATTCACAGCATCTCCCTGGTACCATTTTTCAGGAGAGTCATCCAGGTTTTAAAGCTGGCTTCCTCTGGTAAACATTCAGGGAGGTGATGGTACCAATTCCTGTGCCTGATTTACTCCAGGAGGGAGTGGATTTGCTGGGTTTTCTTTCTCCCAGATGGTGCAAACTGTGCAGCTTATTCCCAGTAGGCAAATAGGAGCTGTCACCTACAGCGCAAACATCAGTGTAAAGAACCCCTGACATGCAGCGTTCAACACAAAACAGATATTGTCAAGATCATCTCTGTGTAGACAAGCAGGAAGGAAAAGCAAACACATTCTGCTTATACTCATTTACACGTTATGTTGCCATAAGCTTTCCCCAAATATTATGTAGATGGAAAAGTAAGCCTCATGCTGCTGTAAATCAGTAGTTGTGCTGTGGTGGCAGGAGAAAACAGTTAAGGGATTCAGTTTTCTTCCAAGAAAAATCATACTTTTCAAATCCATCTGAATCAGAGCCAAAGGAATATTCCTTATCTGGCTGCAATAAGTGTTCTTTCAAGCAGGGATATATGACCGGCAGACTAAGCTCTGGCGAGGTCTATGCTGCCAGGAGGTGGAGGGAGAATGACTCAATAGGATATGGGTGCCTAAATCTCTTGGATCAAGAGACCTTGAGGGACTTAGGCACCCACTTTCCCCTGCATTGTAAAGGAATGTGGGTTCTTGCCGCCTCGCAACTTAGGAGTTCCCTGAAATTGCTCTTCATAAACAGCAGTTCATGTTTTTATTAAGGAAACCACAGATGAACTTTGCACCTGGGAATTCTACCACACAGATCCTGAGCTGGAAATCATTGAGCAGGAATTAGTGTCTTTAAATTTATGCATTAGTGCAAAATTGCTGCTATACAACAACATCACTGTCTTAACATCTACAGTTTTTTTACTGGCATTGGAAAAAAAATGAAAATAATTTTTAAAAGTAAGAGAAAAGGCTTGATTTGGTTGTACCAAACTCTGTCCTGGATGTAGAGACTGAAACTGTCGCAATAGTAAACGAGATTAGGTCAAAATAGCTTTATTATTTCATGAACAGCTATTCTGTTCCAGAAACTGCTGACCCCAGACAGTACAGAATTGAATGATGTGTGCTGAGCTTGAGTTAAAAAACCCTATAAGGCACGAGCTGCTCATGTATGGAGGAACCTTACCTCTCCCAAAACATGTTAAAGAACAGTGCAGATGCTTCATGGCTCTGGATAGAGTCATCTGTCTGACATGGCCAGCACTTAGATGAATATAAATAAGCCCAGTTTTACTTCCGTGACTCTTCCCAAAAGAGGCAGATGTCTACACTGGATTTCCCACAGTTCAGTTAAGTCTTGCTCTGGTTTTATGATTGATGTCTTCTTTAAAATTATATTATCCAGGTTTTCTATTGTCTAGGCATTGTATCCTCCCATCAAGAATAGAGATTTCATTGTATCAGAAAGCTTTTCTTGTTTGTTTTAACACAGAAACAATTGATTCCTCTGATGCGTGGGGATAGTTATCCTTTCTTTGCAGGGACTTGAGTCCACATGTCTAATGGGATTCTTGCTGGGAGATATAAAGTATTTTGGTATTGATGTCTTACAGCTTCTCCTCTGGAAGATCACCCACTTTGCATAGCCTCATTTAATACAAAGGAAAACAGAGTAAGAGAAAGTCAGAGAGGAACATGCCCAGGACTCTGCAGCACCCAGGTAAAACAAGCCCAAAACTCTCACTGCTGCCCCTGCTCAAATGCATATTTAATAATTTTATGTGAAGTGTGAAAGATGGCACAGGAAGGATTAAGAGGGCATCCAGCCCAGAAAATTCTGGCACTTTCCTGGAATGTGGTAAATATGGGGCAGTGAAAGTTTTTGAAGTTAGTTCTCCTGTCTCCCAGAGGTGTACTTCAGTTACAAGGCACCTGAAGAAAAGCAGAGCTCCTCTTCCATACTCTGGTCATCCTGCAGAGAGGGGGGACAAAAAAAAAGGGGCTAAGTGTGCTCTGAGGCTGTGCTTCACTGCAGCTGGAGGACAAGCTATGTGTTCTCCTGCCTCTTCTTGTGAATCCTGATGGGACTTTGGCGAGAAGCAAAAAGCCTTATAGTTCAGTGGCTGAGGGCATGTGCTCAGTGGAAATATTTGGGGAGGCTAAAGACTTTACCTGTGGAAACTGAAGTACCTGGATAGTTAGGATTCAGGTAGCAGTTTTGTCACTTGGAGGAAGCAGCCTGTCATGTACTCACTGTGGACGGGAAACATTAACAAACCGTGGGCAAATCTGTGTCCCTTTCTTTGGGGCATATTCAGGTAATTTAACTGCTGCTCATTTTCTATTTATTCCCCAAAAAGGATCTGTTGATATTCTTCATACTGATTAATTTGTAGACTGAGGAAAGCCTCTTTACAAAATGGGAACCTTCCTAAAAACCTTTGTCATTAGTTTGCATGCATGCATGCATTTTAAAACACATAATTTTAAATTTTGGATTTTATACTCAGCTTTCTGTTGTCATGTTTTGTACTCCAGTTTTGATTTGTTCCTTTCTAAGTTGTTTTTCCAAAATTAAGTAACTTTTTGGAAAACTGTAATTTTATACTTGGGGAAAAGAGATTGAAATTCGCATTGAAAGTTTTTGTCCTAAACTCAACAGCTGACTATGGCAATGCAAGGGGAGATAGTAATAAGGTATTTTAATTTTTTAGCTTTTTTAAAAAATAAGATATACTTGTTATACTCTGAAGTTCTGCTGCTTTGGAAAACAAATACAATTTAACAAAAGATATATATATATGTCTTCCCGTCATTCACAAATAACAGGATTGGACTTCTACTTTTTTGCTCCCAATAGGAAAGGAAATACAATTACATCATGTATAAAATCTATTCAGATAAGTTAGGTACAAATGTAATGAACTGAAGACATACACAAACATTACATCCCTGGTATCTGCATGTGGAGGGTAATCTCAAAAACAAAGACTGATAAAACAATTCTTCTTCTTCAGATCTTTAAGGAGAAATGCACAAGGCACAAGCTTTATATTAAACATTTCTGCTAAATTGCTTCTTAGCAGACTCTTCCCATTATAATTTTAACCTATTCCGTATGGCTGAAGAGGAAAATAACTAGGAACTGGAAAATAGAGAATGACAGAAGTCATGCTCCTTTTCTCTCCCTGACAAACTCTTGCAGAACTGGCTACAGGGGATTTATTAGGAAAAAAAGCCATGTTTCTCTTATTAAAACTTAAAAAAAAAGTGAGTAATTTTGAAGTTGCCTGTGGTGTATTCAATGCACTTGCTGCTTGTCATCCCAACAAAACACATTGTATTTGCCTGGGGTCCAGGAAAATGGGGACCAGGACAGACTGGAAGCAAAAATGCTCACTTACACACTGTGAGATGGCTACCTTGCACCCTTGATCTCGCAGCTGTTGTAATTCAAAATTCCCTTGGAGTCCCCAGGGAAGATCCTGGTACCCCCACCCAGCATTAATGGGTAGGGGAGCAGGAAGGTATAAATAGACAAACTCAGGCAAATCCATTTTTTGCCAATGCAAGACTTCTTAAATCATGTTTTGAGCTTAAGAAAAATGTCCCTAAGTTCTCATTCTGAGTGCCTCAGGTCTTCTTTCTTTGAGAACCAAGCACACAATGTGAATGAATTAGTCTGTTCTACATCCGGAGTAAGTCTCAATTCAGTTGCTAAACATAGAGACCCAACACTAGTGGAGTATCCCATGGTATTGGATATATTTGTTTTCACAGGACAAGCGGGCATAGAAGAGAACCTATGGCAGATGTGCAACCTTTTCGAGCAGCACCTAGAGGTTAGTAAAAGTGTCTGGCAGTGGATAAACTGGTGTCAGTTTCCTGTTAAATGTAGTGGAATCACACTGAATCACAGAATGGTTAGAGTTGGAAGGAATCTATAAAGTTCATCTAGGTCCAACCACCCTGCCATGGGCAGGGACACCTTCCACTAGAACAGGTTGCTCAAAGCCCCATCCAGCCTGGCCTTAAACACTTCCAGGGATGGGGCATCCACAGCTTCTCTGGGCAACATGTTCCATTGCCTCACCACTGGAATGTGTGAAAGCAGAAAGTCTGATGCATGTGGAAGATCCAATTCGACCTCTCTTGAAATAAACAGCAAAAAACAACCAAGGACTTCTCTTTTCTTTCAACTATTGCCATGTCAACTACTTCAAATTGTAGAAAATTGTCAGAAAAATGTCTGTTTGATTGTATATACAAAACCCTGCAATTATTAGCCAAATTCATCAGTGAAGTAGAAAAAGAGTGAAGTTTTGCCAAAATAAGACAAGAAGAATCATATCGTTAAACTTGCACTTTTAAATTGCAAAAAGATGCATTGATAATAAGATGAAAAATAATGATGAAAAATAAAAAATAAACAGCAAGCACTGCCATCTTGGAAGCACACATTCTTTGGATAAAATCTACTATATCACTGTCAGACACAGAGACATCATCAAATACTTTAATTTTTCACCACCAAGCGTAACTCCATGTTTTACCCATGTTCATCTGAATCTCAAATTTGAAAGTGTTTGCGCTTTTCATGGGCTTATTTAACTCCACTAATGATAACTCATCTTTGAGTTGTAAATGAAGATGTAACCCTGCCAAAGCCCAGGTTGGAAGTGACCCCAAAAATTGAGCAATTTGGCTTTGTATCCAAACTTGTAGCTCCAAGAAATGGAAAGATGCCAGAAGGAGGCCAAAGCTTTCAAGCCTGTTATTGAACTATGACAAATGACCTTATAACAACCCAGTGTACACAATATACATAGGTCTGGAATAATATTTTCCTCACTTGTTCATGAGTGATACAGCTCTATGCAAAAGTTACAGCAAAGGTTAGAAATTAATGATCCCTCCTCAGCTGCTGTTCACAGTGTAACTGTGGAAGGAAAAGGCTGAGGTGCTCAACGCCTACTTTGTCCTTAGCAGTGGAACTAGCTGTTCCCTGGACACCCAGCCTCATGAGCTAGGAGACAGGGAGAGGAAGCAGAATGAGGGCATCACAATTAAAAAGGAAGAGATCAGTGACCTGTTACGCCTTTTGGATGCACACAAGTCTATGGGACTGGATGGGCTACACCCAAGAGTGCTGAAAGAGTTGGCAGACGTGCTCGCCAAACAGCTTTCCATTATTTACATGAAGTCATGGCTAACTGGGGAGGTCCCAATGGACGGGAGGGTAGCAAATGTAGCAGCCATCTACAAGGAAGGCAAAAAGGAGGATCCAGGAAACTATAGACCTATCAGCCTGACCTTGATACCAGGGAAGGTCATCGAGCAGGTCATCTTGAGTGCCTTCACAAGCCATATAATGGGCAACCAGGGGATCAGGCCTAGTCAGCATTGTTTTATGAAAGGCAGGTCCTGCCAGAAGAACCTGATCTCCTTCTATAACAAGATGACCTGATTATTGGATGAGGGAAAGGCTCTGGATATTATCTACCTGGACTTTCAAAAAGCATTCGACACTGTTCCCCATAGAATTCTAGTGGAAAAACTAGCTGCACGTGGCCTGGATGAGCATACAATCTGCTGGATCAAGCACTGGCTGTCTTGATGGTCCCAAAGAGTGGTGCTCAATGGAGTTAAATCCAGCTGGAGGCTCGTCACAAGTGGTGTCCCTCAGGGCTCAGTGTTAGGACCATTTCTGTTTAACATCTTCATTGATGATCTTGATAAGGGTATAGAGTGTATCATCAGTAAGTTCACAGATGACACCAAGTTAAGTGGGAGTGTTGATCTGCATGAGGATAGGGAGGCTCTACAGAGAAACTTAGATTGGATCGATGGGCCAGCATTAATGGTATGAGCTTCAACAAGGCCAAGTGCCAGGTCCTGCATTGGGCCACAACAACCCCATGCATTGGTATAGGCTTGGGGAAGTGTGCCTGGAAAGCTGCCTGGCGGAAAGGGAGGTTCTAATTGACAAGCGTCTGAATATGAGCCAACAGTGTGCCCAGGTGGCCAAGAAAGCCAACGGCATCCTGGCTTGTATTGTGTGGCCAGCAGAAGTAGGGAGGTGATTGTGCCCCTGTACTCAGCACTAGTGAGGCCACACCTGGAGGATTGTGTCCAGTTTTGGGCACCTCAATACAAGAGAGATATCGAGGTGCTGGAGCGAGTGCAGAAGAGGGCAATGAAGCTGGTGAAAGGCCTGGAGAACAAATCGTATGAAGAGCAATTGAAGGAGCTGGGACTGTTTAGTATGAGGAAGAGGAGGCTGAGGGGTGACCTCATCACTCTCTACAGCTACTTGAAAGGACATTGGAGAGAAGTTGGTGCTGGTCTCTTCTCCCAGGTAATTAGTGATAGAACAAGAGGGAATGGCTTCAAGCTACAACAGGGTAGGTTTAAACTGAACATTAGGAAAGAGTTTTTCACAGAAAGAGCAGTCAGGCATTGGAATAGGCTGCCCAGGGAGGTGGTTGAGTCACCATCCCTGGATGTGTTTAAGAGCCATTTAGATGTGGTGCTGGGGGATATGGTGTAGGGGAGAACTGTGTAGAGTAGGGTAGATGGTTGGACTCGGTGATCCCAAGGGTCTTTTCCAACCTAAATGATTCTATGATTGTATGAAACTTAGATGAGACCGTGAGCGCCTCTACTATAAAGACAGGCTGAAACAGTTGGGGTTTTTCAGCCTGGAGAATACTCCAGGGAGACCTTATAGCCCTTTCCAGTACTTCAAGGAGGACTACAGGAAAGATGGGGAAGGACTATTTTTCAGGAAGTGTTGCAATAGGCTGAGTGGTAATGGTTTTAAACTGAAAGAGGGGAGATTTAGATTAGATATTAGAAAGATATTCTTTACTGTGAGGGTGGTAAGACACTGGCCCAGGTTGCCCAGAGAAGCTGTGGATACCCCATCCTTGGAGGTGTTCAGGGTCAGGCTGGATGGGGCTTTGAGCAACCTGGTCTAGTGGGAGGTGTTGGAAGGGGGGGACGGGGTTGGAACTAAATAGTCTTTAAGGTCCCTTCCAACCCAAACCATTCTATGATTCTATGAATAGCAGAATGACTCCAAAATTAAAGCGTCATAACCTGAGTCCTTTAATGCTCAATAAAAATGTCTCAAAGAGTCTCAGTTTCTCTGTTTGTGTTGCCTGTGACACTAACTGTTCTTCCCTCTTTCCACGTGGGTTTGTAAGGTGCAGAGTGGTCACCACCAGCTCTGTTCTCTGTCTGCAACATGTGAGTCCGCTCCTGCTGACTGGAACAACAGCAAAACCAGTCCCTCTACTTAGATGCATTAACCGTCAAATAAGTGGAAAGCAAAGATCTCTGCTATGACATTTAGCCTGCAACGTTGGAGGTATGGGGCAAGTCTTATGGAAAAGTCATCAAATTTTGTCACGGGTATTGCTAAAGTCTATTCAGCCACCACTTCTTCTGCCAGATATCATAGTCTAAGCTCATCATTCTGCATTTCACCTATTTAGCCAAACTCTAGCGTGCAAGCATAAAAAATAAAACCTTATGTATTACTAAACATAGCAAAAGTCCCATCTACAGTTTTAATTAGCTACAGGAATATATAATTTCAATCTAAGCTCTTTAGACAACATCAGGTGCATTTTAGCAAGCTGGAATTTATAAGTTTAAGTCCTCTTCCCATTTCCTTACAAACAATTCAGTTTCACTGCATTTTTCCACTGCTTCATATAATCACAGGAATCTTTCATAAACAGTTGCTAATCTGTTCTAAGGCCAGAGCTGTACAAATGTAGAGAAATTAGGCATTCTGAACTGTATTCTGATTACATATACATGAACATAAGTGTGTGTATATACATATATACATTTGTGTGTTATATGCACATATAGACACATGCACAGTAAAAATTGCTGAAAGGGAGAAACATTCTGAGACTATGGAAGCTGTCTTCAAGCTGTTCTACTTAAGCTCAAAAAGTGGCTCCTATATACTCATTTCAACATGCAGAATGTACTAAATGAAATGAATGATGGCATATGGTTACTGTCACCTCTATATCAAAGAGAATGTGTATAGTAAAGTATTTCTAACAACCAGATATTTCCACATCTAGGAAAATCCTGATCCAACTGTAAAAAGTCATCTGAAGGAATGTGATGAATGGGCAATGACTTGAACCATTGAAAACTTCACTGAAAAACTTTTGAAGGATTTACTTGTAAGTAATAGTGGAAAAGTATCGGTTTCATTTGATTTATTTTCAGGCAGCCATCTTCAGAGTGTGGTCCGCTTACGATCTTTATCCACACAGGATCCTTGAGACAGCTCACCCAAGATCTGCATTACCCCTCCAGGCATTTCTCTCTTTTATGTATAGAAGAGACCTAGGGCTACTGCATATTGCGCTAGCTGTTAAGTCTAAGCAGTGAAATCTGGATGCAATGAATTTGGCCTTAGGAAACTTAAGAACTCATTTTCACCTCAGATATAAATCCAGTTTTTTGGATTGAGTCAATTAAGCATTTGATGTTCAGCACTTCCAAATGAAGGACTGAGCATTGTGGCTTGCCAGTAAATGCCCAATATATTTCAGCATAATAATGTATTTTGTGAATACCAGAAAGCTCAATTTTATTAAAAAGCCTTCAGCTTAAGCAAGGTTATTTCCTTGATTTCTTTCCCTATTTAATTTTTAGGCTGTGACAGTAACTACTTCACCATGTGCTGGTTGATTTCCTAAGAGTGTTAAAGCATATAGTAAGTCAGACATAGCCATTTCAAAGATGCAAACAGTAAGGCAGAGCAGCTCTATGCCAAGTTGTCCTGGAAATGTATATGAAATAGGGTTTAATCATCATGATGAGATAAGTACAAGGATTTGTCAATTTAGCTAGGATTTATTAATATAAACATTGGTCTCTAAACTTTGAAATCTAGTAAGTACTCTGGAACTGTACACAGGGATTTTAATAATTTTCCTGTTTACAAACAAAGAAAATTTCAAGCTATTACATCATTACATTTTTATTACATTATTATTAGCTATTATGTTTATTATTACATTCTTTTTAGCTAATTAATTTTAGTGCAGTTATATAAACTTCCAACAGAAAAAAGACAAAAAAAATCTCCCTTTAAAGATAGAAAAGACAGCTTTTGTCAAAAATTTGACATTTTTTTCAAGTTTTAATCTCAGGCAAACTTGGACTCAACACTTGGGAACTCGCCGAATTTCAAAAGATATTTATGTGCCAAATCCCCCAACGAGATTTCAAAAGATTGTGTATAAGTTCTGGTGATTTCTTGTAAAAATAATATGGCAATTCTATTGAATGTCTTCAAAATCAATCCCTTAATTCTTAAAGATTCAGTGTTTAAAGTGGAAGCAGCTTCCTAGCTCTCTATGCATTTCTCATACATTTCTATTTCTTCTTGTTCCCCTGAAATGAGAGGAACTGAAATGGGTTAAACACCATATCGCTCAGGTCCTTTCAGTGTGCCTAGTGACAAAGTCTTATATTCCTTCACCTTTTCGAGTAGTTGAACCTGGCTCTTCAAGCAAAACCATTTTGCTTATAGCCATGCCACTCTCAGGTCATTGAGTTTTAATCCTCCACAAAACAGAAATGGTGAGGGCTATAGCAGGGTACCATATAGGTGCATCTATAAATGCAAACTATTTTGAGAACCTAAGGTGGCATTGCATTCCAGTGGAATGTTTTAAAAGTTTTCTGCCAAATATTTCCTTTCTTCTCTCTACTTATACAGTCATTTATAGCAGTGAGCTGGATGGGCCATACCAAGCATCAGCACAACCACTGTTAAAGTCTCAAGTTTGTTGCAATAGTGTGCTGTAGTGCTGCATAACTGAAATAACCATCACACGTTAAAGCAGGCAATGAAGCACTTTCTCCATCAGAAAAGAGCCCAGAAAATCACTACACAAGCCATGTGAAGCATTTCTATTCAGAGTTAACTTCATTGGTACTACAAAAATCCAGTTTTCCTATCCAAAAAATCTTTTCACTTACAGATAGTACAATGGTAAGAACCAGCCTCTGCACAACCTTGAGGGTTTCGAGGGGCAAAGCCAGGTTGCTGCCTTGGTTGAATCTGTAAGTTAAAACATGGGTGTTATGTACATTTGGGTGGCAACTTGTCCTCATTGCAAGCAAAAAGAAAAGCAGAAGTAACTATTTAAGTAAAGTGAGTAACTACTGAAAGCGTCCTGCTCTTTCCAGAGCTCCTCTGAAGAATGTTTAGAAGACTGGACAAGTTCTCCTCAAATTTGACAAATGGCAAGCAAAGACTAGATTTACAACACAAGGAACTGTATCACTAGGGTCCTAGAAAGACAGATCTTTATAATGCCAGTAAAAACATTAAACTTTCAGAATACATCTACATCACACCTACCACAGTGAGAGCAACATGGCTAAGATAACCAGCTTGGATCTTCGCAAAAGTCCACTGTTACAAATATGAAACTCAGGTTGCAGTGATTTGTCTTGTTTCTCAAATATATTTTGCAACATGCAGTACTCTGCCCATTACATCTGTTAATATTAGTAGACTAGTTATTACTGAAACATGGTACCATCACAGTGATCTAGGCTGTCTTTGAATGATCATTATCCAGCTCCAAATAGTCAAATATTCTGCTGGTAAAATGAGAGGGGAGAAAAAAAAGTAATAAAGAAGAAATTTGCGCTTCAAGATTTAGAATAAACATAAGATTTCAGAAAATAAATAAACCAGCAATTTTTATTCATTTTAAATGGGGAAGACATTTCAGTTTTGTTACTGGCAATTTCATTTTCCCATTTGGGTTTCAATACATGTAAATAAAGTTATACCTCTTAACAAAGAGATTGGGCAGAGCTGAGAAAACACCGTAATGTGTAAGTTTCTCTTTGATGTTGAGCAGTTCACTCAACAAGCAGTTCAGTTTGTCCAGAATCCAACTTTAACAGCAGCTTGATCAAATTCACATGTAATGAACCTGTCCCCTGGGTATATTACTGACTGCTGAGGGATTGATCAGGAAAACAAACTTCTTACCTATTTTGTCACCAACATATTCTTGTGTTGTATCTATTCAACTGTTTCTTAACACCAGTGTGTGTAACTGACTAGAACATCAGAAAGAAGTGAAATCAAAACAGTGTTCTTTAAATTTTTTTTATTGGCTTCTGCTTTTGAAAACAGACTGGAACTTTGCCAATCAGATGCAAAGCAAGCTTAGAGAAACCAAATAATACCTACAGCTCTAGTAGCATGTTCTAAATATGTTCCAGGGTTCAAAACCTACAGCTGTTGGCAAATAGTGAATGTCACATATAAATAAGAGATATATCTTAATTTAAAACTTGATTCTCCAATAAATAAAATATTTCAGGAAAGTAACATCAAATTGTTAACAGTGATATGAAGCAGTCTCCACATATTATTTATTCCTACTTCCATGCAAAAAATGTTGAAAGAGCTAAAATGTTCTTGGCTTCTAAAGAAGAAACCATATTGGATCTTTCAGCTATTTCCTTTGGGAGAACATTAAAGGCAACCCTGAAACATCAACAGGACATCTAAGGAAAAGGAATGGTAAGAAAGAAATCACAAAAAGAAACAATGATAGTTGTGGGCGTCTTGAAAGTTAAATAAATGTTTCATGATTTAGCTGGCTTAAAGACATTAGCCTTACTATTGCCCATAGCAGTGTTATATTGCAGTTATCCTTTATACAAATGATATCAGGCTATCTATTTTACTCTCTCCCAATTAAAAAGCTCATGTGTCTTTTCCACCAAGACTTGCTGATAATAAGAAAAAGGAAATATTGTAAACAGCTTTTGAAGGTAACTTCAAAGTTTCCTTTTTGGCTGAAAACATAAGATTTTTCTCCCACCAGTTCATCCAACCCCACCCTTCTTGTCAGATCTTAAACATATTTTTCAACTATTCCTCTATGCGTTGGTCATTAGATTTTCTCATTTCCTTCTGCTACATCTCCTCTTGCCTATTAGTCTATTAGCTTGGGACACTTCTTCCAGGTTATCCATTTTTCAAAGCTATCTGCTTTCCTGTCAATTAGTCCAAACCATGGTCATGGTCCTTCTACTCATCAAATAGCTTATGTTAGAAAACAGAAACATCCCACTTCCCTGAACTGGAGACTATCTGGGGAAGACACAATCCAAAACAAAGAGAAAATGCTGTATATTTTATGTATGTTATTACATCTTTCAACTGTGAAAGAATGTCAAGCTTTTTTTTGTTCTTGGCTCAACTATAGGAAAGGCACTAGATTTAAAACAAAAAAATTACTATTATACAGTATAGATATGCTTTAAAAGGGTTGGGTTTTTTGGGTTTCTTTTCAGTGAACCTTTAATTCCTCTGTCTCCAGATAAAGACAAATTTGAAAACATTTGACTTTACTGTTCAACAGAAGCAGCATTAGGTTAGATCGCTTTGCTCATGGGGAAAGGAAGGGCTGTGCAGAAGTGGGTGGAGTTGAGCAGGAAACCTGGGTGACAGGGAAAGCAGACTTGCCAGCAGAGGGAGAGGCAGGTCATACCAGACTTGGGAGGGACAAACATCAGCAACAGCTGGCACATGTAGCCTCCTGAATCCAGTAAAAACTTGTTGGGACACTTGCATAATCAAAATAGGCAGAGGTAGAGAAGTCATAGCTGCTTTCCAGAAGTCTAAACTTCTTAGCTAGGCCCTGAGCTAGACAACAGGCTTTAACTCCATTCAGAGTATCTCTGGGGCAAATTCAGCAGGTTAAAAAAATCCCAGATTACTCTTATTTCAGATGCTCTCTAGAGGAATAGATATTTATTTTCCAGAATTTTTAAAAGACAAATCCTCTAATGTCTGGGGCAAGAACCACAATGATCCAGGAACATCAGTCTATGCTGGCCCCAAAATGTTACCTCAGACATCTTTGATTTTTTGTGGGCTAGTTGAAATGTAATAACTTTCAGACATGCAAACCAATCATCTGCCCAGGACCATCATCAGCAATATATTCCACGCCAGCTGGCCAAGCATAGCCTACACACCTCAGTCTATCTCTACTTTGCCTTTCTCTTGAGCCACATTTGTCATGTAATATGAGAAAACCAGCTTGCTTTTTAAGGCTAGATCCAACCTCATCAAAGTAAACAAAAGACTTTCCAATGATCTCAGCGGAATTTGGATGTGGCCTTCACCTTCCTCTGTCTTTGAAATATAGACGATGATTTTGAAAAGTCTTTTGTGGCTTTGCTTATCTTTTCTGCATCTAAGTCTACCACATTATGAGATATTTACACAGAGCTGGGTGGCTTGCTGCTTCTCTTTCCATCTTTTTGTTGTTGTTGTTGTTTTACTAATATATTAAATCCTATAAACAGGGGCTTAGCATGCTTAATTTGTTTCCCATTGCTGACCTGAACTTTGAAAAAAACAGATGTCAGTCTTGACCCACACCTCTGTGGAATTTACACCTCATCTCAACAGTATGGCACTGCTCCGGTTGCTGGAGAAAATGGCTGAGTGACCAAGTCTGTACCTGCTGCAGACAGACTCTTCTTTGAGAAAAATAATAATCAAATGAAACACTTATCTTTCATGATTTTGTTGCAATTTTACTGAAAAACTCCTCAGTATCTGAGGCTAACATCCATGGCAACATAATATTTGCAGGCTCAAATCATAAGAAATTTGTAAATGTCTATGTGAGTTCAAAAAAATGTTTAATTCCTTCAAGCAAGGAAGTCACAAGACACATACTTTAACAGATATGAAACCAATAAGAGTGCATGAATATGCATATCCCTAATTTGATATTTCTGATATTACTCTGAACAAGACAATACTACCTGCCCTTTTCTCCCACTTCCCCCCCAAAACCACTCTGGATACTCTGGATATAATATTTCAAAATATATTCATTTCCCTTTTAAGTGTGTGTACAACAGGAATAATATTGGAAAATTTATCCAGTCCTCTGGCAGCTGTTCCATGTTGGCCCCATTTGAGGTTTGCATTCTTCCTCTCCCTGCCTTGGCACACCTATCTGACCCCTGCTGGTACATATATCCAACCTCCCTTGGCATTCTGATCTGACACAATATCTGATCACTGTTCCACTATCAAAGGTGTTTGAACAAGTCACAGACCTAATAGAACATGCCTTCAGATTGCCTGGGGAAGGAGGAACCTGCATATGCCTCTTCATCATGTTACTGTTTCTCAACCATCTGTCACTTAACCTTTCTGCACTTGATCAGTCCCTCCTTAACTTTGATTAGCATCTCTCTGGGCACCCTCAGCTTTGTACGAAGGGGAAGACACAGCAACAGTCTTCTTTCTACAGCAAGGAACATGAAATTTGTTCCACAAAATATGATTTCCAACACTTCTGCTGAGTGTTGACATGTTTCTTTTTTCAAAATCAAGGCTGCCTCTTGTGCAGTTTTATTTTCTTCATTCTTATCTCACTCATCTAGTTTGGGGGAAGGTGGAGAAACACAATTTTCTAAACTGCATTAAATAGTACAGGCTTCACAATTTCTCTCTACACAATGACATCCTTTGGTTTTATTTGGGTTTACAAGTACGCTGAAGAACAGCTACGTCCCTAATGAAAGTCACCAACCGGAGCTCCCTGATATAGAGACTTAAAGGATTACTTAGGTGCAGTGCCCAATCATTAATACAGCCTTAGTCCCAAGAAAATGCAAGGTGATTGTGCATGGTTTGTCTCATAGTCATGTTCCTCCACACCAAAACATGTCCTTCAGTATTGGACCAAAGAGTTTCTGTCATTTCCTACGTTAAACGTTTTGGGGAAAGAGTTCTCTCTATTGATTTTGATTATATTGTAAAAAGCACAATGGGCTTCTAATCTTATTTATAAGACTAACTCCAAAACAGTGCTATCACTACAGTCCCTACTTGCAATAAAATAAAGAAAACTCTTCTAGTTTAATAGATTAGAAAAAGACTAAGACATACTTCAAAACAACAGTTCACCAAATGTTACATCCGCAGGTTGTCAACTAAAAATTTTTTCCATGCAACATTGTATTCTTTTATCTGCTCCCCTAACAGAAAATATGATTTTAAAAGTTCCTAAACACTATTTCGACCATGAGGTCCAGGCCACAGAAAAGTGAATCTTGGGCCACAGTTAAGAAAGTGCTACCCATCAATGTTTGAACTTTGTCAAGAACTGACCCTGCAGAATATTTAAGAGGATTTCACTTCTACATTTCTCAAAAAGTCTGTTTTTTGAAGGTCATCAGTTTGTGAATGAAAGGAGAAAATCCTGCTTCCCCAGTGCTAACAAAGGATATGTTTTTGTCATTCTAAACTTTGTTACTAAGGCATTTTATAATCTTCTACCACCGTACAGAGAATGAATCTTTCTTATCTGTTCTGTTCTGTCAAGACATTCTTCATGGAAGAATTTAGATATATAATTGGTAAAGAAAACATAAAATAAGAGCCTAATACTCCTCTGGTTTTCCTAAGGACTGATCCAAAGATACTGCAATTTTCATGTCAAAATCCCTTTTGTGTGCAAAATTAGGGACTGTGCTATATCAAAGACATGCTCACTGCTCGCCAAAAGCAATAAAAGTCCAGTATTGTTTAAAATACAGAAATAAAGCAGAAGCCTTGAAGTGGAATAATTGACACTTTCGGCTAGGGGGTACAGTACTGAGGCACTTTTAAACTTTGTAGGAGCTGGTAGTGCTTAGCATCTTGATTTATTAATCACTTATACCCTAAAAATCATCCCCAAGAAAGAATTTTCAAGTAGTTTGGAGATGAAGGATCAAATTCAGACTTTGAGCATGTGGAAATAACTCTTAAGTTTCTTTATATATAATCCAACAAAATACTTCAGTGATCTCAGTTAGCTCTGAAAATGGGACTTGAGTACCTATATTTCACAGACATTAGGTATTATTTAGGGCCTAAATGCCTGAAGATCTTTTAGAAGTTGTGTGCACATGCATTAACTTCTTTCATTCTTTGGCTGCAAGTTTTTCTGAGATTGTGGGCACAGGTATTTACAATAACTTATATTCCTATTATGTAAATTCAGCTAAATGCAAACAAACTCACTTTCTCTAAACAAACAAACATCAGACTTATTTTGTCAGTTTGTTCACCGTCAGCCTCAAGAAAGCCTTCCCTAAATTGGTTTGATTATTTTTCCCTGGCTGTACCAGTTGCTTTAATAGAAGATGTTACACTTTCCTACAGATGTACTTGGCAGAGAAATTGTGAAGAGCAGAGATGACCATGAGTTCATATGCATAAAGAGTATTTTGTAAGAAATGTTTCTAAGAATTTTTTTCTAAGAAATGCAATGCCGAAGTTCTTCATCTATGCAAAAAGGACATCAATAGTGGTACCTTCTGTAGGTTGTTCTATGCAGCTCTAGCAAGGTGAAAGTGTATAAGAACAGGATATTATTATTATGAATGAAGAACTAATATCACATCCATGTTAGAGACATAGAGGAGAAATTACTGTACAGAAATACAAAGAATAAAAATGGACAAAAGTTTGTAATAACTAGGCTCAGCTGGACTTCTTTATAGTAGACATCATACAGTATATGTTCTAATAGACATATTTCTCGGCTATATTGCACCTATAACCAGTAAATATGATTTCCTTCTGCTGTTTGACCTTTGCACGTGAATTCAGCAAAGCTCCATACAAAATTCTTGCCAATAAGTCAACACAAGATCAAAATCACATTCCTTATTTCTCTCAATGCTATTGTTGAAACTTAACACCGAATTGTTAGAATTATTTTTTTTTTTCTATAGATATGTACACTATTTTCTATTATGTAGGAAAAGAAATTCTGTGGTGGAAATCCAGGTCTTGGGTGTGTCTGGTACTTAGTTTATCTACTTTGAGGGCCTTCTCAGGGGCTGTACCTGATAGATGTGTTGCTGCCCATAATGAACTGAACATGAGGCTGATCTTCCTCCCAGCACACATTCTCCTCTTTCAACATGTACTTGCTCTGGTACAACTATTTAGCATGAGCAAGTCATCTGAAATGAAAAAAAATAACTTATATAACTTTGAAGCCTCAGATTAACACTTTTTGGTAACAGTAACATTTGAAGATGACAAAACCAGTTAGAACTAGGTGGAACATCAAGCATTTTAGAACTCCAATTTGAACTTCAGTGTCAGTCATGTGGATGTTGGTCAGTATTAGCCTTTACGCATTAATCAGGTAAATCCAGAGTAAACTAATGAAACTGATGTGATTGGAACATTTGGGAGAAGTTCCTTAATTAAACAAATTTCATAAAAACAATGCAATCAGCAGAGTTATATTTAAATGGTAAGTTATATTTGCACAAAAAGATAAGCATGACATGCTGTTCAAGAAAATCTCTCTGATGGTAATCAGAGAGAAATAGAATTGAAAGGATGTAACTTTATATCTATCAAAGTATATATATGCAGCCAAAAAAATAGAGAGTAGTTAAAACTAAAGTAAAGCAAAACTGAAGTTTTACAAGAAGCAAGAGCTCAAAATATCTGTCTGTCTGTTTAACTCAATCAAGATCATGGTTATTTTTTTGTATGTCTCAACTTCAAAATCTCTTTTGGAGATCCCAGATCCTTGGGTCACTTTCATTTTGGCTTCTTTTGTTGGGTGTGGAGACTTGAGGGCAAGATCAGGCACAGCACTTACAGGCACACCACAATTGTTTATGGACTAGTGTGTATAGGCATAGGCTGGGACAAGCATTTTGTGAGGAAAAGCTGTGGATTCCCCTGGGACAGATGAAGATATACAACAAGACATATGCTAAGATATATTCAGATGCATCATTACAGTCACCTGATGAGTGTCTGCTGGCCATATTGCCATTAGTGAAGTGCAGAAAGGTTAAGATCTGCCGTTGAAGAAATTTATCCTTGGTATTGCCGATTTAGCATCATCTGAATTTATCTTTTTTCCTCAGATTTTATATGTTTTCCTGCTGGTGTTTTTCTTCTGAATAATTATCTTGTTATTAACACAGCAACCTCACTTCTTTGTTTCCACCTTCTTATTATGCCCAACTTATTGTCCTATGTGTTCTCTCAAAAATTAGTGGCAATAGCTGTTCCTCAGTGCTAGCTGCACCTAGATAACAAGCTGAACCTCCCAAAACTAGAGTCTGGTCACTTAATTCATTACTTAAGTCTAATGACACATGGAAGTGGAAAACATCCATCTGCAGTTGATCAGGACATTGCATTCCCTCTAACATATGTATTTGTCACCTGTCAACTTGATTTCTGCAATTCATATTTGGAGATGAAATCACATTTCAGCCATGTACCCCATGCTGTGTGTTGATGCCATGCTGATCTCCTTGAGCAGAAGTCCTCTCCTGGGTTTCAGACTTGATTGACTGATTGCGATGATACTCTGTTACAGCAATCCATGCCTGCTGGCACCACTAAGCTGCTCATTAGTAATTAGGGATTCTTGTGTTAAGCTGTCCTTGTTTGCAGATGTGTTGCACAGCTGTTTAGAGCAATAACTCTGTATCTGTCAACTATTAGGACACTGGGCTTTTTTGGCTACCAAACTCCAGAGGCAGAGGTTTTAGGGACTTCAATCTGAAAATCTGTGTCACAGGGAAAAGTCTTTATTACAAAAAGTACATTCATATAGTAAACCAAACTTGTCTCTCCAAGGAGAACTGTGAATCTTTATCAATAGCATGATGACACTAATTTACTGCTGAGTTTATTATTTTTAAGCTGAAAGTCTTATTTTAAGTTGAAAGTCTGAAAGACTCAAAACTGGATTTCATCCTAGACATTAACTCCTTAGTGTCAGTGAGGGTTTGTACATTTTATGAAGTTTTGACATGGCAGATAAAGGAAGAGTCTCTGTGGATTAGATACAGATGCTTTTTTTTTCTTTCTCCTGTTTTTTCCATTAGCACTGGAATGCCTCAAAAATGAGAAGGAAGGATCCACTGTCAACAACTATTTAAAGACTCCTTCTGCATGGATCATTTGCAGAGCCCTTAGAGCAGGTCTGTCACTTAACTCCATATTGAGAGGGCAACATAACATGACTCCTACTAGTTTGCTCCCTTAAGTGTTCACTGTGGATTATTCAAAAAACATTTCCATACAATAGGACTGGATCTGATAGAAAAAAACCTACATGTAGCATCTCAGGAGAGGAAGGAATAATCACCTCAGATTTTAATTTCAGTATATGTGAAGAGATACTGTAAGAACCTCACCTAAAATTTAGACTCCAAGAGCCAATTTCTTCCTTTTCATTCACATTCTAGTTTTCCTAACAATCCTACCATGAAATATCTGCCCTGCTAGAAGTGACTGATAATTTGCTGCCTTTTTTTTTTTTCTCTTTGGTTGGCTTGTTATCTTTAAACACCCAACAGGTCACTAAGGAATTTTAGTTATCCCCTGATAAAATACCAGTAAGTTTTCTTCAAACTGCACTTGTTCTTTGGTGGCTTATCTGCATTGCTTTTTACAGTTGCATTTTTTAATTTTGTTTATAGATTGTTACAATCAGAAAGTTACCAAACACTGGGCTACTAAACACAGCTGCAGTGAAGCAATAAAAGCCAGAAGTGGCACCTGCCCAGATTTCTTCTTTTGTTATAGAGTTCTCCATAAGGAGACCTTATTGAGTCATTTCAATACTTAAAGGGGGCTTGTAAGAAAGCAGGGCCTGTAGTGATAGGACAAGGGGTAATGGTTTTAAACTAAAAAAGGGTAGATTCAGACTAGATATAAGGAAGAATTTTTTATGCTGAGGGTGGTGAAACAACCACACAGATTGCCTGGAGAGGTGGTAGATGCCCCATCCCTGGAAACATTCAAGGTCAGGTTGGATGGGGCTCTGAGAAACCTGATCGGATGAAGATGTCCCTGATCATTGCAGGAGGGTTGGACTGTATGACCTTTAAAGGTCCCTTCCAACTCATTCTATTCTTTGATTCTATGATTCTGTGATTCTATGTTTCTAAGTTCTCCGCATTTATTAAATATTTATTGTTATTATATGTTATTGTTTTGGCCTTTTGTTAAAGACCAAAAATGTTGCTTTTTGCCATTGCTTTTTTTGTGGTTTTGATTTTTTTTTTCTCCTTGTTGTTCTAGTAATAGTGCTATCTACCTTCTCTCTATTTAATTTAATACCCTTTCACCACACATACTCACACAAATCACATTAACTTATACCTTTATATTTTTCTTTGCAATTTGCGTATTTTAACATCATCTGGGTATGGCAATTTTTTTGTTCTCTGTTCCTTTTTTTTTGTTCCTTTTAAAAGACATTTTTGTAAAGATTTTTTCTGTGGTTTTGTGTATCACAGAAGTCCCCATAGAAGATCATTCAAAGTGTTCCATTAGGTTGGAAAAGTTTTCACCCCAGTGCAAAACTTAGTTCCACCAAGATAAGCCATATAGATATGTTAATTATTATTCTCAAGTTTAGCAGCATCTTCCATAGACTCATATTTTTCTCTTATGCTATTTAGAGTACTTTCTTAGGAGGATTTGGGAGGTTTGTTTAAATTAACATTCTACGAGTTAAGTGATGAGTCAGAAACATTACCATGATGAATGTCTCTTTCCCCTTCTGCATGCCTTCTTGTTTCATATGAAGAACAGTTCCTCCTCTCCACACATGACAGAGGTACATTAGGTATTGATATGATAGTCTTTTCTATGTGAGCACAGGAAACAAAAGGTTTTCAGAGATGTCTTGACACCTCTACAATCTTGTTTTCAATTTAAACCTGAAGACATAGTTTGCCACCTTGTGGCAAATGTGTTTTTAGAAACTGCAATGAGTAGGACTGTTGTCATAAATCCTGTCTTATTAGAATATTTTTTCAGAATCTAAGTCCATAGTTCCAAAAAATAGTCTTTCAAGCATTGACACTCTTTTATTGGAACCAAACTAAAAAAAAAAAAAAAATCCTCTATTTTTTAAGTAGTCTCTCAGTTTTTGAAGTATTTGAAGTACACTGCTGCTATCTGCAGCCAAGAAAAAAACATTTAAGCATTGTTCACACCAGCCTTGGAAGTCATATAATTTATGTAGGTTGTTGACAGCTAAGTAACTAAAGGCAAAATCTTTCATGCATACAGGTTCAGTCTTAGTTAAGGGAAAAGTTTTTGTCTTAAAATCAGTGATTATGGTTAAGCTACCAGCAAAGACCAAGGTATTACAAGTAGCTGATTTTCAGTTTGGTGGTGAAACCACAAATAAACATTGGAAAATTGGATTGGATCAACCAGAAATAAAAATACTGCAGAATTATTTTCCATTCTTTTCCAGTCATTTTTATACAGAATAAACAGCTTGAGTAGACTTACATGTATTCAACTAGGGTGCTAGAAACAAGGATCTAAACATCTTTCTACTAATTTAGAGCTACAGCTACTACCATCCTCAATATCTAACTGTTAGTACTGTTAGTAGAAGTAGAATCTAATTCCTCTTTCTGGGACATTCACTAGTCAAATACTTTATAAGAAGGCCTATAAACAAGTGTTTTGGACATATATCTGAAATGTAAGAGACATCACATTCATTGCCAATTGTGGACTTGGACAAAAGAGACTCTGAACCGCAGTCCACCATACCCCAGAGAAGTCCTCTGGCGAGTGAGCACAACTCTCTGAGAACTACTGCCACCCCCTGATGAATTAATGCACAGACACTCTCCTTTCCTTCACATTTTTTATTTTCCTATTACTATTGTCTCAATCTGGGTATTCATTTGAAGAGTGTTAAGTCACCTGAAATGTTTTTCTCTTCATTAGCTACTAACTGGGAAGAAAAAAACTTCTTAATTGGGCCAGATAGTTTCCTAGGTTATGGCAATGCCAGGATTTACTCAGATTCAATAACTCCAGCTTCAGGCTGTCTTGTCTTTAATTTTTGCCAGATGTATATTCAGTTTTGCCTAGAAGTTTCTTTTGGCTCACAGATCCCATCCAGGGAATCTTTCTGTTGTGTATGTATGTGTTTCACTACTTTGGTACAAACTCTGAGGCTTAGGTAGATATGAAAGAGAAACTCATATGGCTCAGGCTGATAACAATTGCCATTAGGTCCTTACTGTGTAAACAGATTAATTGCCTACCACCAACTACACAAGAGAGTAACCAACTCTTTTTCACATGCAGGTATTCTCAAAAAAAAGGAAGAGCAGAGCAGTATTTCATTGAATAGTTTTTTTTTTTCAGCTGCAAATGTTGTGTTTTCCATCAAGTTTTTAATATTGAGCCATAAAGGACAGTTGTAAAGCTGTCCAAAAAGTAAAGAGCAACTCAAGCAGTTACTTCGAAGTGGCAGAGAGTTCCATGACAGATCATTGGGTGTTTCTATATCATATAATGTGCTAGCTCATTTTGGGATGTCATAAAACATGATTCTTTGGATGACATTTTCTCCATATACTTAGGAAAACTTCCATTCCTTTTTTGAATGGGAGATGAAATCAGACCACACAGTTGTTGCTCAAAGGCATAGGTCTCTACAGTCTACCTCTTCTTATGAGCAGAAGATCTTTCCTTCTTCGTCTCTCTTACTGTCTGAATATATGTACCATTGGGATTGCTTATTTTTTTGCTTGTACTTTGAAGCTATATTGACATATTATCATGTTTCATACCCTTTTATGGGCTGATATAGTCATGCCAAGACTGAGGCTCCTCTTCCTCTTGTGGTTTTCTTTCTTTAG
Organism: Tringa tobata; assembly: GCA_033628505.1. Classification (NCBI taxonomy): domain Eukaryota; kingdom Metazoa; phylum Chordata; class Aves; order Charadriiformes; family Scolopacidae; genus Tringa; species Tringa tobata. The sequence continues at coordinate 1,408,154 of JAHREE010015910.1, forward strand.
AAAGAAGATACAAGCCTCCTCTCTGCTCCATCCAAGCAACAATTAATGCAATTGCAAAATGAGGGGAAACTAGGTGGCTTTAACCAGCCTAATCTCTCAATATCTATATGCCAGACAAGTTCAGTAGGTAAAGTTACAGAAATCTTAAGATGGTTTTTGCTTGCTGCAGCTATTTTGAAAACCAGGAATAAGAAATAGACTTGTTAACTCAGCCTTGTCCATTTTCTAAGTTCAAGATACACGAAACACTCTACTAGCAATGAAACTGAAAGTCTGCCCAAAGTGGATTGATTCCTTTCCTCCCCTTGTTTATCAGGGATCTTTTTGTTCCTGTGTAGCTCTAATGTATGGCAGTCAAGAAGAGGACAGAATACCTGAGCCCTGTCATAAAAACACAAGGGTTCAGGCTCTAGTGCTTTCTGATGCCCAAATTAAAAAGTTTAATCCGTCCGTGGTTCAGTCATACCCTGCTAAGCTACTCTGTTCTTCCTCTGTGTAAGTATATAACTGCATCAAGACACCCAGGAGCACTAAATAATTACTTTTTTTTGAGCCTCAAGCATATTAAAAATCAGCATAAAATAAGGATGGTTAATATTCTAACATTGAGATTGTAATGACTCTGTTTCTACACTACAAATCTGAACTTTTAAACAGAGCAGAAGTAAAACAAATTTTTAGCAAAAAAAGAAAGCTGTAATGTCTTGCAAGTCTGAGATCCAATGCTTTAAAGACAAAGGAGGAAACACCACTTAACACCGTGAATCTTCAGTAAAATTCTGGGAGCCATGTAAGTTAAAAATACAGTACCTGATCTAACTTTCTTTTCCTTCCTATCTAGTCTACTAGTCTTTGGGCTAGCATGAAAGATATTCGGCTCTTTCTTGCAGTGGAGAGATGACTCAGTCACTAGAGGCAACTGCCCAATTAGATGGAAAGTGCTCCTAGCAGCAGCTGAAGAATGAACAGCTGCAGATAGCATTACTGTATACATCAGATGGTATAACTGATATGCCTTTCCCTTCATGCTCTAACATAAGAGTGTCAGCTACCTCTGGGGGAATAATAGATAAAGTAGCTAAGTGCTGCATGAATTTTTATCATTGAGAATATCATTTTGAAATGTCTAAACAGAACTACGTTAAATTTATGAGGTTTTTTTTAATTAAGAGAAAAAAGGAAAACATAATTTTCTTAGCAAGCATTGATTGAGACTTTCATCCAAAGGGTTAGGCTCAACTCTTCTATTAATTTTGTTAAACAATCCCTGTCTGCATTCCAGAAATTCCTCTGAATTTTTCCCTTAAGCTAAATGAGAAGCATTTGAAAACTTTAACTTTGATTTGACCAAGACTTTTTTTTCTTGGTAATCTTAACCCAAAAATCTGCCCACTTTTAAGTATAAAATTTAGACTGGGATCTAGATAAATATACATAGGTGGTCATTTTATCTCTATAACAAATCAAACCAAAAACCTCAGGCATGAGCACCTTTAAGGAGTCTAGATTCATGTTTGAATCTAAATGTGGTGGCTTAGGCTCCCTTCAACAGAAATGCCTGCAGTAATTGGAAATCAGAGGTTTCATCTTTGCTGGTTGGAGAGAACTTGTGAGTGGCATAATATCATTTCTTCCTGCATCAGGATATAATGGCTGTTAGAAGCCACCCAGCCAGCATATTAAGGTCTACATGTTCTCTTCTGTGCACTGAATACAACTAAGTTTTCATGGGTTCCTACAGGATTTTTTTGGGTTTGTTTATTACAGAATACCATAATTTTTTTTTTGAACCCTTGGAGTAAAATCAACATGTGATGTAAAGAAAATTATCTTATCTGACATCTGGATGTGAGGTTTTTAACTTGACTTAGTATGGCAACAAGGCTTATGAGGCTTTTGCTGTCAATGTGCCTGTCCATATATATTCCTAATTTTGCACTTTCTTCCCCCAGTGAAACCAATACTTTATTAAAGAAACTGAGTAGGGAAGTAGAATTATCAAGGATAATTAAGCTTCTACCTGTTTTGTGAAAATGGATGACCAGCTACAGCCAGAGACGCTACATGTTAATGCATCATGGAGGAAAAAAGGAGATGTTCATGTTCATGCCCCAGCCACATGGGAAGAGTTTTTAAGCAGGTTTCAGACACAGGAAAAGTTTCAAATGGAGCCTGTGCTTTCTTAGACTCTGAAGTCAGTGAGGCATGAAGGAGAAATATATGGAGCACAAGGCCTCCTTATTTCCTGTGCTTGTGGAACTTCTTGTTTAACTAATTAGTCTTCATGACTATGTACAAATAGCTTACATAAAGAGAATGCTTCTGGTACAGTTGTTTTTTATGAGAGAGCAGATGAAACAACAGTTGTGCAAGAGATTTCCCTCTGTGAATTAACCTAACAACTGCAGGGTCAATTACCTCTTATCCTCCCATACGCTGACTTGGAACAGCAGCTGTCTGTTGTGTTCTCACTGCCTGCAAGGCATAAGAGTATGTGATAGGTACATTGTTTTAATTAGCATTCTTGCATGGACTTACACACAATTAATGTTAGATTTAGTGCATGATGAAGCAGCTTGAAAACTGTCAGAAGGAAGGCAGCTGGACGAGGTGGTGGTTTTGATCTCTTGTGTACCTTGAATCTACCAGGAAAAGTCTGACTTCCTTCTAATGAACATTGCCAGTGTACTTTGTGTCTTAAGTATGGCTCATTGCTTTTCAGTCTCATTTCCTAAATGTCTTGGCTGAGTAAAATACCTCATTATGCCCTGACATGGAAAAATAACCATGACTATTTCTTAAATTTCAGAAGCAAGTTCTGTGGGAGATGTACATTCTCAGAAATGCCTGAGCAATACTTTGGCTCTTCAACCCTGTTATGATACTGCAGCATCTCAAAGTTTACCCTAGAGGTAAATTCAGCTAGATACCCTTGCTGAAAGATTTTTTGGTTTATAGTATGGTCTTTTCATTTTGAAGACCAGAAATCTGTGCAAGTTAATTTGAAAGAAGAATTGGACTATTTTCTCAATATATTCACCAGACATAAGGGCATCGCTGAGGCAGGGGTTGTAGTTAACTGTCTACAGAGAAATTTTCATATGAATAAACTTCGGGATACCTGTAAAAGAAAATAACCAAAATGCTATCGTGCAACTTGGCTGCAGTGTGGGATAGTGGAGAAAAGGTTTTCCTCAGAGATGTTTCTTCTCTAACAGTCTTCCCATCTTTCATAATATGATTTCTTATTTTTTCTCTAATATTTTGTATTTTTTGCTTTCATATAAAACTGTTTTTTATAAGGGAAGCAGGTTTAGATGAAAATCTTTTACTGTTGCAGACACTTCCATCAAAACAATTTGCCTCGTTCTTGGAACAGACAGCCTTTTCCTCTGTATCTCTCTCACAGTTGTATCTGATTTACCAGCAGTTTCTCCTTGGCAGTTACAATTTTGCACTTTAAAAAATCCCTAGTCCCAGCATTTTCTGGAAAGGTGAGTCTGGCTGTGAAAACAACTGCTAAAAAAAACTACTCTGGAAGAAAATATAAGAGCAGAATAGTCTAGGGGTGTGGAGGGGACAAAAAAAAAGGAGAAAAATAAAAAGAGAGGACTCTGTATTCCTTGGCACACCTGTCATGGTCCTCTGTGTTTAATCATAACATTAAGGGTTTCATCCTGGGATATCTAAATCAGTAATCCTCAATGAGCAAGGCATTAGCATGTTTCACGGTGGCAGCACTTTCCTGAAAGTGTTCCTCCATCCTTCTTCAAACACAGAGTCCTTTACATCTATTAGCTGATAAATCTCTCCTTTAAAAATATATATAAGATTTTCTCCTTTAATATTTCCTTCCCTCAGTATAACAAACAAAAGACACAGCTTTCCATTGTCTGAACAACGGGAAGTATTTTAAAGAACATTAACAGGATTTTTCTGAAAGTATATATTATTATTATCCTGCTACTGGTGCTTTTAGTCTCATTATCAACAAGACAAATCATTTTTATTCAACTCTATTTATACATGTGGTAGACTAAGAGAAAATGTTTTTAAAAAGGCTCAATGAGGTGTTATTTAAATGTGGTTTTCAGCTTCAAGTGATTTATTATCTATAAATTGAAAGATTTCATTCCAGAAGGCTCTAGGACGCTGCACTCTTCCCCCTCATTGCAAGCCATATTTAAGCTAAGATTACAGCAGGTGAAAGTTCTAATGTCTGTTCAACAGATCTTATGAAATAATTACATCCAAGAACCATTTGGCTCTCATTAGATCCAAGACTGAAGGAGCAAAATCTTTTGAAGGAAGGAAACCTCCCACCCCCAAGCAACACCCCACATCCACACACAAATATCCTATACGCAAGTTCTTTCTGTCCTCAAAATATGCTTAGTAAGCATAGAAACCCAGCTTCGTGGGCCGACCACTGTTTTTTAAATCCCATGATGTTTTCATTTCGTAGGGCATTACTAATTAATTATGTGTCTTAGTTTTCTTCTGCCTTCCAGTGTTTTTCCCTCTACTGCAATTTATATCTCTGAATTTTTGTGTGGTTTCAGTTCTTTGCCTATTTTTTCTGCCTGTTGTCTTCCAGCAGGATCTCCTGTATGATAAAGTGTCACTATCACTGGTCTGAAAAGTAGTTTCAGAAGAGGAAGAAAGTAAATGCACTATTTTATCCTCACGATTCCTGCTTTCTTTTGTTTGTATTCTTTGTGTACATGATGATCTTCAGAAATTCATTCTGGCCCAGAAAATTCTGTCATAAATCAGACCCAGGAGATTCTTTCTAAATCTTCTCAATAGACCAGGCATCACAGAGTTGGCTCAGAGCTTCACTTTTTTTTCTCCCTCAAAATAAATTTTTCTGTTTCTTTCCTGAGGCCTTTTCTCCATTTTCTCTGACCAAAGATGTTGCCTAAGTGTGAAAGGAAAAGGAAACTGTCAACAACTCAGACTGGGTATATAATTGGCAGCAGAACATTACATTTCTCAAGTCCAAACCCTCTTTTTTCCACACTACATGACAACTGTAGACCTCCTGTCATCAAGTCTTACATGTGGAATGGCAGCCTTGGGAAGGCCTTAAGGGTGAGCAACTACTGAGATTTTCTCTGATAATCAGATAACTAATTAATGAGAAGCTGTGGGAGTTGAGCACACAGTTACGTATAGAAATTCTAATAAGTATCTATCTGCATCTTCAGATGCCAAATCTAGTCCCGTGCATCTTGGTGGTTCCTAACAAACCTTGAAGTCTGAGCACTGTCAACACCCTCTAAAATTACTTGAAGACTGACATGGGAAAGTTACTCTAATGTTCTGGGATGTATTCCTGTGAATGTCAGGAACAGAACATAGGAAGGTCTTTCTTTCATTCATTATTAACTCATTAGGGGTCCATTCAAAAATTACTAGGAAAAAAAGGAGGAGAGGCTGAATTTTTAAGGTGCAGATTTGTTTGCCAAGATTCCATAGTCATCAGTATGACTCATCTTACGTAATCACTATTTTAATTGCCTGTGTTTCTGAGATGCCTTTAGTCTGCAGCTTTCTCAAATGGTTTTAATTACAGATACCCAAGAATAATTATGGTGAAAGTAGTGCAAAAGCACAGTTCACAGTAGTCCTTGAGATGTAGGTCTAGCCAGTACAAAAAGAAGCTAAAACCAGTCCATTTATATCCTGCCATCAAGAAGATGGGTAACAGATGTTGAAAAATATTAACATATACTTCAAGGGTACGCAGGGTGGTGTCCTTCCATCATAAAACACATTAGTATTGCTGTGGTTGATTGTCTCATCATCTGCTATGAATATTTTCATCGTTGTAACCACCTAATATGGTCTTCTGCTTCTTATGGGAGCTTGACTCTAGGGTTTTGAGAGATGAGGCAATATCCCATGCCACAGAGACAGCTGCAGCTCTGCTACTAAAGTATTTTCAGCCTTACCAACTTATAGAAGTTTGTATATCTATCTAACCTCTTTGATCAGTATATTCCTCCATCATCATGTTGGAATCCTTTGAGTTAAAAAGTTTTCCATTTCTTCATAAGTCATCCTCACTTGTTTTATGTTTCATTCCTCAAGTAGGGACAAATGGTGTAGTTAATGACGATAGGAAGTGCAGAGGCCAAAAGCCTGGGTTTACTTTCCTTTCCTGCCATGATTTCTTCTGCTGTCATGGTCAAATTTTTGTACATCTCAGTCCCTTCTACAGTTGGCAGGGTGGCCTCAAGATACTTAATAAAAATGCTGTGAGTTGCTAAGATACTTTAGTATTAGATAGGGATTTCAGATTGTTTTTTCTGTGGCTATTCCCTAGAAGTTCTATCCCCTAGAAGCGGTGTCGATAGTTTGAGACTGTTGTGTTATACCCCAGACTCCCTGATAACTCGGAAAGCATCAGAATTTTCAAACTTACTAAAAAGTAGTGTTTGTCACGAAACGGTCTTCCTCTTCAGTGTTCTGAAACATCTCCTCCCTCTCCCGATTCTCAGGTTGCATGAGGTGAATAACCTGTGAGTTTAAACATCCTTTATGCCACCTTCAGGACAACAAGCCTTCAGGAAACTCAGAATAGACCTCTTACTTCTGGAAAAGTAACTTTATTTAAGTGTTCCAGTTAAAGCACACTTTCTAAATTATTTTTCAGTTTTAAAAAGTTTCATAAACTGTACATTCTAGATCCTTTATCTCTTCCTCAGATAAGGATTATTGTGTGCTATAGGATTGTGACAAAAGTCCCTTGCAAGTACACCCATAGTGTATGATATTTCCATTTCATCATGAAGAACAGGGACTGGAAGATCTAAAACGAAAGAGCATCAAAGACATTATTTGCTGGTAGTTCAATAACACTGGCCAGAAATGTTCAGAGTTTGCTAACATGATTAAATAGTGGTTAGAGACTACTTCAGTAGGGGGACCTGACTGCTTAGTATTTGTTACATGTGGTCTTTTTCTAAAACAAATGTAAAGGATCTGAGACTTTTCAGACAATTCTTGTCTCAACTAAATACCAAGAAGGAAAAAAATTAAATCATTACTGTAGTACTGCTGTAGTTAGCAAGACTTGGCAATATTGCAAATGGTGTTCAACTAGATGTTATAGCAAAAGTATTATTAAAATAAATTATTCTGCTTGTAAGTTTAGAGTTCTGAAGTATGACAACAGAAAGAAGAAAAAAAGCCAGTAAAAATGGAAGTAAAAAGAAATTAAAAGGATATACTAGTGTGATGAGACCTCAGATGTGGCTGACCACAATTTTATTTTTCTTTCTTCTTGATGGCGTTATTTATTTGAGATTAATGCCACATAATCTCCATATATATCATCCAAATGCTAGCGCTCTCTTCTTCTACCTGTGTGCTTACCTGCGTGCTTACCTGCATCCTGAACGATCTTAAGGTCACAGTTTTGTGGTAGGAGAAAGGCACAGATTCTGCCAGTTCAGGATCCCTTTCAAATTAGTGCATTGAATGTATAAGGAATCTTACCTTGATGGTCCGGACACAATCATATCAGTGAGCCCAACGTCGTGCCTATGTCCTACTGACACCTATCCTACATAGAACTCTCCCAGGCGTGGCTTGTCTGTCTGTACAAAACTGAATATTGTCAGTCACTGAATAGACAACTATCCCTACATGATGGTATAGCATTATAAAAAGGACAAATTGGCTCAGAAAGACATGTCTTTACAACGTGTTACTGTGCCTTGTGGGAAGAGTTTTTAGTCCCAGAGGCAGCTTATCCACATCAACAACTTTGATTTCCTTCTAACTGTCATCAGCAGAGGCTACTATCCCTGTCTCTGACTCCTGGTATGATGATGGCTAAAGTTGGGATGTAAGTGGCTCTGTGAAAGGGATGTTCCTGCTAATGTGCCTCTATGTGACAGCAAAAGCACTAACAGTGATAGAAATGAAGTGATACCAACAGTCACAGCACATACAACAACCACAGTAAGATGGTGTTGAGAGCTTTTTAAAAAAAATTATTATTACTTTTCACTATAAAAACACAAAACCCAAGAAAAAGCTAAGCACTCAGAAGCTAAAGAGAAGCAAACACCCTGACGTCCAGGAGGGCAGGATACTGATACTGATGGACACATGAATAAATAGCTAGAGGCTCTTGCAGGCCCCAGCTAACTTGTAAACACATTTGTGTTCCACATGTTCACTTCTGATCTGAAGCTGGTTTCATTCTCTAAATAGAAAGCTTGGCAAGCATTTTACTAGCCCTGGGGACTCTGGCTTTTTGTTGGACCTGAGACATTTGCTCAAGAGAGCCAACTGACTTGCCCTTCAGTAAATGTGCCCCTCCAAATGTTGCGGTGAAGTTCTCACTTCACTACCTCTCAAAATTTGTCCTGTGGACAATTGTAGAAAGACTGAAAGTTAATTTTCCTTTTAATTAGGTCCCTCTATATCTGTGTTATCAAACTATGAAAATACAAGATCTCATTTTTACTGGCCACAGTTATAGCAAGGAAAACGGTTTAATATTTTGATCAAAAAGGATTAATCAACAGGCAGGTTGCACACAACCCAGTCCAACCTGACACTGAATGCTTCCAGGGAGAGAGCATCTACCACCTCTCTGGGAAACCCGTTCCAGTGTTTCACCACCCTCACTGTAAAAAATTTCTCTTTTCTTTTAAAACCAAAACCCCTTGTCCTGTCCCAACAGGCCCTGTTAAAAAGTTTCTCCCCATCTTTCTTATAAGCCCCCTTTAAGTACTGAAAAGCCACAATAAGGTGTCACCAGAGCCTCCTCTTCTCCAGGCTAAACAACTTCAATTCTCTCAGCCCGTTCTATCCCTGCTTCCACCGCCTGTGTTTTTCCTTCTTGCCCTTTAGTTTGACCAGCAGGTCTCAGCTCATCCGTGTTGGTCTGTTGCCTTCCTTTCCTGATTTCTTACACCTAGGAATTGAGAGCTCTTGTGCTCTGTGGAAAGCGTATGGAATATCCCTTTGGTCAGTTGGGGTCAGCTGTCATAGCTGTATCTCCTCCCAACTCCTCGTGCACCCCCGGCCTACTCACTGGTGGGGTGCTGTGAGGAGCAGAAAAGGCCTTGACTCTCTGTAAGCGCTGTTCAGCAATAGCAAAAACACCCATTGTCAACACTGTGTTCAGCACAAATTCAAAACATAGCCCCATATGAGCTACTATGAAGAAAGTTAACTCTATCCCAGCCAAAACCAAAACACACTGGGGAAAAAATCTGTCCCCAAATTTTCATGATGCAGTAACTAATACTTGGACTGCTTTCATCCTGCTGAAGTGCTTTGTTTTGCTTCTGAACTTTAGGCCAGCATAAAAGATTAACAAGCAAAGTTTTAAATAGAATAATTAAAGTTTAAGAGGATAAGAAAGATCTATTTTTTTACGGTCTTAAAGTACTTGGCCATTTTAATTCCTTTTTCACAATCTATTCAGTTTTGGGTTTATCAAATAATGGTTTTCACAAACATTACCAAAGGATTCTTGATATGTTCTGTTCAGTTATATAGAAGAAAAGCCAAGGAGCTCTAAAGATACTGAAAAATCCTTCATTTGACCCAGAATTGCGATGATTATTATGATAACATACAGATACATACAAACTTTTGAAATACTTTAGACTGTAAATAGATTTTTAAAATACAATTCTAATGTCAGAAGATCGGGAGGGGCAGAAGTCTGTAACTTTATTTTTATTACAAGTTTGTAATTTCGGTACACTAAAGGCGTGCTTTCTGGGAGTTCAGATATGGTATCATTGATTCAAGGAACAGCCAAGGACTTTGGCTGAGAACAGATACTGGCACAATCAACATTCTGTTCTGGCCTTTCAAGCCAAAGTATTTGCACACAGTTTTTCCTCAGCCTTTCCTTCTGCTTAGAACATCCTGCCTGTCTCCACAAGCCAATTCCTAAAATCTGACCGATGTTGAAGTACTTCATAAATGACACTAAAAAATTAAGAAAGTCACTTCTTCATGCACTTTAGTTACTTCTTCAGAGCATGTGATGTCCCTTGCTCCTCCACGGGTCCTTCTTTCTGAGGACAGTTCATAATTTCCCAGAATACATTGTAGGAGTTTCAGATATCTGAACCAGCCCTGAAGTGTAAGCTCTGAGATGTATCATACAACCAGACTACAGCAAATCTTTAAGTTGCCTAAGATACGGTACGTTTCCCTTTACCATGAGCAACCAGTACCATTTTCTTTAAACAAGGAATAGTGGTTTTGAACTGACGTAAATGAAACATCCTAACAAATTATCTGAGGGGCTTAATAAAGTTTATGGAAAATAAAGTTTACCAGTGAAATCTTATGTCTCTGAAAGATGCTACAGGAATTTAAAACTTCATAATTATTATTGTTATTTGTTGGGGGGTTTTTTAACCACTATATTTCTGAACAATACAAATTTGAAAGAGGCAGCCAAGGAGAAAGACAACAGTGGATATTTCTAAGGTCCTATTTTTTGTGTTCATTATGATCCTTCCAGAGATTCATATAATGTCTAGCAGATGTTCTCTCTCCCTCTTTCCCTTCTTTCTTTCTTTTCTTTTCCTAAAATGAACAAACAAGCAAACAAACAAAAAACATCAAATAAAAATACCTGAAATAAAAGTCTGAATTTCAGAGACTGCTGACCCAGCTTCAGAACACAGAGACTGTTTTTATGTAGAAGTGAAATACTAAAGCTAGCAAAACTCACCTGAAGGCTGAATTGCATATTGACGATCACCTGCCACCCAATTAGTTCTGGTTATTTTTGGCAGAAACTCGAACTGTGGAGAGCCAGGCTGCTTTTCTGAAGGTACGTGATCTTGCTACCATCTAGTGGCTAAAATAAATCTTTGCACTATTCTTTCCATGCGGGTATTCGGGTGCTGCAAGTATCCGTATCTACCTTAAAAACTTTCTGGAGATCTTATATGCATCAGCAAAGACATGATGGGTGACAAAATTATAGAATAGTGGAGGACTATGAGTCCTCCTCGAAGAGTAGGAAGGTATGATTTCTTTACAAAACAGATATGTTGCATAATTGTATTGCAGGATTTTAGACCTCTACTGATTTCAAAAAAGAATTCTGGGAAGCATTTTATGTTGACTTTGTCTAACATTTTTCTAACATCCAAGTATCAGCATAGAAGACCTCACTCTCAGTCTTCAAAGACAGACATAGTAACTCACTCTAAAATGGATAACGAGAACTGATGCCTAATGGCAAAAACTCTGTTATACTGGATGTTGGACCCAAAGATAGATTATTGTCTAGAGATTTTTGCTGCATCCTGAGTTTAACATCTAGGTGTAATCAGTGGAATAAAAATAGGGACATTGTGCCTGGGACACAATGATATTGTACTGCACAGCAACAAAACATAATGAAGAAGCTGCCAAATCACTGCTTTTAACTGTCTTCAACCTTATGGCTTCTGCACTGTCAAATTCATTGTCCCTTGAATGCACAAACAGATTTAATTCTTGTTCCATGATTGGGAGCAGCTTTTCTTGTGGATTTTTGCTAACGGCTATAATACTGACTCTGCCATCTAGTGACAGACATACAAATAAAGAATAAAAGTTGAATTCAAAAATGCTAAATGTCTTGGGGCTTCTCATAATTCTATGAAGAGAGTCCAGTTATTAAATGAATCTTCCAATTTGGTCTTCTGAAGTAATCTATACACATTCAAAAATTAACATAGTGAGTAATTAGCTATTTTGGATGTATTATTATTTTTGAGAAGGATCTGTGATGTGGAAAATATTATTCACTCATTTTTTTATGCAAGTCAAAATAGTGGTTTTATTGTATCTCAAGGCCATTATTATAGTCAGAACCCCACTGTAGCTTTCCTTACTGAAGGATTCACAGCTTCTTAAGCCAGTTTTCTAAGCAAGCCAGACGAAAGTTTGGCAATAGTTAAAGCTGTTTCTAGTTTTATCAGTAGGGAAATCAAGGCACATAATATTTTACAGGAAGTCTCTGATTTAACCCAGCATGGAGAACAATACTGGTAATTTCCACAACCTTGTCTTCGCCACATGCTCATACACTATCTATAGCTATTTTCAAAAGTGATTTCTTGCATTAATAAAGACATTTTAGGGTAAGTCCTTATTTTTCAATGTGATCTGCATGCCAAAATATTTATTTCAAAACTGTTTCTACTGTCTTTTGGGATCCCTGAAAACTACAACTGTTAGTGCTCATTTTCTTATGTGTTCCAGACCGTAAGCCTTTGCTTCTTCCCCCAACTTTGGGGAAAAATGTAGCCTAAAGATAATAAGTAAGTTGTAGTAAATACTGTAAATAAAAGAAATGTTATATTAAAAAATACCACAGAAATAGACAAAGGAGAATCAAATGGAAACTAGTAAAACACATAGGATGAGGACTGCTCCAGGAAAATGTGGAATTATAGTATTTTTCTTCCCAAGCTTTAAACATTTGACCTTATGCGAGTGTTGCTTTCAGCTCACAATAACAGAATGGGCTTGAAATTATGACTAGAATGGAAACATGAAAGTAAGATCAATCACATCTGTAACTCTTGGCAGGCCAAGATGCACAACCTGCACATGTTCAGTCTCCCTACAGCCTCTTCTGTTGCTGAGCCAGTACCTGAGGCCATGTCCAGTGTATGCAGTCATAAAACAAGAGCCATTGTGAAGCCGTACTTGTGCCAGCGAATGTATCACATAGCACAATTCAGAGTATAATTGTTTTGAACTAGAAAGCCCACACCACAGCTGCAGGCTTGGGGATCTTCCTTTCTTATAATTCAAACATGTACAGCATGCTTCTCTGAACGGAGGACAGCTACTATCTAGCTAGACAATGAACAGAAATATTAACTTCTTCTAGAAGTTGACAAAGTTGCAGGACTGTCTCAAAGCTAGAGAGTTTCAGGCCTACTAATATTTGAAGCATGCACCATAGATGTATATAGTTTTAAAGCAGCAATCCTTTAAACAAAAAACATCAGGGCAATTTGGCAGCCCATTGTGTAGAACTACTTTGAGGTTAAACAGATTACCTTTGCAGATCCAGCAGCCTCAACAAGCACTTAATTTTTTCTGTTAAAGTCTTCATATTCCAGCAGCCAAGAGCCAGGCTTCTGTAGAAGGGCACAGAGAGCTCCTATCTGTGTTAGGCAGTCTGCCAGAGGTCAATAGATGAACAACAATGGATTTGGTGGAGAAGTTGGTATAATGATGACAGGAAGCTATGCTAGAAGGGATTTCCATATTAATCTATGCTTTTGCCTGCTGAAAGGATCAACCTCGATTTTGTTATCTGTTGCAGATGCTTGTGTTGACTTTCACAGAAGCTTCCATAACAAAAGCTCAAACAGCTGGGGCTCTTTAGCCTGGAGAAGAGAAGGCTGAGGGGAGACCTCATGTATGTTTACAAGTTCCTAAAGGGTGGGTTGAAGGATGATGGAGCTGGACTCTTTTCAGTGGTTTCCAGCAATAGGACGAGGGGCAACGGGCATAAGCTGGAACATAGGAAGTTCCACTCAAATACCACCCCCATCCCTGGAGGTGTTCAAGGCCAGGCTGGATGGGGCTTTGAGCAACCTGCTCTAGTGGGAGGTGTTCCTGTCCATGGCACGGGGGTTGGAACTAGATGATCTTTAATGTCCCTTCCAACCCAAACCATTCTATGATTCTATGATGTTATGATTCTATAAGGAAAAACTTCTTTATGGTGAGGGTGACAGAGCCCTGGAACAGGCTGCCCAGGGAGGTCGTGGAGTCCCCTTCTCTGGAGATTTTCAAGACCCGCTTTGATGCAGTCCTGAGTGATGTGCTCTAGGCAATCCTGCTTTAGCAGAGGAGTTGGACTAGATGATTTCTAGAGGTTCCTTCCAAATCTATCAAATCTGTGAACCCGTGAAAGAATTTGTAACCTCTTCAAGAAGCTTCCTGTGTTTTACATTGCAAGGCGTTCCTGTAACCTAATTCAGTCAGTATGTCAGTACTAAGAGAGAAAGGAGATCCTTCCCTTTCTTATTTTTTTTTCCCCTTCACATTTTTTAATGTTTGAAAATAAGTAAATCACCCTGTAATTTTTCCCAATTAAATATGTGACCTCCATAGGAAAACCAAAAATTAATTCCCTTCTTTGTCTAGTCAAGGTTTAAAGGCCTTCTGTGCAGATCTAATAATTCTTAATTCTGGACAGGAACAGTTGCTGTAGGTTGTTACAAATATGAAACTCTAGCTGCAGTATTTCTAGTGAAGCCAGACATACCCGAGTTGTGTTCCTTGCCAACAGGAGCCTGCAGAGTTCTATGAAGTTCCTTTTTCCCAAAGTTATCACTGTAACCCAAAACATGGCAAATCACTTTAATGTTACAAAGATATATGTATCTGTATATATTAATGATAAAAAATTGGGAAATCTGATAGAAACATAAGTGAACATAAGTATACATAATTTTTACCTTTCCATCTCAACAATCCCCTATTATTAGTTTACACCTTAGCTTATATAAACTGAACCACTTAGACTCATCTCTAAATTTGACTGAGTCTGCATTTATCTCAGTTCTCAATTTCCTATGCTTAATTTGGACTTCCAAGAGAATGACCATGTTTTGTGTACACGTTGTAGGAGTTTAGAGGAGCTATGTCAGCTCCAAAACTGCCTCTGCAGTGAGTTCCGGGTGTGGCTTTTGGTTTCAAACACAAAAACCCTTCTACAACATGCTGTAGAAAAATTCATCCTTCTAGCATGTTGGTCTAGTATCCGTGCTTACTGCAACAAGCTGAGCTACAGAAGTCATGAACTGCTATACAAGGCTGAATTTGTACAAGTTCTCAGTTGAGCTCTGAGCACAGCTATGAGTGGCAGGGCCCTCACCCACCATATAAGCTTACATCTCAGCTGGCTTCATTCTTCCAGATCCTGCATCTTGCAGGACTGACTTTTGTGTTTGATGCTCATATATGCAAAGCAGAGGCTTCAAAACAGGCTGAATTTTCTTTCTGCACCTGCCATGTTACACTATGCTTCTGTGAAAGTGAGGTCCCCTCTCTGAATCTCAACAGAAAGCACTGCATTGCCTATCCTTTGACACTGCCTCCCCAGGCAATGTTCAGTCTGTAACTCTCTGCTCCTTCATGGATGGTGCTATTGCACCAGTGCAATGCTTTCTTCCTTCAAATTGTTCTCCCTGCTCACACTCATTTAATATGGTGTCTTTTTTGAACAAAAACACTGACAGATGGTATTTCTTTTATTAATCCTCCATTGTAGTTCTCTTTTAATTATAGCAGCATATCATGGTTCCAGGCTTGCACAGAATCTTACTAAAGTGGCAAAGTTGTCTGTATCTTTCATTGACAGCTTGTCTCTTGCATTGCCAAGATATTTTTTTATACTCTTACCTAAATTATGGGGATGGAGAAGAAAACAAAGCAGGCTTTCTCCTCTGAATTGCATGATAGATGTGTCACTGGAGTAATATGTTGATTATAGGCTGAAAAGAAGTTCAAGTTTTTCAGTTTTTGCTAATACTTTTCACAGATATAAAATATCCACAGATCTTCAATGCACCTTTTCATACTTTTGTCAAGCAGGATTCTTGCCGTATTTCTGAGGTATTATTCTATTATGCATAGGTTTACCATCTGCAAACACAGTCAGGTACTAGACCAAAATTCTTCAGTGTCTTAGTGTTACAAAAGGACTCTCAAGGATCTATTTGTCTTTACTGTATTTAAATTTAAAACATTTTTAAGGAGCAGAACATTGATATTTTTCTATTGTCAAGAGCATAAAGCAGTAAGATTAAGGGGAAAGTGTGAAGTGTATTCAGGCATAAGACTGAAACTGAAATTAATGAGGGTTGAGCCTTTATATGTCTTTTATACATCTGTCTGTTCGGTTGAAGGAAAACATCGTCTCTGTCCACAAAAATTACAAGGATGAACCATCTTTCTCTTAAAATTCATGAAGTTCCAGGATCATTTACATTGGGCATATATTTTAGCTTTCTTTAATTTGTAACTGCTATGAGAATTTTTCTTTCAGAAAGACAGCTGATGGAATCAAGCTGGCAAAAGGAACTCAGTTAAAATCTTGTGGTTTCCAGTTAACATTTATTCAATAAGAACACAATGGTCTTCAGCAAAGATTTCTCATTTTATAATATATTCTCCTATAATACCCCTCTACAATTTAAAGCGAGATTATATCAAGAGGCAACACAGTTATAAGAGATCTGTGGGAAGGGACTAGACCTTTTTTCTACCTTTGATTAGCAGGTGGGAGAGAGATGAAGAATAATTAGCAGGTGGGAGATAGACAGTGGATGAATTTAGACTGAGCCAAAATTACACATAATATTTGGCTTTTGCAGATTTCCAGTAATTAAAATAAAACAGCCTTTCTCTGTTCAAAGCTGTTCTATTCATGAAAGATTGCAAACAGTTTATATAAAGACTGGTATATTAAAAGAAGCAAGTAAAGAATATCTTATATTGAGCTAAAAGGTAAATTGTATTCCATGATCTGGCTTTTTACTACTTTGTCATCTCTGCCAGCATCATTGTTTGGTTTTTTATTCTATGAACTGGCCATTATCCACCCTTTTTTGTCCAAAAAACATTAGTATACACCAAAGAACAATACTTTGAAAACTGGCAGTATATTCTGAAAGCGAAGCTTTTGGGATCCTAACAACTATAATTCATTTGTTGAGATAATCCTTTTAGGTAATTAAGATCAATAATTCTCTACACAGATGAGCAAATTTAGTAAGATTAATAGAATAGAGTTAGGACAAGTTTGGCAAAATTTCAAAGCACATAGTCAAAGAAGCATAGTGTGGGGTTTGCCTAATTTTATCACTTTAATAATGTCTCATAGCGCCCCCCAC